>VCMQ01000034.1:0-225422 GCA_007113905.1 Teratosphaeria zuluensis
ACCCTAACCCTAACCCTAACCCTAACCCTAACCCTAACCCTAACCCTAACCCTAACCCTAACCCTAACCCTAACCCTAACCCTAACCCTAACCCTAACCCTAACCCTAACCCTAACCCTAACCCTAACCCTATATAAAGTAAGCTTTTAGCTTTTATAAAAGTAATGTTTTTATTAATATTTATATAAAGTATAAACCTAACTACTATATATAGATAATCTATAGTTTAACTAAATATAGTCTAATTATATTATATTAGTTTTATAGCTAGGTTTTCTTTTAAATAATAGTATATAAATAAACTTAAGTAGCTAGAAGTATAATACTTAGCATTATTAGAAAGAGATAGTTATAAGATATAGAAGTATAATTAAAAAGGTAATCTAGTAAGATAATAGTCTTAGGTTATAGTCTTAACTCTATAGTAGCTATATAAGAGGCTAATGTTACTAGACTCGTTACGCTATCTATTAGTACTAACCTAGATTAATATCGTCTGTTAACATAATGACAATAACTATACTACTAAAAGTCGAACATCCATCTCGCTGCCTAAGTGTGCTGCGAGTCTTTCATCGACTTAACACTAGAACTCTATGTCAATGCCGACCCTAGAAAGGGACCTATGTGTTGGAATTCCGATCAGATACCATGGCCCGTACCATGCTGCTAATACTGCGGACGCAATGCTCTATACCGCGTGCACGATACCATAAGCCAGATGGCATGGCTGGATCCAAGTCAGAACCAATATCGGCGCGAAGACGCCCCACGCAACGCACTGTCATAGGGCATTGGCAGCATGATTGGAGCATGCGTTCATCAAGGCCTTTTTGGATTAAAGCAGCTGCTGGTATCGGTACCGTGACATCAGAGACATGTTTCGAAACTCCGGTGCTCCTGCCCGTAGGGACTGTCCCTAGCTCCTATGCTCACCGCGGATAGAATGAACAGCGGACGCGATACAGCGTGGCCAGCGTGCAGACATGAGTTGCACTATCATGGCCTAGGTCGCTGGACGAGGATTCCCTTGCGATTCGTGTGCCTTACGCCATCTGTTCAGTCCGAGCTCGCAAGAGTCCTTGGACGTGATTGACCCTTGAACGTGACTCATGCTGACATCGTCGTCGCGGATTATCATTTTCAATCCACCTCTGGTAGGTTTTGGGTGAAATCTCTTGTGCTTAAGCCTCGATCGTCCCCACTGCATGCTCTCCGTGAGACGCTATCATTCGGCGTGCCAGGCGTCAGGACCTCAGCGAGATCACTTGATGCTCCTCGATCATTCTGCTTGCTCGTAAACAACATCGAGCTCGCTGGTACCTTGGATGACTCTGAGCAGCTAGATCCAGTGTTCGGATGCATTCGCACTTCATGTGTAGACTGATTGCTCCTGGGCCCTCGATGTGTGGAATGGCTCCTGTCTGTATCTCGGATTGATCGGCTACATTGACCATTCCATGGTAACGGAGGCGGTGAGGGCTTCAAACTCAGCAAGGAAAGCCTGCACTCTTGAAGACTGCCTCTGAGCGCGGACAAGGCAGAAATTTCATTCCGCTTGCTTGACAGCGTAGATGACCCGGGGGGGTTATTCATATTCCAGGCTGGTAGCAATCGGTGCGTCTTCAACAGAAGCAGGGTTGGGCATCCTAGGTCGCTGCGTATTTGACTGGTAAGTCCATTGCTGGTGTTGTGTTGCCAGCAAGTAGTAGTGACCTGGTGATCTGAGAAAACAGATGCCCGAAGAGCGCGTCAGGCTCAAGATCGACGCGATTTTCCACGGCGACGCGCTTTTGCCCGATGTGAAGGGGACTGAAGGCCTGAGACTGTGTGCGTGAGGTGCCGTTCGAGACAGCAAACAATTACAGTAGTGGTGTAGCTGCTGTTGTGCGCGAGCGTGGACGAGGCTAGTCCCCGAGACGGGGATACTGGCGCATAGTCTCGAGTGTTGATCGGTGCTGAAATTCCAGGTCTTTTGATCAACAAGCGAGTCATGAGCGATCGTTGTCTTCAAAACTTTCCGGACCGACGCGCCTTAGACTGCGAGTGTTTCGGCGTGTCTGAGAAAGCAGTCGCCACTGCATTGATGCGGAAGCAATGTTAAATGCCTGGCGAGCTTCGTCTCAGGGTGGTCATGGTGCGCAGAGAGTAGTATGTTGGTGACATCGATCTTTGCCCCAAAGGAGACCATTTCTGCTAGGTCTCGAGTGATCATGATTTCTGCATTCCGTCAGTGCGACCCTTGTGATCACCTTGACAGTCCTACGCCAAACAGACTCATACAACACTCGAAAGACCTGCCGACTTCCCTGTGGGGGCTCGAAACCATGCCGTGAGTGCTGGCCAGTGTCTCCGACTCAAAGATTGGGCGCATGAAGCCACAAGCCGCTGTATATAAGATACTTTATCTATTGTGTACTGCCGACATGGCGGGATCGTCGAACAATGACTATGCTGCGTAGGGTGTCAGAGCAGTGACTTTATTGATTGCTGCGAAGCCCGGACTTTGTCGCCTCTTCGTCGCGGTCACCACGACGATGAGCCGGTCAGGATAGCCGCAGACTGTGACGTGTGGTACTTTATGTTTTACGGCGACCTTACAGATATGGCAAAACCAGATCTGATAAAGCATTCCAGGGTAAGCTATACTGAGGAACAAACATGCTCCTGTGCGTCGGAGTAGGACAGGTCACGACCAATCTTGTAAATTCCAAAGGCTCCGCCGCTGCTTTCAGAGTGGCTTCATACATGCAGATCAGGTGTCTCGAGCGCATAGGTAAACCAATATTGACACAGTCTATCAGATCCTGACCGTCTCATGGCTGGTCAATCATCGCATAGTCTTCCTACATCCGCTCGTCAAGTCTGATCTATTCCGATACGTGTCCCCGGCACCGTACGTAAGTCTTTGTTCCACCTGAGCATCAGTCCGAAATGAGCGTGTAAAGACGTCGTCCAACTTGTTTTACGCCTTAAGTCATAGCAAATGCTGCCGCGGCCTTCCTCATCAAACGACCAACACTGACAATGGGAGAGTCTCCGGTCAACGCTGGCCCACTGTCGGCAGAAGTGCCAGAGCCGCAGAGAGAGCTGGAAGTGGATGAGTTGACCGCCGTGCTGTTGTCGAGCGAGAGTGGGCAAGCAGTTGCGGCAGAGGAGCTGCACCCGCCAAGAATTCTGATCATTGGATGTGAGCATGGATCTCCGCCCAAGGCGAGCGACGCGGACTTACCGCACGAGGATGAACTGCTGCTCGTTGAGTCTTGGCTTGCGTTCTCAGACGAGCTGCTGGAGCCGAGTAGTCCGACGCTGCTAGTACTGCTTCCAGTGCCGGAGCTGGCAGATGCTGAGCTTCCGCTGTCATTGGTGCCCTCGTTGACTGTCACAACATTGAGCTGACTAGTGACGAGGGCGCGCGGCCTCAGACTGCCGTCCTTGAAGACGCTGGTGCTATGCAGTAGCGGAAAAGAGAGCGCGGAGGGGTTGAGCATGGCAAACATGACCATAATAATTTTGAATGCAAGCATCGCGCTGGTCGTAGTGTGCAAAGCGAGTCGAGATGTGCCAGTCTGGCAATTGCAAGAAAAGTGAAAGAGAGCTGCGAGCAGATCAGCACAGGGAAGAAGGTGTGCGATGGAGTAGAAGCAGGTCCTGAGCTAGAGACGCGCCCTGTTTCATATACAACCTGGTGAGAGACCGCAAAGAGCGACCGAGGCTTCATGCGCACTCACGGCTTTCGACCACGCTGATCTCGAAAATGCAAATGTCTCTAGTTTGCTGAACCAAGTGGACCTAGCAAAGAATGTCACAGCTCCAGTGCCAATGCGAGCTTGCTTGCCATACACCACCGGGATGGTAGATGTCAAGCTAAGCAGCAGCTACTTCCATTAGCAATGAATGGCAGTACGTTCTTCAACTGCGGACGATAACTTATGCATGCTCCGAGGTTGGGCATTGCCTCGCAACAACGCGAGAGCCAATTAACGTGACAAGTCTGGCTGGACAGTCCACGCTCATCAACTAGAGTCCGACCGCGTGCAGTCCTGGCGGTAAGCAGTAAACCCTTGACTCGAGGTGTCGGTCAAAGCTGTCGTAGTCACTTGAGATGTCTTCTCTCTTGATCCGGGTGATGAGATCAAAAGGTCGCTATGCTTGACGGTGATTGCTCCTCGGTCGTAGATGGACTGTCGGGGAACTTGATTTCCATAGCGACAAGGCAAATTTTTGCGTTCGGGACGGGAAGACATAGTCAGAGGAAACGCGTAGGGACTGGTCGACCGACGACGGCGTCGTGCGCGGTATTTCTCATTCGTGCCAGACGCAACCCAGTACTGAGGGATTCCTCGCTGAACGATCCTGCCGAGCCACTGGAGTGGGTGATGGATTGCTGGTGCTCACCAATTTTGAGCAGCAATTTGCAGTGTGGGACGACGACTAATGCAAGCAGTACTGCAAAGGCGGGCCTTAGGACGACGGCTTCTTGCACAAATTAGTGTAACCATGCCATCGGACGGCGTTTGGTCAGACTTTACCTGGCACCTCAGATGATGGTAAGATGATACAGTCAAGCTGTAGATGTAGGTCGACCCAGTGTGGTGTAGAGAGGTATCTGGAAACTTTTGTAGCTCAATGAGTGACAGCTGAGTGACGCGAACCTGGCGTCGAGCTCGGCAATGCAGCAAAAGAACTAAACATCTGCTGTTGGAAGGAACACCATCGCGGGTAGATCGCTAATAAGAACAGTGCCGAAAGGGGGCTTGTGCTCAGTACAGAGCGCTAGAGCGCTATGTTGACCACACAGAAGCCCAGCCCGGACGCCACTCCCTGTCGTCGTTCAAGAAGCCGTGCTGCTGGAAGCTGCTTTGAATGCACCGCGTAAGAATTTGCAATGTCTTTCGATGCAATCGACTGGGACGAAGTGAGTAGTGAGCCGCGAGCCTGCAGCTTCCGTAGCGCTTGCCTGATTCAATATATCTTACCAAAAGGCTGAAACACTTGACGCCGATTCGTGGAGGCGGCAGCACCCTTCGGCAGGGAAAGTCAGAAGATTTCGGTCTGCACTTGGAAGCGGAAGTCAGCTTTGATATTAAAGTCAGCTGGACAACGTCCAAAGCCAGCACATCGCGCTCAATGCCAGGGCACCTTCGTCAGATTGTAAGGCAGTGATACTGAAAGCCAGGAAATGAATCGGACGGTATGGAAGGCTATAAGTAAGCCCCGCTCAACGGAGAACAGTGGTCTGCCGCAGCATAATGCATATCGCATACTGTATACAGGTCGGTCGAGTGTAATGCCAACCTACGAGATCAACCTCCTTGCAATCGACTACGAGCAGACTGGGGTTGTCGTTGGAGCTGCCGCACTATTCGAGGGGTTTGTTTGGCTGCAGCCGTCTGCATAGCCCAGCAGAGTGTCGTCGACAGCAGCGTCGTAAGCGTTACCGCAGTTGGCGTCACTAGCGACAGTCAGCGTGTATGAGTCCTGGCGCAGATGAGATACGAACCTTGATCCACCACTAGCGTTGTTGAACCAAGAGCATATATCATGAGAGAAGCAATCTTGCGTGTACACATTTCCTATGGCCGTTCCAGTGCAACCAGCACCACATCGACCATTGCAACTGTAGCTACAAAGAATGTCAGCAGACAACAAGTGCGCTTATGGCCTGTCGAAAACGCTCACTCGCCGTCATTCACCGAATTGGTGCCAAAATTGCTCCCTACAACACCTGTCCATGTGCAAGTCGATCCAGCATCTGTTGTCCAAGTCGCTGTCGCTGTTGCTCCGACCGTGAGGCAGGTCACCGATCGTTTCTCCAGCACACCTGCGCTGGCGAAGATGCTCAGGGATAGGGTGGCAAAGAATATGACATGTGCCATGACAGCGTCTGACGAATAGGGTGGAGCAGAAACACTCTCGCCATCATCGTCATTGTACTTGTACTTGAACGAGAATCCTCCTGCAATCGAATGTGCTGCCTTGGCCAGTGTGGCGTGGCTGTCACTTGACATATGTTCTCCCCTGCTAGTGCCGATGACGCCTTTGCACGCATTGCAGCTCCGAGACACTTGCCAAGTACCGAGTCGCTGTATGGCTGTAGCGTCGTGCAATATTCTGAAAAGCATGTAGCGTCAAATGCGCATGAATTGCTTGGGACAGAGAACAGAGTGGCGGACCAGGGCTGCGTGCTCTTCCGGGACGGGAGCGTCGGTCGGTAGCCAGCTTGCCTAGCATTCAATGGGAGTGCCCCTTTGCGCGCGCGCAACAGCCTCACATCAGGCCTAGGGACATTGACTCCTCGGCTGCGAGTGCGATGCTCTTATGGATGCAAATTACCTCAAAGACACGAGTATCACGTATGGGACGTCGGCCAGCATTGCTTCAATGTTCTCGGAGAGAAGACCCAGCAAAGTAGGTGCGAATGAGGACGTACTTCATGACTATACTACTGAGATCAGCGGACGTTTCGCAGATGTATGTGTTTGCATGGAGGAATTCATCTCGGAAAAGGCGAGGGAAGGCGACCTCAACAGCGACCGTTGCAGGAGGCCTTCTCAAGTCCTTCCCACGCCAACGGCAGGCATCCTGAGCCGAATACCCTGTAGAGAGGCTTTGCGAGAATTGCGAACGCCCCTCGCGACGCGTGACATTTTCACGTTGATGCAGAATGCTGGCGATGAACAATTCTACATTGAGCACGCTGCTCAGTCCCAGCTGCAGACTTGCGTTTCTTGATATGAATTGCCGACAAAGTCACGCATGAGAGCTATTCATATTGATGTTGGCAGAATGATCGATGCAAAGGCCAACTCCTCTTGCAAAGTGTCCGCGAGAGCATGATAGGACAGATAGGTCTTGGAGGATTGTGATCGGCTACAGCCTACGTCTATGTACGTGACAGTCCGAAGACATGCCGGATTTATTTGCGCCGAGACCCGGGCGACTCGTACGAGCTGATCGAAACCAAGAGAGCCCACGATAAGTCCAACTGCGGAAGGGTGAGAGAAATTGCGTGGGCTGATGGCACTGATGCAAACAGCACAATAGAGCTAGAATGTTGGACATTGATGTGCTGTCCAATCATCGGCACGACACGCTGCCTCTCGAGGAAGGGCTATCAGTTGCTTCCGTGCTAATGAGTGGACGCGAACCCAGCTTTAACCTCATAGCGATGTTGAATTAGTACAGATTTGAGTGTATTACGCAACTTCGCCCGCCACTGCTGCTATCACGCTCATCTCCTCCGATCTCGATGCGCCCTCCTGCGACCTTGTTCTTGAAAGACCAAGCGCTATGCGTTTCTCCTTCGCCTCTACAACGCAATCCAGCTATTTGTTCTCGCTAGGAATGTCTTCGACTACCACTGGAAGCCAATTCTGCGATCTCGGTCGAGCGCGAATAGAAGAGATATCGGCCGATACTCATCAATGATGCCCGTCTCATCACGGAACAGCCATCATGGCCACGTTCCGGCTCCATGGACCAAAATGAATTTAAGACCGCCCCGCGACACAAGAACCCGATCTTCGAGGCTCTGCTTGCAGACTCACCGGAAGTCCTCGATGTCATAGATCCACAGATTGATGGGGAAAACTTCTGGGAGTCGGTTGAGGCCGCAGCGGTCTCCAGGCTCTTACTATCGCAGGCAGATGGGAAGAAGCATGACACAAGCGTCACCGTGTCGCCGGAAATACATCCCTTGAATGACATTCGAGTCCATGTCTCAGGCTCATCTTGCGCCTATCCCCTCGAAAGATAATGACAATTCACAGAGGGGTCTACTCTTCCGCGTCTTCGTACTTCCTGTCCGACTCCTTTGGGTTTTTGACTCCCTCCTTGACCATAAGACCCGAACAGTACGACCAGCACGTATCATGCGAGCATTTTTCAAGCTGACGCTGCTCGTCAGTGGCAGTGCCCTTGCCGCGGCTACTCCAGCTGACGGATTCATTGGAAATTCTGTCACATTCTTGTGCGGCACGGCACCTCCTTCAAACATCTGGGACGTGCGTACATCAGCGTTCTCCCTCGCATCAATGATCTGGGCCTGACCAAACCTGCATCCAGACGCTTCAGGAGTACGACAAGTCCAGCCAAGTAGGTCGCTGCCCAAATGTTTGTGCCAGTAAAGTAGGTGCCTGTTCCTCTTCAGCAGAAATATCTCTGTATGTACAAGCTTCGAATGAGGACGTTCGCTAACAGATCCATCTCTTGTAGTGTAGTGGACAGCCGTCGCAAGGGTCTTGGAAGTCGTGAGTAGCTCACCTACGTTTCGGAATGAGAAAGCACTCGCTACATGGCTGACAACTGCTCGTCGCCTCCGATAGGGTTCGATCAAATCCAAGGCCTTCTTGGCGCATTGCAAGACCTCTTTCAAATCGTCACGAGCGCGCGCACTTGCAACGCCATATATCAATAAGTGAACATGATGTAGCTCGTTGGTCAGATTTCGCAGTTGGTCTCGTTCGAACAGTCTATGGCTCTCTACCATAGTCGTCATAGATAGACAGAAATGGGCTGGACCGGATGTAGTTTAAGAGCTCGGCAGAGGAAGAGTGAGCACGGTCTAGACGGCTAATGTATAGTATGCTGTGCATGGCGAGCTAGGCTGCAGGACAGCTAATGGTCATCGGACTTGTGGGTGCTTGATCGGGACTCACAAGTCCTGTGTTCATTAGCTGTCAAACACTGCGATGACTACACGCGATCCTAGTCGTGTAGGACTCGTGGCGCATTAGTGTCAATAAGTGTCTCTCCTAGCGCATCTGCTAGAAGCACCAGAAATTAAATGCAGGACTCATCATACATCATGGTCTTAGGAGTGCTATGCATCCAGAAACGACTAATTAAGCGACATTCTATGTGTACAGAGTAGGCTATGCATTCAGCGACTCTAGATGTAGGGACAAGCTCTACAGGTTCTCAGGTTTAGGCTTATAGAAACTTGCTATTCGCTGTAGGCCGTGCATGGTACGCTGTTCTTTATAGCACCACTGTAAGACAAGACTGCTTTGTACTATTCATAGTAGATTCTCTTGCAGCGAGTCCGGCTAGCGCCTAGTTTAGGCAATATCGAAGCCGCTGACAATAGTCTGATATGGATGCACGGTAATACCTCGTTGTCTTAAACTACCTTGCAACACAATGCCGCTTTGCGTCTCAATCTACATATGCCTTCCTGTAAGACATAACGTTATATGGCGTCATAGGTCGCTTTCTCAATTGATTGGCAGCTAGTTCTTAGACACTGTTTCATATACATCTTCGTAGCTCGTCTAGGTCCCTAGTTACTATGAGAACATCTAGGCTAGGCAGCTCCCGTATCAACATGGATGATAAAAATGCCTCATCATACCGCCTTGTTTATGCTATTGTCCCTTATATAAAGCAGCATTGTTCCTTAAATCCAGTGTCTTCTACCTATAGCTAAAGACTCAAGCTACCTCTGAATTCGCTATGCACACTACTACTATACTCAGCGTCTTTGCTGTTTCTGCTTTAAGCAAGCCACTTGCACTTCCTCAGGATGACAAATGGGGACAAGTCGACGACAAGTATAGGTTACAAGCAAACTACTGTAACTACGGCACTGCTGGTGATGGTAAGTAAAGCAATAGATCAGAGGTTAAGGCTTACTAACTGTACATCTTTGCTTTTAGGCACTTGTGAGAAGAATGGCTTCCAAACCTACTGCGTAAGTGAGCATAACTCTACCTCTATTTATGACGCTGACTAGTCAGTGCATATACTCAGGAATAGCCATTGGCGATGCATTTCCTATGTGGAGGAACACAGCTGACCTTCATCCAGAAATTATTAGTAAGCCTTCTATTCATAATGTCCTCATTTAGAGCAACATTAGCTGACACTAGCAAACTAGGCAAGTCTGCAGATGGACAGTTGACGTGCAACCACGACAAAATTGAGCCAGGCTACGTGATATGCGGACTTCCCCCATAAGTGCGTAGCCTAGCTGGTCCATCTGTGATAGCACATCTGGCCTCTCCTCTACCCACGCCGTCGGTGAAGTAGCATTTGCATTTCTGTGTTGCGATCGATGCGAACATAGCGAGCTTAGATAGTGCAGTGTGAACCACCAGACGCTTGTCACCCAGGCACGGGTTCTAAGAGGCAGCAGTGTCCTGATTCGAACGTGCTCTCTGAGGCAGCCTATGTATGATCTGAGTTGTCGCTCCTGATGCCTACGTTTCGTCTAGCCACGTCTGAGATTGAGCAATACCAACGACGGGGCAAGTGCAGTGACTGAACGTTACCGAGCATTGCTATGAAACGCCGCCGCACTAGCCCCATACTTTTCGCCATCGACATAGTTCCATAAGGCCGCAAATGTAGATTCACCATCGCCCGGCTTGGTGGCAGAGGTGAAGGCTTGTGCCTGCTCGTTGCCTTCATCTATTGCCTGGGCTGGGAGTGTAGAGGCTTGCGTTCGATGATGAGCGAACCCGAATGCCCGCGGGGTGGGTGTCGTATAGAATGGTGGAATGGGCGGTGTGGTGTCTTCTGCGTGTCTGCGGCCAGAACGGGTATGATTGCTGTAGCGATCCAGGAACAGCCGATGGGTGGAAGAATGCATTAGTGGCGTGTGTAGGTGGCGTTGGGGATGCGTGGAGCGGTGTGCGTGGCAAAGTGGCATTCCCTCGCGTGCCCAAAACAGTGGCTGTAAACTCCTCGAGAGTCAGTGGGTTGGAGAAAGCAGGCACCATCGAATATTGCGCTGTGATGTCGGCATAGGCTGGTTTTGTGCCTGCAGTTTCCACAGCGCTTCCTGCTTTTGCGTCGGTGGATGTGCGTTCGGCATGAAATCTGTCGGACGCTCAACGCGCATCTTGAGAACCGCCTGTTGCGTGGTCAAGCCGTGCCAGATGGAACCGGGTAATTTCTGCATCTCCTCGTAGCCGTGACAACCCCTGCTCAGATGGCAGCTCAGAGTCTTCTCGTTGCATGACAGCCCGTTGCAACCAAGGCATATCCACACGAACTCCGGAGACGAGTGCTTCATGTGCGTTAGGAGGTCTTGCGCATGCGCCTGGGTTGCCAAGGTGCAGTTTGGGCACCCGAACAACTTGCCGTTCTTCTTCTTCCGACTATGCTCGCCAGCGTTGATGCCATGTCCGGCCGGTCCCCGGGCTCTATGGCCGCGATGCTTCGGTCCTGGTGTCGCGGTACTGCTTGTAGTAGCCATTGTTGCTATTGCTCTGATAATGCGGTTCTTTCTATCGCTGTTCGAAGTCAGTTCCTGCCTGCACCCGCAGCGACACCAGCTCTGACGCCCTGCCATGCTTACCAAAGGAATCGCTATCTTCGATTGAGCGATATGTGCGTGGTGTTCGACGAGACAACACTGCCAATGGGATCAATCGTCTGCAATCGGGATATCTTGCTCTGGCCGTTGATATGCCAAAGTCGCCGTGTCGTAGAGTATGGATGATCGGATTCCAAGCTTGTGCGCACCTTCCTTGCCCAGATTAGCCCGGGCTTGCGCTAGTGGACGCTAGCACAGACCACAACCATATTTCGGCAGTGTGCTCAGGAAAAAAGCTCAGGCAAAGCAGCTCAGCGCATCCTCCTGCCATCTTCCTTCGCCCTTCTCACCAGAGCACTGACAACACCACTGGACAGTCGAAGCAAAACCGGCTGTCTTGCTGGATCTTCTCACGCGACATTGCACAGCTCCGTCCATTCACCACGGGAACACCAGCGCTATTCAGCGGCTGTCCAACAGACATTGCCGGCACCACTCTCGCCGGCATCTCAACACCAGTCCCATTGGAAGAAGACGTGCCATCTCGAAGATCCGCAAGGTAGGTAAGCGAGGCTGAACAATGGCATTGATATTCCGCCTGCTCACAATGACTCAGCACCTTCTCTCGCTCCGCGCATCGGTGACAGGACCCGCGCACGATGCAAGCCTCGGCCACGGACGCGCCGCTCACAGAGCAGCAACGCGTCATGGTATGGACAGAGCACACCATGCCGGCGCCGCCTTTCACTCTACACTTCCATCGTGTAGACGACCTGCGCGAAGCCGAGCGTCAGGGCTACCACAACCCCATAGAGGTCTACCGTGCCTTCGTCGACTACAATGACTGCACCGTCGCCAGCATCATGCTTGTTGCCGTCTTTCCTCCCAGCGCACCGATTGCACTGAACGCCTCCCACCTCGCCTACGTGATGATGGAGCGCACTGCTTCGTACGCTCCCACCCCGGACGTAGCTGCTGCGTTCAAGAAAGACGGTCCTCGCGCGAATGGTATGATGCTCATACCGCTGGTCATGCAGACAGTGCCATTCTGCGGCGATCCGCCCACGCTGCAAGACCGATACCGTAAGTCATGAGCAGAAGCTAACACTCGCACGCTATGAGCTGACAATCCAGCAGTCCATGCGAATCCCGAAACCGCATTTATGTCGCACCAAGCGACCTGGGGCCCCGATTCCCCACCCGCCGTGGCTTCATCACTGGAGACGGTGCCTTGCTACGAGACTTACGTCCCGTACATGACCGACCGCCACGGCGACATCATAAAAGGTCCCACGGGCGACCAACCCCGCGACTTCAGCCACGTCCTTCCTCCGATCATCTCACCAGACGTGGGAGGCTGGCTGCTCGCCTTCTACCGGCGCGCAGACCCTCGCATCACTATGGACGACATTAGGGCTCGCATACCAGTCAAGTATGAAGGCCAGGCACTCAAGAACAAGAAGAATGACCTGCAGCAGGAGTGCACGAGGTTCCATGTGACCGTCAACCTCATGTCCACCACGCAAATGGGCAAGGTTGGGACCGGCGTAGCAGTAACAGATCCACTCGCCATCCGCGGCCTGGCTCAGAGGCAACTGGAGCTCAACACGTCCTGGATCCCGCACGCGAAGAGCGATAAACTGGTGACGCATCCAAGCCTACCGGTTGGCACTTGGTATTATTCTCCACCACCTCACCCGACATCGCCCTTCATAACCGGTTATCTCACGCATAGCATCACGCACGGCATGGTGACAGCGCGCGTGAAGAAGGCGATGGATGATCTGAGCACAGAACTGCAGAAGGTGAAGCCGTTTGCCAAGGCGCCCAAGAAGAAGGCCGGCGTGAAGGCGGGCGCGAAGGCAGCCACGCCAGCGGCACCTCAGGTTGGGCAGTACGTCTTCAGCATTCACGAGACAGCCATGCCCACCAACGATAACAAGTCCGCCTCCAATGGCAATGCGTCGTCATCCTCAGAGAATCTGGACATGGGCTCGTTTTCCGCTTGGGAGCAGGCGCACATTTTTGGCTTGCCTGAGGACGACATGACCACCATCTCACAGACAGAGAACAGCTCGACTTCCGCTGTGCGTAGGGATCCGTCCATCACTCGTCAACCGGCAGAAGGCGTCGACCGGCAACCAAGCATTCATCAAGGTGGTATGGCCGGTCATGAGTCGACGCCCAGCTTACCCCACAACAAAGAAGATCCTCTCTTTGGCACATATGGCTTTGGCAGTCAGCAACCCATCAGCCCGTCCAGCAGCGACGACGTTGCCCCGGATGCCGCCGAAGCTTCTGCCTATGACGGCCACGTCGATCTGAACCCCTTCACCGAGATCCACCAAGCATACGCAGGCGCATATCTCACCACCGGTCAAGGCCATGCGTTTGGCGATGAGCACACCAGCAGTCTGCATGATGCCGACGAGAACATCTGCTCCACCGACGACCACTTCTCCACCCCATCATATCGCACCACGAGCCCATTCCCCAATCACCACCAAGCGCACGCCAGCGCGACTCTCGTACCGGAGATAGCCATGCACCAACAGCTCGATGTCCACCACGAGCAAGAGGTGTCAACAGTCAACCAGGATGCGGCCGATTCATCTGGCTTCGTCGCCGAGCCAGCATGGGATGAATTCCTCGACCTCGATCAAGGTGAGGCCGAAGACCTTCGCTCCTTCGACTAAGCCGAGCGCTAGTCTTGAGGAGCCAGATGGATGGCCTTCCGGAAGCGCCAACCTCATCCTCCATCAATCATGTCAAAAAAAACACTGCCGTGGCCCAAAGTCCACATCACCGGGCGGGTTGCTGATTATTATACTGTTGCGTTATGAGCGTTATACCCCAGAAGGTTAGCGAAGTTGATTCCCAGTAGCGAGAATGAGGAAATCAAGTGATGCGCTGTATGATATGATGATAAAACGACGCTGAGTCCAGTCAGCAGCATGGGCGCGAGAAGATGGAGATCACAAGAAGCTCAGGCGAAGATACGCAATATCATAGACAAAGAGCCTACAATGCTTGTGTCCGACAAGCACTGCTTGCAGCACCTCTTGTGCGAAGCCGTGGCATAGACAAAGAGCCTATGCATGTATTGCCCAGTCAACAAGGACACCTTTTGTTGATGATGGGTCGCAGTCAATCATTACGGATGCACACATTGAGTGTCTTTGCAGAGTACCGGGCGCAAGATCTTTCAGCGGATAGGACTGACTTTACAGGCAGGGTTGCGGTGAGCAAAGCACCGCCGACAAGTTGCTCACCCACATCAGATTGGTTCATTCGAAGGGACAAGCCTAGCCCCTCTAATCAAAGAGACCGGATCCGGTTAAGTCTCATTGAGTCGTTCAGAGCTAAATGATCTGTAGCAAACGGCTGACGGCATGTCCCCACAAGTGGAGTGGCGTGGACAGCTCAAGTGACAATCCAATGGCTGCAGAACCTTCCGGTGTGCAACCTGCCATCCATGCGAAACATCTCAAGGGAGGGAGAGCTCACCACGGAATATAACGGCTCGCTTGCAAAGCCACTCTTCGATTCACTCGCCAGGTCGAATGCGGGACTCGGATAGTCTCAACACCCAGTCAGTCACTTTGACAGGGTCCTGTTGTGACGGATTGACTGCTTTATTGGCGGAAAATGTAAGTGACTGACTGAGCGAGCGTTCGACAGTCCTAAGAGCTGACTGTTTGATTGGTTAAAGGTTCAAGCTCACGACTGACTGATTGACTGACTGATTGACTAACTGACTGTTTCAGGGCTGGCCCAGGGACTCGAAGGGCCCACGGCCTGGGGAATCGACCAGGTCCACGAGATGGTTAAAATGTACGCTCCGAGCACCGGCATCAATCGATCATCCACGTAGGTCGAGTACAACTTAATCGAAAAACAAGATCTCATGGCTGTCAAATCTCTCAGAAGACCACGCTATGCAACCCAAATCTCTCAAAGACCCTCAGCTGAGAGATCATAAAGTGTAGAATCTGTCGCCGAAATCACCAAGGCCAGGTATGATGTAGCTGTGACAGAGTCAGTCTTCATTCTATGGGCGAGTAAGCATCGGTAAAGGCACTTACTTCTTTTCATCCAAGCCCTGATCCACAAACGCCGTCACAATCCTGACTTTTGGGAACTTGGCCGCGAAATTTGCCGCACCCTCAGGCGAAGCAATGAGGTTGAGGAAGAGAATATGATCTTCGGGCACGCCCTTGGAGCGTAGGACGTCGACGGCCATGAGAGCTGAGCCACCTACAATCACACTCTCAATTAGCACAACCCAACAAACCCCAAGAATAGCAATACAACTCACCCGTCGCAAGCATCGGATCCAGCAACAGCACCCACCTCTCCCTAATATCCTCCGGCAACTTATCATAAAACAACCTCGGACGACTGGTCTCCTCATCCCTCTGAATCAAAATCTTGCCAATTCTCACACTCCGACAACACTCCCTCAACGCCTGCTCCATCGCCTCGCCCGCCCTCATAATAGAAACTCCACAGATCTTCCCTTCAAACTTGACGCCCGAGTACTGTTGGCCGACGGGGGTGGTGATGCTCTGGGGCAGGACGGGGAGATGGTTTAGGGCTTCCTCGACGAGCAGGCGGTTGATGCGGTTGGAGTAGAAGATGAAGTCGGCGCGGGGGGTGTGTTTGTCGCGGATCATGCTGTATAGTCCAAAGTCAGGAAGGAGTGTAGGGTGTATGTATTGAGAGCATGCGGACCTACGTCAATAGAGCGATGAGCTGAGGTGTTTGGGGCAAGATGGTGACATTCTCATGCGTGACCTTGCTTGAAACTGTCGCGGAAGGCTTCTCCTCATCCGGTCTATACGACGGACCCAAATGGCCGCTGGGAGCGCGCTGCAACAAGCCGGAGGGACGAGTGGGCGTCTCAGACATAGTGGTGGTGCTCTTACTTCCTCCAGGTGCAGATGGAGAGAATGACAGGCTCAAATGATCGCGGAAGGAAGGAGCGACTGACTTTGAGGCGGGGAGCCACGAGTATGACTACTGCAAAGCTCGAGATGAGCTTCAATGGCACTCGGCGATCACATGCTGGCAGAGATAACACAGCAGCAAAAGCGTGCCTGCCCCACTCGTCGCGTGCCTTCTTCGTCACCCTCCGCGCTAGATGTAAGCCCTGCCTCGGCGCGTGCCTCCCGTTCTGCAGCCGCCCCACCTACAGATTGAGCCCGTGCGTGGCGCGTTGGATGTTGTGAACGTGAGGAGTGAACTTTTGTCGGTTCTACGTTGTTGATGCCATACACGCTGCATGTTCCATTGCGCGCATTGTCACTAGCTGTACATATGCCGGCGCGTTGTCTGAGAAGCGCTGAATAATTTGGCTGGACCACAAAGACGACTGAGATGAGCGACGAGCACATGCGACCACGAACACAGTACAAACAGTGAACGACAGTCGACATGATGAATGCGCCGACCACTCGATCACGGGCGCAGGCTGCATAGGAAGAGCACAGCGATCAGACACCATCTCATGCGCTGCTGAGTGCATTGCATCCAGTCAACACTATGACGACGGTCTTCGCATCACGCCTTGATCGGCCAAAGAAGGTGATACGATATGGCAAGAGCGGCTCGCGATCATCATACAGTACGAAGCATGTCGACACGTGGATCGAGGATGATGCGTTGGTTTCGCAGCCCGTGGCGGGCAGGCAGACGGTGAAGGAGACGTACAGAGTCAACAAGAGAGAGACAGCGGCAGATGCGAAGGACGCGACGTTGAAGCCGGTGAAGTCGCGTGCGATGAAGCAGGATACGTGGGATCTCCCGTCCGACGACGAGGTACAGGAAGAGTATGAGATTAGGCAGCTGTCTGCGCCGAAGCTCAAGAGTAGTCGCAAGTTGATGGACGACAAGGCAGTGCAGCAGGGGGCATTGGCGCCATGGGAAAGCAGGGTGGAGCGGAAGGAGAAGCTCGCCGATCATGGCACAGCGTTGAGGAAGGTCAAGGCTGTCAGCCCACAGCGAGTCGAGAAGCCTGGAAAGACTTTACCGAAAGCCACCAGGAAATTGAGCCCGCCTACACCTAAGAACGAGCCACAATCGTTGAGCGCGGTCGCATTGCTTGCAGCTCGGCGCAAACAGTCTGGCGAGACGGCTAAGTCGCAAAGAAAGGAGCTTGTCAGGCCTTCGCCTGCTCCCGCTAAGCGCGCTGTAGCGACCGAGGATGCTCAGCAGCCACGCAAGCGAGCGCGCAAGTCTCCGGTTCCAAAGACGACTCATGAAGACATGGTCCTGAGCATGCCGACTTGCGATGTGGCTGAAGACACGGCACCCAGATGCGAGGAAGACATCTTCGACTTTCCGGCAGATGATAATGGCGAGCCAACGTTGCCTTCTATCATATCGAGCACACCTAAGCCTGCGATTGCGAACTTACGAAGAGGCAAGTTATCATCAACTCGACGATCTGCGCCATCGAAAGGGTCGTCTGCACCGGCACGTCTCTCGGACATGTTGCCGGTCGATACCGACAGCACGGATGCGCCCTCGCTCTCACCATCAGTAATGGCAAGCCCGCCTTCAACGCCCGCGAAAACCTCGACTCCCGCGCTCAGCCCAAAGACCCAGCATTCTGCACCCAAGACCATGACTCCGAAGCAGGCACAGCTGTGGAGTCAACTCTTGCCTAGTGATCCGCCAGCACCGACCCCGAGCCACTTGGCTATACAGAATCTGACGCTAGCTGGCAGAAGGAAGCCAGCAGCGTCTGTGTCGCCGCCGAAGCTGGCTTTGACGAAGTCCGTATCTGATGTGCCAGAGCTGCATCGCAGACGCACAAGGCTGGTCGATAGACTGAAAGCTGACGCATCGAGCTCAGATGTGGAGAGCAGCGACGATGACTCTGACGTGGATATGGAGGATGTAGAAGACGAAGTGATCACAGGAGAAATGACGACTGTGCCCTTGAACGATGGACCTGCATCTCAGCAGTCTCAGAGTCAGGCTCAAGCACAGAGCCAAAGTCAAGGCGGCGCCAAAGTCACATATGCCAGGACCCGCTCGTACATCCAAGAGGACAGTCTGGATGACGTACTCTTTGGTCTACAGCCTACAGAGACGCCTCATCGCCCACCAATTTTCCAACGCCAGCCAAGCAAGAACGGCGTTTCGCAATCGCAAAAGTCGGCCTTTGACCTGGAGGATATCGATGACGAGCACCCGCGCGGCGGTTTGCGCACAATACACGAGCTCAGAGCTGCTGGACGAAACGACAGATTCACGCAGGACACCGCTGCGCTGCTTGAAGATATCGCAGATCACAGTATCTCTGCCAGAGCCCGAAGACGAAGCGCACTTAGCGAGCTGGCCCTGAAACTTGGTGAGAAGACCTACGTGGAGCGCTTTGTTGGTAAAGGCTTCGAGCACAATCTTGTCGCCGAGCTCTCAGCTCCCGAAGACCAGATCGCGGATGCCGTGTTGGCTGCAGCATTCGCCATGTTGCCTACCTCTGAGCCGCAACAGCACGTCATCGCCACCATTGCTGATGCCGGAGTAGTCGACTGGATCGCGAAAATGCTAGACTGGAACCTGCCGCTTGCGAAAATGGCGCGAGACCGCAAGTTCAACATGTCAAAAGCGAGCCAAAGCGGGTTGGCCGAGTTTGCCGAGAAGCTGCGAGTATCACGCACGTTATGGCAGCAGACGATACCAGCCGCTCTTTCCCCAAGAATGATTGCGCTGCGACTTTTGGACCTTTTGATCGGTAGGCTGAGAAGGTCAGGTGATCGCTCAGACATCGTGGACGAGACTCATCTTGGCGCAATTGTTGGCACTGTGCAAGGCGCGGATGGTGACCCTACCGAGCGTGGCCTCATCATCTCAATTCTGGAGTCCCTTTCCACGTCAGCACCGTCACTCAATTGGCCGACTCCCGTACTCGAGGCAGTAGCCCCAGTAGTTCATCACTGCATAACACGCACCTCCCCAAGTGCAGACGATCGACACGCGGCCTTCCTCGCTTTCCGGCTAGCGCTCAACCTCACCAACACCAATGCCCGCAACTGCACATGCTTCGCCTCCAAGAAGCTGGTCTCTGGTCTACTACTCGCCATCAAGGACGGCTTCAGCTCGATCAACAACGACTCGGTAGACGCAGAGCACCGAGTCATAAACATGGATCTTCTAGTACTCGCAATGGGCATCATGATCAACCTGGCCGAGCACAGTGCTACAGCTCGCCTCCATACAATCTCCGAGGCAGCTCGTCCGGCCCTCGCCGCACTACTGGGCATCTTCACTTCCGCACAGGAGAGTCTGGAAGAAGCCGAGAGCCTCGATGCTTCCCAAACAAACGTCGCGTACGGCTATTTGGCCGTCATGCTCGCGAATCTCTGCTTGGACGCCACGGTTCGCATTTACATCGCGGATACGCTGCCAGGAAAGAATCTAGACTTGCTCGTAAACGCTGTCGAGGAATTTGTGCGACACCATCAGCGAGTCGACGCTCTCGGTCTGGGGTTGGAAGGCACAGAGGGAAGAGACGTGTGGGGAGCGTTCACGGAGAAGCTGAAAGCTGTGCTCGGGAGACTGCGAGATGTGGCTGGCGACGAGTGAGCAAGCTTGAGAGAAATAGTAGAAGAGGGGGTTCGGGCTGCCAGCATGAATCAGGAATACAGGCTCAGACTGACTGTGACCTTTGTGTGAACAAAATCTGCACATGACATGATACCATTGAATACAGCTCACAAAGACCTACTTCCCTCAATGCCAAACGACTCTACTCTATCCGTCGTGTCCATCGACTCACCCAAAACTGTAAGTGCACACAACCACCCTTCCTACTTCCTCCTTTGGCCCTTGCCAATTCAATTGTCACTCGGCTACCTCCTCATCGCCGAGCCGCAGACGCACCTGACCTGCATACCCGCCCTCCCATCTGCCGAAGCTCGCAGCCGTGAGTCCATCCCCACAGAGCCATCCTGCGGCTCATCAAATGCGGGAGCCGGAGCACATTGCTGTGCCTCTCGCCTGCCTTCTTACTAGCAGCACACTCCCACATTGCGTGCTCGAAACCTTACAACTGAATTGCCGACCTCCTCCACTCACGTGTGCAAGGAACTTGCTGTGCCTCCCACCATTTGCTTGTTGTCGCATTGCGTGCATGCCTTCACATGCCGGGCGTAGATCCGAAAGGGGTCGACTTGCAGCCAGCCAAGTTGGCTGAAGGCGTCCACTTGCAGCCAGGTTGGGAGATGCGCATCGCCCGATTGTGCCCGTGCCTATCTTACGGCGCTGTGAGTGGACAAGTCAGGCCTTGCCAGTTGCTTGCGCTCCGAAATGTGAGATACGATGCTCTAGACTCATGCCGGCCTGTGCGTCTGCGGTATCAATATATGTTGCTTGCTGATGCGATTCCCTGAGCGATAGACCTGCGTTTGGTGGCAGTCATGTTCTGCCGCCCGTAGTACTTGCGTCCAGTCCGATAGTCCACGTTCGAGTCCCGTTACGCTTGCTGTGCATTTGATCGATCGCAAAGAAATCTAGAACGAACGTTTTCCGCCTCCATCATCCAAAGGAACCACCTCACTGCCTATCCGCATACTCCCTCTCCCTCTGCGCCCTTAACTCATCAAAGTCGGGAAAACTAATATACCCATCCCGCTGCCTCATCGTGTCCTCCCAGCTGGTCCTGCGTTCCGCCGGTGGAGTTCCCATCGGCGTACTGCACGGCGACGAGCCAGGACTCATAGACCTGTACCTGAGATCCGTAAGGACAGCAGTGGCATTGGCTTTGGACTTGTCCGTGGATGTGTTGTAGGAGTGGCGTCGGTCCAGGGACGGAGGAGTCACTGTGGGTGGGGTGATGTGAGCGTGCTTGGAGGAGGATGGCGACTTTGACTTTGCCATGTCGGGTTGTTGTTGGTTGTTGAGATAAGGTTTGATCGTGTGGTCGTTGATTGGTGGGTGCTTGGTTGTTTGACAGAGATGGTATGCGTTTCACCCGCAAGAGTCCGGGTAGCAAGTAATCTTGACTTTGGGCAGACTCAGCAAGAAAATTCCAGCGTGCAGAGTCATCCGAAGGTCGAGTGCGGGGCCTTAAGAAGACTGGACAAGCAGCGTGGTATTAATGTATCCAGCTGGCAAGATCTTGTTGAGCTTACTCAGAAAAGCTTCTTGTTTGTAGTATCGGAGCAGAAGGCCGCAATCCCAAGAGGGACCTCCCCTACCTTTGCTATATATGTAGACTCACCGTACCTCCGTACTTTCCTGCTGGCCGGAGGATTGTAGACGTTAACACCGAGGAAGTACGCGGAAGCCTTAGCGCCAGCATTGTCGTGGTCACTCCAACGTCACAGCAAATAGGAATGGTTGTACGACCTTTGGGCAGCAGGGGTCGCGCTGTGACTGCAGCGGACGCATGCAGGCGGGCCGCTGTTTTGATTGCATGGAACAGGTCCATGAGCTGTCGCTTAAGGAGCAGGTGCGCGTGGGTGAGTGTTCCTCAGCCAACATGCTTGAGCTCACAGCAAAATGTGACTCTGGACTTATGGAGCGGCATCCGCGCAAGCATGCAATTGTCAAGGTTTTCGTGGGGCCAGCTGGGCCTGGAATGAGGCTGGCGGTGCACCTCTCTGCCCAGCTGTCCTCTACTACTACCGCAGACACTCAACGTGGCACGCTCGGTTACTTTTCGAGCCAGTTTGCTCGCGACACATGGCGGTCAGGTAGCAGTGACTCGTGAAATCGTAGATGCAAGTTGCTGGTCGCGCACACTACCAAAAAATAGAGCGAGTAGTTCAATCTGTAGCAGCCATGTGGCTCCTCTCACTAAGCGGGCGATGCCCAACGCCGTCTCGCGGGGCGTCCCTCCAGCTGCACGACGAAACGCCCAGATCTGGCCATCGTGTCTTGAGTGGCCAGGCACGCGACGGTGGGGTCGGCGGTAAGAAGGGTTTTGCGGAAGGAGTCAGATCTGTGTAGACGGGGCCTGTCGGCTTGCCAGGCGCGGTTTCGTGGGCTAGAGCACGAGAGCAGAGCTAGCAGGCTACAGCTCGTGCGGAGTGCTTCCCATAGGTACCCGGGTACACCGACTTGGCAAATGGGCGAGACACTTGCAATAGTGCCGGCCAATGTACCGGCTTTCGTGGTTGTTCGAGTAACAGCTGTGTTGCGTACACCGCTGGATCATGTCTGAAAGCCAAGGAAGAAAATTCTGAAAATTTTGATAATATTGTGTTCTCTGCTGCTGTCGATTAAAGGTGAGGTCGAAGCCTTAATTCGGGCAATCCCGCTGTGGATCTCGAATACCTTACCCTTCCTCCACCGGAAAATGGAGACACTCCTTGCACAACACCTTATCTCCCATAGCGCGGAGCGTAGGCTACATTCGAGGCCTTCCTGAGCTCGCCACCTGCTTATCTCACCATGATCAACAACACATGGTGCCCGGCAAGCTCGATCGGCTGCTCGGCAAGTAACGATACCTGATATCGGGAGTGCGGGGCGAATGGTGACAGCAAAGCGACAAGAACTGCTGAGGATGTCGTGCGTCTGGCAGAGACGTGGAGCAGATGTAGACGTGGCATGTCCAATACATGTAAGACTGTTGAGTTGAGAAAACGCCGCTGATGCTTGACTGATGGCGAGGCTTCCACTTTACGTCCTCTGCCATTGGTGCGGAGTTGGCCAATTGGCGATGTTGCCCACGCGGAAGAGCATAGGGACCAATGACAGATTTTGTGTGCCTCAAAGCCTAGCAGATCGTGCCAGAGCTCGACTTTTTCATACGAACTCCAACACCAAGAAACCTCGCTCTGGGGAGTTGAAAGGGTCTCGTCCTCTGTGACTACCCACCAAATCCCACTCCATCTCAAGGGACACTCCTGACACACACATTCCGCTGCCACATCTGACAAACGTGCTCACAGTCCTGAGCGTAGCACGATGCGGCCTCTCTTCTCACAGTCTCCGATGGTCGACCCTATCATCCCGCACGCAAGCTCTCATATTCTCTGAAACGACGATCTATGGGTCAGCTTCTTCGATGGACAGCTTCTTCGATGGACTGGAGATGAGAATATCAGGACACTCACTTGCTTCGACAACGCCTTCTAGGCATCGCCGTCGTTCATCGTTGAGTCCTTGCGATCCGAACCTGACACAGCCTCATCGCTCTTTTTCTTGCCCTTGGCTTTGCCATCACCATCTTCGGTTTCTGGCCGACCGTGGCTCATGACTTCGTCACTACTCTCGTCGCTGCCTTGGGTGCGAGTACGCTGGAGTTGGAGCCCATTCTCTCGTTCCGGTGTCTCTGGTCCTGGTGTCGGTGTGTTAGTCGGATCCCGTCCGGCAGCCGCAGCAGCCATTGGCTCCTTCGTTGCGTCACGCATGGCCGCATACTCTTCGCCCCTTCTCCGCCTCTCCCGCATTTTGGCCTCTTTCTTCAGACGTGACTTCCGCTCATGGCTCTCAGGACGCCACTGCTTGACCTTTGATGCCGCGTGCTCAAAATTCGTTGGCCACCTTGGCAGCGGCCACATGGCGTTGCCATTAGCATGTGTCTTCTTGTGCATGTAGTCCGACGCCATCACCTTTGCCATGCCTAGTGGTGGCAGCCCGGGCAATGAGACTGGCGTCATGGCGGCGACAGGATCCACACCATTCGCAGCCGCCGCAGGGCTGATCGACCTCTCCCGCGTAAATGGCATAGCCGGAATAGACTCCCGCCGGTGACGCTTGTTAGCACTGGCCGGTAGGCCTGGCTTCTTGAACACTGAGTCTGTTTTGACCCTGGCATGGCCTGGCTGATCAGGCTCCTGATGGTCTCTTTCATCTCTCTGGCGAGTTGCATCCGGCTGCGATTGATTCTGAGTCCCTTCTGAATCGGCATTAACCTCTTCTGTAGCAGTAATCGGCTGTTGCTCGCCTGCTGGAATGGGTGAGTGACTTGGTGTGGCCAGCTCCATCGCATTCTCATGCTGTGTGCTAGCCGTGCTTCTGTTCGCGAGTCGATCCCTTCGAGCCTGCTCCCGGCCCATGGAAAGCCTCAAGGCCTCCCAACCTATCCGACAATCCGTCTCGCCGCTACCTTGAGGGACCTTATCCGGCTCAATCATTAGACGGCCATCCTCTGTTCTAGGCCGCTCCATCTGCTCCCGCCAAATACGAGATTGTCGGTCTGTCTTCCAGAGTACGACACCATCATAGTCACGGTCATGCGGCATTTGACTGTCGGAAATGAACCGCCGGACCAAAGGACTTTGGTGAGCTTGCCCTACATTCTTTGGGGTGAACTGCAGCGCTCTTGGGCCAAACACGCCGGATGAAGGCCTGCATTCCACGTTCGTGCTGCACAATCCGTGATGGGGAGCTTTTGACGTTGCAAACTCCCTGCGGTCAGACACTCGGTGATACTCCATGGTACCATCCGTTCGCAGTGGCTCCTGGCTGGCAGCTGCGATGAGCACATCATACTGGGTTTGTTTCTTGGGCTTGCTGTTCGCCGCGGGCTCATTCGACGGCGAATTGGCGGATGGCTGTTGGTCGCTCGTTTGCGACGGCGAATTGCTGAGTGCGCCATGCTGGACTGAATCCGTGGCGGTACTAGTTGTTTTCAGCTCCTTTACTGGCTCACGAAGTGATAGTTCTTGCACGCCGAGTTGCGAGGGCGACGTGGTATGCGGATTTGGGCCGGTGGCTTCGCTGTTCATCTCGAGCCCGTTTGATGGCTGACCGGGTGATGATTGTTGCTCACGCCTTGACGAGTGCGGCATGTCCATTGCATCATGCTGGACTGGATCTTGGGCCTCAAGATCCGGAACGAGGGCCTTCGATGGCATGTCCTGTGGCGGATCGTGGTCGCTGGACTGCGGCGGCGACATAGCGAGTCTAGCACAACTGACGAAACGACTTCGAGATTGTTCTCGATGTGCGCCTCTCCTGTGATTTACGCCAAGGTCGTGATAAATGCCTCACGACCTCGATGCGAATTGTCGAAGTCAATCTATCAGCGACGTTGTACGCTGTTGCCTGACGCTTTTTCTCGATACCGACCCGAAAATGCTTTTGAAAAGGAATGGCAGAGCGTACGATGAGTCGCAATCAAATGCTGCAGAATGCGAGTGCCGCTGCTGCAAAGTAACCTTAGTCACTGGTAAGCATGCAGCACATGGATCTAGCCAAGAATAGGTGGGTAAGGGTAACTTGGGTAAGGTAAGGATGAATACACAGCAAAGTTGTGGAGGTCATTTGCGACGTAAGCAGTATGAATGGTCATGCGTTTCGCGCGCTGAATGACAAGCAGCAATACTCGGATCGTCGTTGGTCGGTGCTGCCTCAGAAACACATGGACACAACTGTTTGTGGCTGCGGCAGCTGCCGTCTGCTTTTCGCTCTTGACCAGGAGACGATGATTCGGACCTACTAAGACGTCCTCGACTGGTCTTGCTGACACAGTAGGTTCCCAACGATTGCGCTGACGAGCTAACTATCGCGGCAAGAGTCCGCAAGCATGGCGCGTGAGCAATATTGCGACATCAAAAGGTTGAAGTGTTGTCGAAAGCTAATGTACATTTAGGGAATACAACATCAACTCGATCATCGAGTGAAGCCTTGACGCTCAGTCATTTAACGCTCAATGTCATGCTGATATCCACCGTAACCAGCTCAATTGAGCTTCCCGCAAAGCATAAACGCCTGAGTCCCACGCTCAAAACCGACAACACCATGACCCCTGCAGCTGTCATGCAGATTTCGGTCGTCTGTGAGCGGTGTCATGTCGTCCAGAGTTCGGCTGTCGAAGAAGTTCCCAGTAATAGTACAGTCATAATGTCGTATCGCGATCGCGCGTCTCAATCCCGCTGTCTCGGATGACGCAGTCGCATATTCGTTGAATCCGCAAGTAGTCATCGTTTTCCGCGGTTCATCCGCAATGGATGCCGCGTGAGGCCTTACAGTGCCATGCGCAATGCCTCCTCTTCGTCCAAAATCGCTCCACCCTCACTGGCCCGACTTCTTGGCGGTTCCGTCTTCGACGTGCTCAACGGCACGGACCAGCATGTCAATGTTGCTGGCATCAGTGGACGCAGCTGGGTGAGAGCCGGTCTCCTGCTCGACGAGGTTGCCCACAGTGTGTCCCGAGGTGCCTTGGTGAATGGTGGTTGTCTTCACCTTAATCTCAGGCCTGTCGCGTACCTCATTGGGCTCGACTGTGGTATTGCCTGCATGGTGCTTCTGATGAATGGCGCGATCCGGGTTTTTGAGCTTCAACTTCAGCGAAGGCAACGTCTTCTGCTGCAGTGGAGGCAACTTCTGCTGAGCCTGCACAACTGTGGTTGGTGCATGTTGACCCTGATCGCTCCCCTTCTTCCCAAGCTCAGCAAGCTTGAGCCCATGGAGCTTCAACACAGGCGACTTCTTCGCCGCCACCAGTCTCTTCTCATCTTCCGTCGGCTCCGTGCGTGTGAGCTTCAAATGGATCAGACATTTCTTCTCCATCACCGGCGGGGCTGATGTACTCTTCTTCTGGGCGGTAGTGTTCGCGGCGTCGGTGGTAGTGGTGCTGGAGCGCACTGCCGTCTTGCCGCCGGTCTGCGTCTTGCTGCCGGTCTGCGTCTTGCTGCCGGTCTGTGATCGCTTCCAAGCTGGCTTAGTGGTCTGAAAAGAGGTGGCAGTCTTCTGCCGCTTGTTGTTTGTTGCCATATTGCCGGATACCGTATCCAAAGCTTTTCTCTTTCTCAGCGTGCGCGGCTCCGCCGCCGCCTTCGCCGCCGCAAGGTCCTGTGCTGCCTTGCGGACCTTGGCCCTCGCTGCTGTATCACCCATGCCGGCGCGTGGGTACTTATGTGGGACTGTGAGGAGGTTATCCTCAGCGATGGGTGTAAGAAGTGCCACCAATCTCCCAGCAGTAAGCGGCTCCACTGCGTTCACCATCGTAGCGTCGGATAATCGTAGGAAGGGCAGTAGTATGTATGTAAGTGCGGATGCTGCTGTGATTGGTCTGGTGCTGCGTGAGATGCAGCAGCTTAGGTTTGCGTGAGGTGCAGCTGTCGGTGTCGGGGATGTTGGCAAGAAGCTGGTACCTGAGCTGGTCCAAACGCGTGTTTACGTGTGGAAGTGAATGACGCTTGATCGCGCGCTAGTGGAGGTTTTCGTGGTCGCGGACCAGCTGGGAGGAAGGAGTGGCGAAGCGGGATTGTTGCCCTAGGTGACATGCTTGATATCATGTGCAGCCTGAGGGACAGCAACACATTGCCAGCCACGCAATGCGTCGTGCTGCAGCGTCCAGAAGGATCGAGGAAGAGGAATCGGGTGTCGAGACAATGCGATTGTTGCGGCATATGACAAAGAGCCAACACTCGAGAGGACGCGCTCAAGCCGAAAGGGTAGGCACAAAGAGACCTGCCAGCGGGGAAGACCGTCACATTCATCAAAATTCGAGCCTGCGATCATGGCATCAGCGATGGCAGGAAAGAGATGATCATGGAAAATGGATACCGACATATGCAGCCTCTGAAGGTCCACCTCCATAAACCGGGCCGATCGCGAGAGTCTCATGGCGGATACTCAGCCATATTGGCTTGCGTCGTCTTCTTCGGCAGATCAGGCACAGATTCCCGAGCGTCCTCCTCCCACGTCGTCAAAACCGCAAACCCACGCTGCTTACCCAGCTCACACAGCAACGGAAACGCCTCACGTCTCGACGAAAACTCCCCTTTCATCAGCCCACCACCAAGATTCGTACGGGACATTGGTAGCTGGACCTTGCGAGGATCGATGCAACGAAGCTTCGGCATGAGACCAGCCACGATAGCACCCGTGAGAGTCGCATCAAGAGATGCGGTGATCGTCGGGCTCAGTACGACGGTGCCAAGTAGCTCAAGGAATGTCAAAGACGGTAGTCGAAGATCTTTGGGCCAACGGAAAGGGCTTTGGTTGTCGTATAGTGGATCATTGAAAGCAGCAGGTTCGCCAGACGGTCGTAGATTCTCTTTGCACCGGAGGTCTTCAATATTGATGGTGGCGTGCTTGAGGTTGGGCATCATGGATAGCCTGTCAACATGGAAGCGGACGTCCTCGCGATACTTGATCTTCATAGCTGGAAAGGTCAGAGACCGCAGATGTGCGCCATGTGACGCGATCACCTTTCGGACCAGCGTGGCGATTGGTGTAGGAAATCCCTCGTATTGCAGGACTGGCCAGTCGCACTCTTCTAGCGTGAGCGATTCTAAAGCTTTGATGGGCTGTAGTAAGTCCCAAACCTCTTCATGAGTGAGGCTCGTCTTGTCGAGGTACACACTCCTCACGTTGGAGGACTGGGCTCCAAGCACGATGGGTTCATCGTGCACCAACGACACAGACCCAACATAGTGCAGGTACAAATGCTCCAGCTTCGGCAAGGTCAGCAATGGCTTCACAGTCACTGGTGATACCCAATCTAGATGGTTCCCAGAAGTGATTGGCACAGATATGGCGACTTTCCGCAAAGAACAGAAGCCAGGAGGCATTGGTAGACCGGCGACATGGATCCTATGCAGAAGATGGGAAATCCTCCGGATTGGGTGTTTGGATGCCCTGTTGCTCCTATGTCAGAGGTGTCCTTATCCGCAAGGCATGGGACTCACGTGTGCCTCTCCTCGAATGAGGCATATAGGCTTTTAGCGACGGTCAAAGCACTGATGCGAGGACACATTGCCACGATCAGAGCTTTCATAGCCTCGTCTCTACCATTGCAAAGATCATCCATTAGACGAGCGCTAACATCCGAACAAATCTGAGACCCATCCTCGAACCATTTTGAGACAAGAAGCTGGACGGCTTGCAGCTCTTGCTTGGTCAAAACTTCCGTGTCGTCCTCCCATAAGGTCTCAGGTCCTGGCGGAGGTTGGACAGGCGGTTTGATGTCCCAGATCTGCTGCTGCCAGTCTTTGCGAGTGCTTCTAAAACCATGGATTACCATTGACCGTAAATGCCAGGCAGCAATAGGATCGTTGGTCAAATGATCATCTGCACTTGCACTGTGTTGGCTTTCCGCCGCCAGACTTGGATTCAATTGTGCCTCTGAAGACTTCGGAGCAGTCTCAAGGACAGCACGCAGCAGAGCCGGGATTGTCGTATTCTTTACATCTGTGCTATAGCGATAGCGCTCGAAGCATTCTCTATGATGAGCCAGTCGATGCTTGATGGTCTCAAGCTTAACGAACAGCTTGCAAGTCAATGCAAAGTCCAGATGGCTTGAGGGCGCAAGGAAGGAAGCGATGTGGTCTAGTAATTCCACCGGTAGACTTAGAAGTGACATCTTGGCGGCTAGGGGAATGTCTGAAGAGAGAAGGAGCGCAAGTGGGGATGAATGACGAGCAGAGTGCCTTCGATTGACCGTTGGTATGACAAAAGTCGTGGCAGAATTGATGCATAGCAGAGTTTGGGGAGTCGACCAACCTGGTTGTTTAACAGATTTTGAAGCAATATTACTACGGACGATTTGTCAGATGCAAATGTCTTGTATGTACAGAGCTTCACCAAGGGCTGTGGCGGGTAGACGAGGGTACATCAGGCAGTCAGCACACCCTTGCAATCGGCTGCCAGGCAACGAACGTCGTCAACAGAGAAATGCATTCGCCCGGGATGGAACATAGCCATCGTCGTTGATTCGACTTCGTCTTGGTATAGCTGATGCCTGAGCGGTCACGTCCTCTGTCGTTGGTTTGTCAGCTGCGACGCTCTGCGGCGGCGTTCAAAGCACCCGTTGATAACAGGGAGGGTCGCCAAGAGCATACTCATGTTGCTTCGAGTCTTATGAGTCTACATGGCGATGATGAAGACTGCAACAAATGACAGTGAACTGTGAAGAGTTGACTTGGGCGGGCAAATGTTTTGATCGACGCCAAGCCCCTCCTCCGTCATTGCCACGACAACCCGTTCACCTGAGGTCGCCGCTTCCGAGTCCCGCACTACCTGACGTTGGTGGGGTCCTTTGAAACTTGATGAAGGGTGAGCGAGCCTGAGCAACACAACTTTGCGTACGCAAGCCTCCTATCTGTCTGCCTACCAATCCTTCGCGCTCGAGCACAAAAAGTAAGCAGAGTGCCGTCAGCTGCTTTCCACTAACACATACATCACTGCGCTGCGGCTACAAGAACTCGTACACTGTTCAGCAAAAACTGACCCGCTTATCACAGGACACCTATCTCGGCATTGAGAAGACATATTTACTCCCTCCAACTCACTGCATTCGCACATACCTACCTACCACGATGGCATCTTCTGGCGTGTCGGTCGCACCTGAGTGCATCCAGGCCTTCAACGAGCTGAAGCTGGGCAAGAGCACCAAGTGGATCATCTACAAGATCAGCGACGACTGGAAAGAGATTGTGGTGGAGGAGACGTCCACCGACCCAGACTACAGCAAGTTCAGGGAGAAGCTGCTGAGCGCCAAGAGCAAGAACAAGAAGGGCGAGGAAGGCATTGGCGGCCGGTACGCAGTCTTTGACGTCGAGTACCAGGCTGAGGGCGGTGAGGGCTCGAGGAGCAAGATTACTTTCATCAGCTGGGTGCCCGATGATGCGCCGCAATACGTACGTTCTCCAATCTCTGCACATGCGCGCATAGTGCTCGTAAGCATGAGCCTTGGTACTGACCTCCTTGCAGCCGCGCATGATGTACTCTTCCTCCAAGGACGCCCTGAAGCGAGCTCTGAACGGCCTGGCCGCCGATATCCAGGCCAACGACCCCGACGACATCGAGCACGACAGCATTGTTCAGCGCGTGTCCAAGGGCCGCTAGGAGCATCACGAGCAAGACGAAACCCTGCTGTCACCCGCCAGCTCCCGCCGTCATTCTTTCCCGAAACATGCTGAGAAGAAGTCGTCGAGGATGGAACTTGTCAATGCGAAGGGCGGCGAAGATATCCTTCACCCGTACTAAAGCCTAACGCCATGGTGGAGGAGGTTGTGGTGAGATTGAGGGGCAGACCGCGGCGACAGGTGTGAAGCATTCGTGTCCGATACTGGTATAACGGCAGGCCTGGCAGTGGGCCGGCGAGCATGAAAACAAAGTTCTTTCCTATAGATGACCTATCCATGAGTTCAACACCGCCCGGCGGTCTGAGGCTGAGGCCACATCCGATACTGCCTCAGGCACCACACAATAGCGATTAAAGTCATAGCCACGAAGGTTGATCAGTCAACTTAGATCCGCGAGCAACACTTGACGTATATTTCCGGAAACGAATAGCAATGCTAACCTAACGATGAGCAGTTTGGGCATATAAAACGGCTTACCGAGTGTCCCAAGCGCCCGGGCCGACTGAGCTTCGACTGCAGGTCTATCTCCTCACATCCTCCATTGCACATCTACCATCTTTGGCAAAATTTGAGCGGAACGCACATGACCGCTCGCAGTATTGCCATTTTCAAAGGAACTGCATGCGGTCGGTCAAGACCCAGGGCGGTCCGACTGTGGACTCGTGGAGCACATCACTTCCGAAGCCTGAATGTGGTCCCAAGAATGGCATGCTCGTCATGACACACTTCTCTTGAATTGGCAATTAGATACCTCAAAGTAACGCACAGTCTTCCACACACGTGGATGGAAGCCTGCCAGATTGGTTCTTGCAACCCCGATACCATGGCTTGCACCGCTGAACAAGCTCTTTGTCTGAGTTTTGTCTCTAGAGCTGGTAAGCTGAACTTTATGCTCCTTCCCACCATATAGTATCGCTGACATTGTGTTCGTAAGCATGCTTCAGAACATTCGTGCAAACCGTGTGCATCGTTCCGTGATGCAGTACCATCCCGTCCATGTCGATGCTGAGCTCTGACCATACTCCCTCGCTGTCCATCCTCGGAACAAGGGCATAGAAGAAGCCGACTTGTATCTCGATCACGGAGCTTCGCCAATTTGGCACCGTAGTCCCGGCAGGCTGGTACTTGGTGGCGCTGACGAGCAAGTAGGTAGTTGGGTCGAACCATTAAGGACTGCTGACTGTTCCGCTACCATACAACAGAATGTGGCCTTTCCGTCCGGAGGATGCGGTTATGCTTCGTGCCCGAGCGGGGCATCTATGCGGTGGAGGTGTGGTGGACCGCTGTCAGCATCACTGCCGCCTCATTCTATATCTACCAGTCTGCTACTCCCGCACGCGCACATGCAAAGGTCCGCTTCCCTGCTTCCTCGCTCCCATCTCCTTGGCCATCCTGGACATTCGAGACTCATTGCATAGCGGCGGCATACACATTTCTCGAGGTCATTTCCCGTTATAACAAGCAGATACGGGACATCCAATCGCAAGGTCTGCGCACACCAGACACTCATTCCGGTACGCAACTACGCGCTCTCACACGAAGCGAAAATGTCCACTCGCGATATGGCTCCGTCCCACAACGACAAAGCCGATTTCGACAACGGCGATACTGACGGAGAGGGAGGGGTGCGCATTCACCGCTACTCAACAGGAGTCTCAGTGAGACCAGTCCAGATCGACGTACGCTCGAAGTCACAAGAATCACTACCTACACGACGCAGCAGCACCATGTCCTCAGGCACGCCCAGCGGCAAGCCAGTGCGTGGGTCGTCTACCGCGCATCCGACGTCGAAGACCACATCCAAGATCCCGAAGCCGGATGCGCGTCCTACAACCAGATGGACGGCGCCAAAATATGCAAACCACCAAGACCCAGCGGCACATCGCGGCCAACCTGGAGCTGCTGCAAATGTTGAGCCTCTAACTCGAGACAAGACTCATCCAGCAGACTTCTTCGGCGTCCCGGAAACCGTCAAGATGAAGCACCGAGCATTCTACCAACAAAATCCCTGGGCAATGCCTGTGATTAGCGCTGAGCAAAGTCAGCCCAGGTCAAATCAGCGTCATCGGGCCGACAGGGTTGCCCAGCGCCTTTACACCGGAGGGGGCGTCGAGCAGGAGCGCGCTTCACGTCTCACGAGACATACTAATGGTCTTGAGAGGAGGGCGCTGCCATCAGAACCGCATTCTGAGAATCATTTGGGCCGCATGTCATCCAGGCAGTGGCTGCGTAATGACACGCTTTCAGCATTGCATCATGCTTCTGCTGCGGTTGTCAAGAAAACAGCACCACCATCAAGCGGCATGTCGGAGTTTTACGACGCACTTGAGCTCCAGAGTGAACGGTCCGCCACAGCTCTCAGTATGTCTGGGCAATCGTGGGAGGATAAAGCGGACAGGGTCAGGAAGACCTTGCAGCATATGCAGGCTAACCTTCAGCGCTTCAAGTCTGTGCCGGCCATAAACCCGAACGCGAGTGGAAATCCAACGAGTCGCAGCGGTAACCATATACGGGAGGACGAGCAAACAGCCTCCCAGGACAAGGACAAGCCGGATGTCGATGTCGACGAGGAACAATATGTAGATGCTCAAGAGCCGTCCGACAAGCTCCTCAGCCTAACGCCAGAGCCGACCGCTGTGGAGGGACAACACGCGCCATCACCTGGACCGCAGCTCGAACTGAACCGGTCGCACTCCAAGAGACTCACACCAGCGGCCTTGCCACCAATAAATACTAAGCAGGACAATGATGGCAAACCGCCACCGCCGATGATTGCCGTGACTGGCTATCCTACACCTCCGGAGTCAAGCCCAAAGTCTGAGTCGCATCCACTGCCATCTGCGCCAGATGTACTTGCACCGTCCGGGACTAAGTCCTGCCTAAACTCAGACCGTCCTGACAGCCCGAAATTAGCAGCTGCCAGTCCGTCTATCGCTGTACCTGCCGGCTCGAGAGCGCGACAAGATGGTGGGAAGGGTGCGGATTCTGTCTCCAGGACCCGTACTACGATACTCGGAAATGTATATGCTTCGTCTGCAGGGATGTCGTTCAGTCCTGCCTTGACGCCGCCCGAAGAACAAAGAGCTCCCCATCACAGATCAAGATCATCGATTCACAGGCCAGAGATTGTTGCTCAGTATGGTCATGCGCGGAACTTCTCATTTCCTTATCAGCCGCCTGAGCCACCACATTGGCACCGTCCACAGGTTTATCAGCCTCGGTATACTTACCATGATGCATGCTGCGAGCTACCGTCATGCTATCACAAGCGCATGACATCGTCACTATCAAACGCTCGTGTGGAAGAAAGGATAACAGCTGTGGAGCGACTCTTCGGTGATGTCGAGGCCGTACTCATCAGATACGGTCCTAGTGCCACTTACGCCGAGCCGTCGCAAATCATGAGAGATCTGGACACACTTGCTCACGAGATAATAGACCAATGGCAAAGGGTTATACGAGAACACCGGACTGTCAAGCACGGTGTCGCACTGCCGTTGCAAAGTCCTGGCTATGCCATGCAGGCGATAGAGCAATTAATCTTCGATGGACTCATGCTTTCCCTGCACAGGCTGGAATCGGCTGCGAAGCAAGCCGAGGACATATTGATGTCAATGCCGAGACTACGCAGCGTAATAACTGGCGGGCATGCACAGGGGACTGGATCGGCCGCGCGGCAACGCAGCACCGACGGGCTCTCCTCCAGAACAAATCATGGCACAACTCCCGCCGGGACACCCTGTCAAGAGTCTTCGCGCAGGAGACCACGCCCAACTTCATTACCCGCAAAGACTCCAGGCACATCTACTAGATCATTGAGATGGGAGAGGTCTCTACCTGATCTCAATGCAGAGGCCTTGGTAGAGACAGCAGATGAGCATAAGGACGAGCCCGCCCACGATCAATCATTCTTCGATCCCGACGGCAGGAAGCCAAAGAAGTCTCTGCCGTTCAAGAATAGTATCGTCAGCTTGAAGCAGCGTATATGGAGCAACGATTCTGAGAGTGGGCCTGAAAGCAAGAAGCTGCGAAAGAAGGCCTCGGAGAGGAAGATGGAAAGGACTGGGGCTGATACTTCCGAGAAGAGGGATTGCGCCAATCGGATCTTCAGATTGGCTTCGTCCGTCTCCAGGTCCATCAGGCCAGGATGATCAGGTACTCGCAAATGCTTATCCCATTCGAGGTGTAGTCAATACAACTATCACCTACAGATATCTGAGGTGGATTTTACCACTAGTAGTGCGCCACGTAACGAATCAACGTACTGTAATTGCTCTTGAAGCAGGGCTTGGTATTGTAATAGCTGTAGATGTTCAAACGTCACTCAAAAGCCTTTGCAAACATCTGGACGCCACTATGGATCTATCTGCCGACCACATATCCATGGTCCAGACTTGAAACCATCTCAAACCTCTCATCTGCTCAGGCTAGATGCTCGATTGCGATCTCTGCGAACACAGTCATCGTCCGTTGTCTCAATAATTAGCCAAAGACAGCTTGGCCGATAGACCAAAGACTATATAAGTGCTATATCAAAGGCTAGTATCACAGTCAATCATATCAGTCAGATGTTACTTATTGACTGGCGTATTGACAGCAAGATTAGATTTGACTGCTGGTAGGATCAAAGCAGGATGATTTGAGTCTGATTGAATGCTGAGAGGACTGGCCGTCGTGGGATACCCGTGAACGGAATGCAGGAGGATGACATGTCAGGGGCATTCATGCTCTCAAACACCGAGACGACGGCAACTTGGTGTATGTTCAAGCGAGCTGAGGGCTCAAAGCTGATGCAGTCGCCACAAGGGTCAGTGTAAGACGGCTCGAAAATTTGACTGATGACCTGTTGAGTGCTATATAACAAGGCTGCTATTCTTGTCAATCATGTCAGTCAGGCATTATCGTCTGAATGGGGGCGTGTTGACAGACACATCAGACTTGACTGGTGACGAGAAGCAGAACAAGAGGGTCAGAGCTTGATTGACAGCTAAGTGACCTCACCTGATGACCATTCGACCTGGAGCAATAAGACAAACCTCATCCCACACCTATCGCCATCAAGCCTTCACCGCAACAATAACAGCATGCCCCATCACCTCCTCATAACTCACAATCTCCCGCAAGCGCAATCCCGCCTTCCGCAACAATTCCCTCCATTGATTCTCCGACCTCTCCATGCTAGCGTGGGAAGCCATCTGTGGCCCAAAATCAGCAGGACACTTCCACAGTATGTCTGCAAGAGTGTCTCGAGCTTACCATATGAATATCAGCACTCGCCTGCTTCCACGTAGCACCTGAGTCAGGCAACACCATCTCATCGATTAGTATCACCGAGTCCTCTACCATTGCTTCCCGCAAGCGCTGCAGAATCTCAACGCACTTGTCTTCAACCCAATCGTGCATGATGTACCGGAGGTAGTAAACCTTCGCACCTTTAACGTTCTGCTCCCGGAAGAAATCATGAGCCTGCGCATCGATCTCATGTTTCGCGAGCTGTGCCTTATCAGTCTTAGCGATCGTGTGATCCAGGTCTTGCATGATGATACGGCCAGGAAGACCTGTGGCTTCGCGAAGCGCAATGGATTGGCCGCCAGTGGAGCCGCCAACGTCGACTAGAAGGACTCTACCGTTGCTGTGCTCGGAATCGGAGAGTTTGAGTTGGTCAATTGGGAAGATGTCAAACCATTTCTTGCTGTCTGATTTTGGGCTGTTGAGGAAGGCGAGAAATGCTTTCATGGCTTGGGGGTCGGATGGAACCCATTGCCATGCCGGGCCATCGATGTTGAAGGCAGCTTGAAAAGCAGTTTTGGTGTTGTCGGAGGGGTTGCGGAAGCCTTGTTCTTTCAGGACGGCTGGGAGGGCGGAGACGACTTTGCCGATTGTGCGACCGCTGGAGAGCGTTGTGAGATGTGCCAGCAGGATTTACATTGGGTGTGGCTTACTAGTGATAGATGCCGCCTTCGGCACTTTCGGTCGCTAGCCACTTGGTGATGGTCGTGGCTTTGTAGGTCGAATCTTTGTTGACGGTCAAGAAACCGTGAGCAATGTAGTGCCTCAGCAAGCGGACTGTCCAAACCATTAGCGTAATACAAGGGCTGTCATCAATGCTCCAGGGTTGTATTGACCAAGTAGCACAGAATCTGCGCCAGTCTTCTCGGCTAGCTCATCAAGACTCAGGCTTCCGCTTGGATTCTCAGCCAGAATCCTGAACAGCTTCATGTCAACGCCGATTTGCGCGACATGGATGTCTTGCACCTATAGAAAGATGGTGATCAGTCAAGATTACCCAGATTGGGAGTCTCGATGTTGGTCTTACACCCGACGACAGACGACTCAAGGTATCCATCGGTGTCTCGAGACTGATCATGAGAAGCCGTGCCGCTTCGTACAGCTCTCGCCGTTCGGCATCGTTGTTTGGTGGGTTTGCAGCAAGGCGACGTAGATCTGCTGTAGTGATCATTGTTGCTGATCAAGTTGTGTTGATAATGTGGTTGGATATTAGCCTGGAGCAAGTACGATGTGATTCGGAGACGAAGCGATACGAGACGGTGATGTGGTAGTCAGAATGTAGCTTAGAGACATTTCTACTTATATGTACTCATTACAAGTCATTCGTGAGTCCGCGGATGCGAGCTGATACTCTACGGTCGCCTACGCCGCATGTTGACGATGTGGGTGATGTTGTTGGAAGAATTCGGACTTTCCGTGGAGCTGCTTTCAAGGGCTTGCAGCCTCAGGCATCAAATCCAGCATTGAAACGCGGGGCACTTTTGTTTGAGAGCGAAGGGCCAGCTAGAGTCACAGCGGAGTCGAGACCGATTGATCTTGTGCGAAATATAAGGAGACCCAGACTCTCGTGCATAAGATCACAGATACACAAGAGCGAGCAAGATGTTGGACGTCAACGACTTCATCACCGAACGCGGCGGCAACCCACAGAAGATCAAGGAGTCACAGCGGCGGAGACATGCGCCAGAAGAAGTCGTCGACGAAGTAATCGCGTTGTTCGAGGACCACAGGAAGACGCAGTATGCCGCAGGAACGGATATGGGCGCGAAGCTCAACGAGGTGCAGAAGGCGATGACGGCAAACAAGAAGGCGAAAGGTGACCCAGAAGAGTTCAAGCAATTGTTGGCGAAGAAGGATGAGCTGCAGAAGGAGAAGAAGGGCTTGGAGGAGCAGGCGGCCGAGAAGCACAAGCATCTGCTGAAGAAGGTCAAGACGATCGGCAACTACGTCCACGAGTCAGTCCCCGTCAGCGACGACGAGGACAACAACGCATTGATCCGCGACTGGAAGCCGGAAGGTGTCGAGGTTGGCAAGAAGGACTGTCTCTCCCACCACGAGGTCCTCTACCGGTTAGGCGGGTACGAGCCAGATCGAGCCGTCAATATCGCAGGTCACCGCGCATACTACCTCACAGGCAAAGGCTTCTGGCTTAACGAGGCACTCAGACACTACGGCCTCAGCTTCCTCGACGACAAAGGCTACACCCCCAATCAACCTCCCTTCTTCATGAACCGCGACGCCATGGCCAAGACTGCCCAGCTCGAACAATTCGACGAAGAACTCTACAAAGTCAGCGAGAAGGAGAACGAGCCCGCAACCGACAAATACCTCATCGCCACCTCCGAACAGCCCATCTCCGCCATGCACCAAAACGAATGGCTCAACCCCACCGACCTCCCCATCAAATACGCCGGCAGCTCCACCTGCTTCCGCAAAGAAGCCGGCTCGCACGGCAAAGACGCCTGGGGTGTCTTCCGCGTGCACCAATTCGAAAAGATCGAGCAATTCGTCTTCTGCAAGCCCGAAGACAGCTGGAAGCACTTCGACGAGATGATTGGCTACTCGGAAGAATTCTACAAGTCGCTCAAGATCCCCTTCCGCGTCGTCGCCATCGTCTCCGGCGCCCTCAACAATGCCGCGAGCAAGAAGTACGATCTCGAAGCCTGGTTCCCGTACCAAGGCGAGTACAAGGAACTCGTGTCCTGCTCCAACTGCACGGACTACCAGACCCGCGAGCTCGAGATCCGGTACGGACAGAAGAAGCAAACCGATGCCTCCTTCCAGAAATCCTACGTCCACGCCCTCAACTCTACGCTTTGCGCAACGGAGCGAGCGCTGTGCTGTGTCCTTGAGAACTACCAGACAGAGGACGGTGTGATTGTCCCAGAGCCGCTGAGGAGGTACTTCCCGAAGAATGACGAGTTCTTGCCGTTCGTCAGGGATTTGCCGAAGGATAGCACGAGTTTGAAGGAGAAGGGCAAGGCGGAGGGGAAGGCCGCGGCGGCGCCGAAGCTGCCGAAGCAGGGAGAGGTGGTGGAGAGGCCGAAGCATAAGGCTGAGGAGGTGAAGTCATGAGCATGTTTAATGCCCCGAGACGGCAAGCTGTCGTTCTGGAGATCGGTTCATGGCTGCTCGAAAGCCTCATGCAATCATTGCGGCTGCTGAGCTCGCCCACTGCGGTAGAGCCGGGGTGCAGTCAGCTCTTGAGGCTGATGATGGTAGTAGCGAGACTCTGATCAATGCGGTATGAGCCCTAGATGATGTATGGTGTCAGTAGCATAGCGCAGCGAGGCGCATCAGCGATATGAAAAGCAAAACTTTCAAACTCTCAACGCTTCACAGGTCACCCGAACTCATTTGGTGCAATCAATGGCTTCTGCCGTCAGAGAGATAATACGTGCAAGAGAACTGATAATTTAAGAAGGACTTTTCAAGAGGATTTCAAGCCCGCGCTACCTAATCTCAGACTATAATCACAGAAAAAGAAAAGACTATCCAGAAGCTTTTGCTTAGGGCGCTGAGCCAAGTACAGCAAGCATCAAACCCTTTTGCCGCAGAAGTGCAGACCCATAGGGCGCCGCCTATCGCCGTCGTATGCCCAAATGGCCGCCGTGACGCTTGCCCTGGCCTGAAACCGAGACTGCCTGGAACAAAACAAAACCTCCGTTGTGCCCAAGTCGTACCCAGCTGCCTCTCATACCAATCGCTGGGCCCGTGGAGGTGGAAGTGGGTAATGAAGGAAACGCCGATGCAGATGTCGTACCCAAGGCCGTTGAATCCTCGTCGCCGTAAATGAGATATTAATGCTTTTGTATATCGATGCTCGCCATGTTGCTTTTGTTTGTGAAAGTCGCCCGCTGTTGTCGTGAAAGTCGTGGAGTGTTATTGAAATCATGTTTGATGTTGGTACATGCATGCATGATTCCGGTATCGTAGTCGCGTCGTCGTCGTGTGGGCATCGTGGGCGCCAAAGAGATGTTGCTGAAAGCAGATGCATGTAGCAAATTGCCTCGACTCCGCCGCCTCATCATCCCAAACTCCCTTGCCTGTGCTGCGTGATGGTTTCACGGTGCACATGAAGTACACCTAGAAGCCCACAAGCGGGTTATCGTCAAGCCCAAGATAGTTGTTGCCGTTCTCAAACAAGTCATCGAGAGAGAAGTGATTGAGTCCACCCATGTCGTTGAGCTCGCCGAGAACTTGACCGCCGCCGCCGCCGATCATGTCATGCTTGATATCACCATAGCCATTGAGGAAGCTGTCAGCTTGCTGAGTGGGTGGGAGGGCGCGGAATACACCATCACGCTGCTCTTGCTGGTTCTGGAAGCCACTCTGGTTGAAGTGAGGAGTGACGCCAATTGGGCTGTTGTGGTTCTCGAGGGACTGCGGCGACGGGATGAAGTCCTGGCTGCTGTTGTTTGAGAACATGTTAAAGCCCGGCTGGTGGTCGTGGTTCGTATTGGTGTCGTGCTCCTGATCTTGTGTCTCGATGGTGTTGATGACATGCTCGGCGCCGTGCTGGCCATGCAGATCATGGCTGTCGTTGTAAGGGTCGCTCACGCCGTCGAGGCCGGCCACACCATGGAGGCCAAGGCCGGCATGCGTGTTCGCGTCCATACTGTTGAAACCACCGTGAAGCATACCGTTGTTGCTGTTGCCGTAAAGAAGACCGTTCTGCATCGCTATGCCTTGGTACTGGTTGTGAAGCGGCTGCGGATGCTGGATAGGCAAGCCATAGCTATTGGCAGAGGACGCATTGTACGGGCTGGTAGTGCCGCCGTTGCTGACCGGGGTCTGAGCACCCGGGTAACCATGATGTGGCGTGCTCTGGGCAGTCGGGTACGCAAATTGCGGCGGCGGCTGAGAGTAGATGCCGCCATGGATGCTGCCTTGAGACGAGCCTGGTGAGATCGTCAGTGCGCTGCCAACTCGATACTCGCTAAGGTGACTTACCATTCTGCTGGCTAGCACCACCTAAAGGCGAGCTGTCCTCGTGGTAGGTCCCATCAACTTCGTCCTCCTCAGGTGCCATCTGCTCAGAATAGTTGACAGCAGTAGTGGGGCGGAGATAGCTGTTGGTCTTCGGCTTCTTTGACGGCGAGATCTCGATCTCCAACTCGTCTTCTTCGTGTCTCGTCGCGCGACCACGTTTGCCACCACGGCCCGTGGTCTTGGTCTTGCGTGCACCGTACTCGTCGTCGGAGTCGTCATCCTCGATCTTGCTGTGCTTGACACTCTTACGTCCACGACCAGGCGCAGCTGGCGTCTTTGGGGTATTAGCCGGGCGCTTCGGCGTCTTGGTCTTCTGCGGTGTCTTGAAGAGAAGACTACTGCCGGGCTTGACGGGCTCAGGAACAGTCTCTGAAGCACCATCAGGTCCCGCTTTCTTGGTGCCACGGCCACGAACCGTATTGGCAGCGCCGCCATTAGTGGAACCATTGGAAGATCTGTTTGCAAGGCGGCGCTGGCTGCGGTCGAGCTTGGGAGGAACAGGATGGCCGTCCTGCTCACGGTACTTGTAGATCTTGGCGAGATGCTGCTTGATGGCCTCACCGCTCATAAAGTCGTTGATGAGTTTCGCGACTTCATCCCAGGGAATTGGGATGTTGTTCTTGACGGCGACATGGTCGACGCAGAGAAGGACGAGTTGGTCGAGATCGGCTGGGAAGATGTCAGCTACGGGGTGATCGCGGGGGATCAGATTTGGGTAAAGTGTAATTGCGCCGACTTACGATTCCAGCGAACCAGCTTCCGGCCAGCTGCACTCTTGCGCTTCCCCTTCTGAGGCTGAGTCTCCTGGTACTCCTCGTCATCGTGTTCTGTACTGATGTAGTCATCGCCGTAGTAAGCCATCGTAATGCTTTTCTACTGGCTCGTTGTGTTGAAGGTGATGCTGGCTTTCAGACAGCCGTGAAGTGCTGCTTGCTGGTGTACAAGTGTCAAACTGTCAAGTAAAATTGACAGTCTTTACAGAAGTCATGGTGTCAGTGCTTCCGCCAGTGGGTCTCGAGCCAGATTTTATGGCGGACCAATCCTTACCAGATTCGGAAGGCACGCTTAGCACGGATCTTCCTGCAATGTAAGAGTCGTGCTCAAGACAGTGTTCTGTTGCCACCAAGTCCAGACGTAAAAGCAGAATGAGTACGCCGTATCGTACAACACACTTCGCAATGTCGATGTTGGAGAGATGGCGGTGGTGTAAGTCGAAAGCTGTAAGAGACACAGAAACACTCGAACTCAACATCACCTGCTAGCGCAAAGCATTGACTCTCTCATATCATTCGATCTGCAGGGGTACTGCAACGCTGATTGGTCGCAAAGACCTGTCCGAAGGCCGAGACGTCAAACATGTGCACGTGAAGGCAGGAGCTGACCTGCCACACCCCCCTAGGACTTCGATGTAGCAAAAGTCGTGGGACTCCGCCGAGCGGCGGCGGCGGTGACATTCAGCTTGGCCAGTGGGGTGGCAGGTGACATTGAGTAGTGGAAAGCCCAGTGGATAGCAGGTCCATTGTCGGCCAGGAGAGGTCCACGAACAGACTCCCGGATACGTTCCTTAGAGCTGCCTCTCTCTCTTCTCATAAACCGTGGCCATCCGTCGTAGCCCATTGTACACAGTCTCATAGTCACCATGCTGCGGCGAATTTTCCTCTCCATGCCAGCAGCTTACCAAGTTCCTCACGTCGAACTCCAGTTCAATCTCGCTCACAGCTCCACTTAATTGAAATCATCAAAGTCACCCCCGCCCATCGGCTCCTGCTTCACGCCCTTGACCTCCGCCTCTCCATCATCCACCTCATCCTCAGCCGCAGCTGAGGTAGCCTTCTTGGTCGACTTTGGAGTGCCCTTACTCTTTTTGGTGGGCGAAGGCTCCTCCTCATCGTCGCCGCCACCACCAGTCTTACGTTTGCCGCCAGCCTTGGCTTTGACGGGCGTGCCGGCATCAGAGCCGCTGCCTGATGGTCAGTTACTTGCAGATCGTAGTAGGAATGTATTGGCGTGCGGCATATACCCTTTCTTGATTGTCTCGCGAATCTTTTGAAGACGCTTTTGGATAGCCATGGGCGTAGCTCCGAGCTCGTCGGCGACCGCAGCGTGGTTGAGCGTGATCTGATGGGTCTTCAGGATAGCGAGCAGAAGCTTTTGGTCCATCGCGGCGTCCCAAGCGATAGGCATCTTGACAGTGTTTTGTGATCAGGCTTGTTATTGTCGAAGTGGAGCAGTCAAGCGAGTTGTTCAGGATGCTGATCTGTAGAAAGGTTTCGAGACTGAGGTTGAGAATTCTGCGAAGGATGTAGATGGAAAGTCAAGTGAAGGAGGGGAAGATAAGCAAGGATGGACAATCAGAGCATTCCCGTCGAGCTTCAGACTGAAGTCGTTCATTCAGCCCAAACTTCACTTCGCGATGAAGGTGGTTGCCATGATAATCCGCCGCAAGTGACGTTGCTGTCGCACTCACTGTTGTCACGGGCTACAGGCACCAGAGCAGGGATCATGGTATCGACACGTCCGGGTTCTCGCCATCTAGGTCGGTATTGAGCCACTCCTAGAGAGCCTCTGTATGCAGTGTTACTGAACACGGCTCTGAGACCCGCATACCGTGGTGGTTAAAGCTCCTTTCAATTTATGCGCGCAATCCTTCGCACTTAGCTTACGAAGAGCTTTTCTACAAGATCATGCGCAGGTGCATTTTGGCCATCTGTGATCTAATGCTGGCTCCAATGGCGAAGAATTAGTAAGTATGACGGTCCGCATCTATACATTGATACTGATGAATGCAGAGTAGGATACTCAGTCAAAATACGAAGCTGAGGTTGAACCAAGAGTGCCGACATCGGCATAGCGCGAGATGGGACGATCAGAGCCCGTGAACCTCGTGGCCCGTCTGCGCCGGTTCCTGCAGATCAGCAACCTTACTCATGATGCAGCGCGGGGCAAAAAAATGTTTGGACATAGCCCGGATCGGTGTCCGGCCTTTGTTGCAGGTGAGAATGGTGTGACTCGACTGCAAACCTGCTTATAAGTCACTCATCACTTGTGGTATTGGACTCGCAGACCATCCACTCGCCATAGAATCAGATTCAACACAGCCCAAGATGCCATCAGAAGCGCAAAACATCCCCATCCGCCCCACCAACGGCAACGGATCTCTCGAGCGCAGCGTCTCTTTGTCGACTTCACAACCCGATCAATTCTCCACTTCGCCTACAGCAACATTCAAGTCGATCTCTAGCAGCTATGGCGCCAGTCTGCAGCCCGCCTCGACAAAGCAGCTGCGACCCTTCAACACCCACGACATCAAGGTGCTACTGCTCGAGAATGTCAACAAGACTGGGCAGGACATCCTGAGGAAGCAGGGTTACCAAGTGGAGGCGCTCAAGAGCTCGTTGCCTGAGGATCAGCTGATTGAGAAGATTGCGGATGTGCATGTCATTGGTATTCGCAGCAAGACGCAGTTGACGCCGAATGTGCTCAAGCACGCCAAGAACCTGATTGTGATCGGCTGTTTCTGCATTGGCACAAATCAGGTGGACTTGAAGTATGCGGCAGAAAATGGTATTTGCGTGTTCAACTCGCCTTTCTCGAACTCCAGGTCGGTGGCTGAGCAGATGATCGGTACCATCATTGCTCTGGCGAGGCAGATTGGCGACAGAAATACTGAGCTGCACAACGGTGTATGGAACAAGGTTTCGGCAGGCTGCTGGGAAGTCAGAGGGAAAACGCTTGGGATAGTTGGATATGGACACGTGGGAGCACAGCTGTCGGTACTGGCTGAGGCGATGGGCATGAGAGTCATCTACTACGACGTGGTCAACCTCATGGGTCTTGGAACAGCGACACAGGTGTCCAGCTTGGATGAGCTGCTTAGGCTAGCCGACTTCGTGACGCTGCATGTACCGGAGCTGGATGAGACGAAGAACATGATTGGCGAGGCACAGCTAGCGCAGATGAAGAAGGGCGCATACCTGCTCAACGCCTCAAGAGGAAGCGTGGTGGACATCCCGGCTCTGATCAAAGCCATGCAGGCTGGCAAGCTTGCGGGCGCGGCTATCGATGTCTACCCCAACGAGCCAGCAGGCAACGGCGAGTACTTCAACACTCAACTCAACAGCTTCACCGACGAGCTCAAATCTCTCAAGAACATCATCCTCACACCTCACATCGGCGGCTCGACAGAAGAAGCGCAGTCAGCCATTGGTGTCGAAGTCGCAGAAGCGTTGGTCAACTACGTCAACGTTGGTACAACCTCTGGCGCCGTCAACATGCCTGAAGTCAACCTTCGTTCGCTCACACTCGACGAGCCGAACCATGTTCGTGTCATCTACATTCACAGGAACGTGCCTGGTGTGCTTCGGAGAGTCAACGAGATCTTGGGTGATCACAACGTCGACAAGCAGATGACTGATTCGCGCGGAGACGTCGCATATCTCATGGCAGATATTTCCGACGTCAACATCTCTGAGATTAAGAGCCTGCACCAGAGTTTGGAAGACCTGGGCAGCAGGATCAGGACGAGAGTTCTCTACTAGGTGCTTTTGCTTTCAGCATTACGATGGAGTTTGGGCAGCAAAACGGGAGTAGGAGTGTTTGAGGGGCAAGCAGATTTGCATTTATCTCGGGCATTAGCAGAATTACGGTGCGATGAAAGAAGAGGGGCCATTGAACCGGTGGCGGACTGCGCTGACAAAGCATAGATGTACATGCTAAAACACCTAGAGCACAAACAGTGCAAGACCTTCTGCGGTGACATACAGGCTCAATCGCAGAAAGATTCTCCTTTTCATCTTTGTCTCTAACCCAACACCACCCTCATTGTGAACTCTTGGTCTTTTCAGATACGTCTTAAGCATCACAACCCCAAATCGAATATAACATGATACCACTCACGACCTCTCCAGCCATACCGTCCTTACCCCTCTGCATCCAACGCCCAGGGCCGAATCACCCGTGACCTCAGCAATAGACATCCCCACCCTCCGCACTCTAATCATCGGTAAGCACTACCCTGCCCACCCTACCGACTCTAATAACACCACCCCTCCCCACAGAGAACGCAAAAGTCGCTGCCCACTCCCTTCGCAAGCCGCAACAGATCTTCATGATCGCCATCGGCAGCGAGAGGCCAGGCACCTGCTACGCCGTCGTTACTCACCTAGATCGAGGCGTAGGCCCTATCAAAGTCTTCCTCAAGAGTCCGAATCGAGATTCTGCGGAAGATGCTCTGTCAGCGCTTCTTGACATGAGTGCGGAACTTGTTGGGGCTGTGTTGCCGGAGATGAGCGAGGAGATTGAGAGGGCATTGGGATGGGATGCGCGAGGCGGTGGGGGGAGAGCAGAGACAGACAGCATTGCGTCGTTTCGGCGCAGCGGTCTTCCTCCGACTTGACTAGGCCGTAGCCGTGTGGTTGATAGCGACCTTTGATTGTGCCATTGATGCTGTGGCATGACTTGTGCGGTTGACGCAATCAGAGTCTGTCGCTACATCCTCTCATTCCTGTCATCGACTTATCTAGCTCTATCAATCGCAACGCTGTTGGAGTAAATCTTGACCAGTTGGCAGGACATACCGTGAGACCAGTTGTTACCTCTAATTACGTTGGTAGATCAACCTTCATGGAGTCCAACATAGCATGACAGGCAGTAAAAGCTGGTGTATGTATTGAGGCTTGCAAATGGTCTTGTCATCAAAGAAGTACTGTGCTAAATCCGCTGGCAACAGCCCCAACCAGACGGCAACGACAACATCCTCTTCCTTGACCAGGTACGTAAGAAGATAAATCAGCAGCCTCCACCGCCGCCACCTCCTCCGCCTCCACCTCCACATCTATAAGTAGTCAGCAAAGAATCCAGGAAGCAATAGCGAGAAGTACTTACCCAGCACTAGCTCCACCGCCACCACCACACCTGTCACACAAGTCAGCAACCATCATTTCCCCCAACTCGACTCAGCTAATCCCAGCATGCTGCCGCAACCTCCGTGGTGACCTGCGCTTCCATGAAACTTTTGGCAGACACATTGAGTCAAGCACACGACGGGCAAGCTGACAAGGACAGTGACTTACGCTGCTCCTCCTCCTCCTCCGAATGCTCCCGCCCCCAAGAACGCCCCATTGTTACCACCAAACCCTCGGCGTCGCGGCTTGGTCACAGTGCTGTGGCCATTGCCGTATTTGTCATGAAAAGCAGCGGGCGGACCGGAGCCGGCTTGCTTGGAGCTGGTGCAGCCCATGTTGAAGTAGTGTCGAGTCGCAATGGATGCTTGAGTCTCCTGTCGTCTTAGTTGTGCGACTGATTTCGGTAGAGCGGGCAGATTCTTGTAGCAGAGATCGCAGATGAAATGATGAGTTGCAACAAGGTAGTCTAAGCACGTCGCTGCTGCCGCTTCTTATACAGGAATCAGATGATGTACCTACCTTTTGATGGGCTTCACGTGAGTAGCGCTATTCTGCCTGACGCAAGGCTTAGCACAATGTCGTGTGACAGAGTTGCTGAGAGTTAATTACGAGGAGAGCCTGTGAGATACGATGGATTGCAAGGTTGGCCAACTCGCCATGCCGGCTGGCGGCACAGCATGTAGGAGGTCGCAAGGCTGAGACGTCGATGCTGCAGGGCGACCATACAGATGCAATGCCTCTGGTACAGAGACGTCAGGTTGTGACGTTTAAAAGGTCGAAGGATGCGGCGCAGCAAGAGCGGCTGAGCGGCACGTGACCCAAGACTTTCCGGCCTCAGGCATTTTCTTTGCTTGGTGGTCATCCTCTGCTGCCCGAAATAGCTTGAAGATCAACAAGCTGCAACGCATCGCCGCGTGGGATTCATGCCTGCACGAGAAGTACCAAGCCAAGAAGACGCGCAGGCTGCCTCAGAAAGCGGCAGCCCAACGCACGCGGTCGTTGAACACATCTCTACAAGTAGGTATCAAACCGCTGGCACCATCGCCTCAGTAAAGCAATATGTACAGCACCAGGTACTCAGCGGCCGCGGCCATCGACTGCAGAAAAGGGATAAAAGTCATGAAAAGCATCGAGCCTGACCATCCTCCCACTGTGATCTGTTCCAGACCACCAAGTCCTAGCTCGAAAGTTGTCATGTCCTTGGTCTTTCCGGGCTAGCCGCTGTTCTGTCGCGCCGTTGAGCGAGTGTGTAGATGGAATGTGTCAATGAGGAGACTGCGCCCGGTCTCGTCGCCTTGCCTGAAATCCTCGACTCATCGCCAGAAGTGATGCATCGCTCGCTCGCTAATTCAAGAAAACATGCATGAGGGGGTATGTAACGCCCGCTGAAAGTAAAAGCATCGTCGTAAAAATGATCAGTCGTTCATGCCCTGATGGGTGGTTGACGCAGGCCGGAGCACGTGTGAAGAGCTGTCATACGTGCTGTATGCCTTTCTTTCATTGTCAAAGGCCCTGCTCGCCGGCCTTGCAGACTTTTATGCCCTTGCCCCATTCTGAGTTGAGCACTTGGTGAGCACTGATTCGGCGATCGGCCTTGGGGTCGAGAATAGAGTAGATGACGTTGCGGCAGCGAGCCTGGTCGCGCGATGTTAGCATGATATCAACGAGATGATAGAAATTGAACTCACCCGATGGAGCGTCTCAATCGGCGCATAACCTTCGTCGCTCTTCCTCCCTTCTATGTAGTTGTCGTAGAACTCGTCCTCGCCCTTTTTCGCGAGTCTCCACAAATGTCGGCCTGTCCGCATAGCCATGTAGATCACGCCACACGCCCAGACGTCGACTGCGCGTGGGTCGAACTCCTTATCGGTGTACTCTTCAGGTGCAATGTAAGGTGCGCTACCGCACACGCCAGCCGTCATATGCGGCTCTGTCTCCCACGCCATACGGAAGCACTCGCCATTACCGAAGTCCGTGATCTTCAGTGCGCCGTGCGTGGTGAGCAGAAGATTCTCTGGCTTCAGGTCGCGATGTGCCACACCCATCTCGTGTATGTATTCGACGCCTCTCATGAGCTGTAAAAAGTAGCAGTCGGCCTCAACGACGTCCAGCTTGCCACTCGCGAGGACGAGAGAATAAAGGTCGCCACCAGCGCAGTATTCCATGACTTCGCAGTAGTCGCCTTTAGCATCCTCGAGTAAATCCAGGGTGTGGATGACATTTGGGTGTCTCAATGATGATGAGATGCAGAATTCGGAATTCAGTCTTTTGCTGTACTTCTTCGGGTCTTCCTGCGGCCTACGCCTGAACTCCTTAACAGCATACAGCTGTTCGTGCTTCGCATTCTCCGGATCAGCCTTGTGCGCGATTCTTACAATGCCGAAAGCGCCACGGCCAACGACCTCCTGACACTTGCCATACTTTTGCACCAAAGTGGCGGTCGCGTTGGGTCCATTGGTCCGATCTTTGGCCTGCTTTTCGTTCTTCATCTGATCCACCCAGGTTGACATTAGCGAGAGCGGCTGCTCCTCGTGCTCTTCATGTTTCCGTCTGCCGCCCACGAAGTCCCGGATCATGTCTGAGAGCTTTTCCTGCCGCTTCGCACTACGAAGATAGTGGAAGTGCTCGCCACTGTCATCGATCCAGAAGCGCTTGGGTACAGCCGCTGCAACGTCCTCGCGCTTGTGCGCCTTGTCCCCACCCGAGCCGTTCCGGACACCAGCATTGTTCCCCTTCACTATCTTGGAGGACTCTCTTGACAGTGCCGTTGGTCTCGGCTTGCTCGGTGTACCCTCGTCAGGCTCTTCGACCGCGGCCTCGGGTACTTTCTCGGCGATAGCATTCTTGGAAGCTTCTCGAGCTTCTGCGGTTGCACCTTTGTCCTTGTTGAACATGCTGCCTATCCGCGACAGTGTTGATCGCTTCTGTACGGGTGCTGGACGGGAAGGGCGCGCATCGCCGTTGATCTGAGGCGAAGCCGGGACTTCATGTGACGGCGCGGCTTTGTCGCCATTTTGTGATGAGTTGGCCGAAGCTGCAGATGTGAAGGAGGCGGCAGCCGAATGCTGCGCATCCGAATCGCTCGCCATGTCGTGCTCAAGTGTATTATGTGTCAAGGTGTAGACAAGGCGCGCAACCGGAGTCAGTTCCTAGACTTCGCGTCTTGAGGTCGGTATCCGGAGATTTGTCTGAAGTTGCAAAATCTCGCTATGATGTCAAGCAGTTGACCGGTGGTGAGGTATGCGCCGCAGACACGCTCTACGTGCCTGCCGACTCTGTTGGTGGCAAGGACTTGGCCGTGAAGAGACAGTGGTGCTCGTTCGGCAGGCGGGTGGTGATGACAAACGTTGGTTCCAAGCAAAAAGCGCGCAGCAGTCAGTCACCGCCGATCTGCAATTCTCAGACCTGCACAGGACGCAGGCAGTTGATTAATTGAGCGACATGACTGCCATGTACGCAGATATGCAGCCGTGAAGAGCTTCGGTCCGCGCAGATATGTCGAATCAGGTTTTGTGTGTCGCGTGTCCGGAAGTGCAGTGAGTGATGATGATGCGCGAAAAGGGTCCCGCACGCTTTGCGACTTGCGGCATTTATAATCTGGGAGCTAACGGTGGGGGAGAACAACACCTCATGGTGGTAATAGGAATAATCATGAAGACCATGGCCGCTGTTCGGCGTAGTATGTTGGCGCCGCGGAATCAGCTTTGAAATTGAGGCGTGTCACGGGCAAGTGCTGGAGCCTGTATCTATCAAGGAAGTATTTCGAAGCGAGGAAGCTTCGGGTGAGGAAGAGATGAAACTTGGCTGATGAAAAGGAAGGGGCTGATCGGGTTCGTGTGGACAAGGCCTCCTGCACCTTCCCATGAGTGTGCAGCACACGTGCTTATGTCTTTGGCTTCTTCCAGGTTCACATTACCAGGACCTGAAGCCTTCCAACGGCTTCTGCGAACATGTATCGTCGGGAGCTGTTCCACGGCTTCACCGCCCAAGAAGGAGCCTCTGACTTCCATCTTGCAGACAGGCCCGTGAAACATGGCGTTTGAAATTGCCTTGTTGTACGCGGCGCGCGATCACGGCTTCACGGGAGACGACAACGGTACATGCACCGTTTGTAGCTTATACCTGGTACACTCTGCGCTGCGCTGCTTGGCTGCATCGATACATGAGCTTGGCAATGCTTTCTTGACATATCGTTCCCTGTATTGGACATATATATCACACTGATCTCGACTTCACCTGGGCTTCGTGTGTAAGGACGGCGACTTGACGGTTGCGGGCATGCGAGCAAAGAGCATACGGCATGCGCCCATGTTACATCGCGTAGACCGATCCCACGTAGCAGTGGAGGCACGACCTACGTAAGCCAGTAGCTTGGCCGTCATGCACTGCTAAATGCCGCACCTTGGCAGCTACGGAATGTTTGATGCAGCCGTGATGTTCGATCGGTCCCCGAGCTGCTAAGAGTTACGTAGTACGACTCCGCTGCCATGCGCTCAGCTGTCCAAGATCTCGAGATCCAGGAGTGCCTCTGACTGCGTTCCTCAAGCTGGGTTGTTGCAAATTTGAGAAAGGTGCTCTTCAACCTTCGATTAAGCAATTACAGGCGCGTGAGCGGTCCTGTAAGACTACATACAAGAGTGGAGAACGGGTATCATGACCTGACCTGAAGCACATCTACAGCGACCATCTGAGCGTCTCAAAAAGCTTGCGTGGCCGCGCCGCCGACTCCGTGCTCCCATATTCCTGTTCCTTCCAGACGGATCGCTAAGTCATGTACATTTCTTATTCACCGCGCGCCATAGACATCGTTATCGCGGACTCCACCGGACGCTGATCACGACTGGCCAATCCCGCTCAGCGGCTCCTCTGCGGCGCTCTTGTCAGACTCTGCGCCCGTCACAGAACCTTCACGGCTGGTCTGTGGGCGAGAAAGCGCTTCGAAACTGCCTGTGTAGTAGTGAGCATATTGTCCCGCCGTTGACGTGCGATAGTGGTATTCGTACGTTGAAGCAGATTCAGGGCAGTCCTCTTGCTGCCGTCTTGCGCCTCATAACTGTCCATCTTCGCATCGGCCTCGACATAGAGTTGAGTGCTATGCGCACAATCAGTCACCGCACATCTCTCTTCGCTGTTATCATAACCATCTCACCCTTTCGGCAGACTCAACAACAGATCTCTTTGCGCGCCCTCGACGAAGCTTGACACTCTGAACCAGCTCACCGGCCTGTTTCCGTCCTCGCCCTTCGGACCTGCGGGCACGCCCAGCGCGTATCGCACCAGATCGCGACCGGTAGATGTCGGTGTGAGCTCTGGTGTATCTGCCAGGCGGCCAATGAGTTGCATCTTCGCGAGGGGACGAGGGACGGTAGTCGAAAACGCGCGGATAGAGGAGGCTGCGCGCGGCAGCGTTTGGCGAAGAGGTTGCATCGTTGGAATTGTCGCGTATCGCGTATGGTCAAGGGAGAGCAAAAGAAGGATGGACAACAAGGTAAAAGAGCGGCCGTGTCAATGCAATATTTCAGGAGATCGCGTCTCGCGTCAGAGTGCTTGCAGATGGTCCAAGCTCCCTATGGTCTCGGTAGCTGCACGAAGACGTTTGAGACAAATTCTTTCGGTATATACATGTAATCAGGAGTCATCTTGATATGTGGCTCAAGCGCTCGAGCATTAGAGCTACGAGAGTGCTACTCGACATCTCCTTTCCGTGTCGACGGAGGACCTTTGCGTGCCCAAAGCACTCTGGCAGTTTCAAACTTCACATTCAAACTCCCTATTAGACATAGACCTCACCCAATAATGCCCCTTCGCCACAATTCAACTCACCAGAAACCGCCTCTTGGCCTCCAGTCTGGAGACGCCATACAGGGCGGCAGAACAGCAAAGTCATTCGGCCCATCACCCACCTGGACCATCGGCCCTGCCACGCCCGCTCTCTGCAGTCTCCTCAAACCTACGGGCACAATCTCATTCGGCCGCTCAAGCTCAGCCATCTCTTCATCGCAGCCTGAGCGTCGTCAGTATGCCGGTCAGTGACTACCACAATTGCGTTGCATACCTGTAGTCTCTTCTGTGAACTGGCCCATTCTCGGGAACATCATCGGTTGAGGTCTGCCTTGCAGGGCATATGCCAGGCGCATCCATGGTGGCATTGCGAAATGGTCGCGGAAATCCATTCTCAATTTGTTGATATTGAGTCAGATCTGCAGTAGGTTGTGACAGTTTGGATCGCCGGAAGTAGTCGAGCAGGTTGAATTTATGCGCAAACAAGGTATGTCTACAGTGCACACATGCTTCGATGTCGTAATGTCTGCCTAGTGAGTGCCGTCAACGAGGCGTGCGTCGGCACACTGTCGGCACACTCGTCCGGTGAAGGCTGCTCTAGGCAGACCGGACAGTTTTCCAATCGATGTCTGGCGCCGTGCTAATGACAGATGAAGATAGCTTGGTGGCTCTGTCGTTCGATCAAGCGCTGGATTGGGATGCCGTTGGCTTGCGCGTGGTAGTCATCATCCCACGGGTGTAAGTGGTGAGCGCTTATTCTCATTTTTGACTTTCGAAGCAGGGCCTGGATCGCTCATTGGGCTCATAGGCGTCTGCGGCCTGCTGACTCTTTCGGTGACTGTCACTGTGTCGCCAACCCTCAGTACTGCACCACTGGGTCCTGCGCATGCATACTGCCCAAACACTGGCTTATGCGGAAATTTTTCATTCACTCTCCTGTCTCTCGCCAGGAGCCCGTACATTTGTCGATTGGTAGTAATCATGCGTCCATTCGCAAGGTCTGCGTTGAGACTCAGGCACCGCACGCAACGAAACAGACAGCGTACTGAAATCTCCTGTTCTGGATCCGCTTGACTTTTGATCGCCAGCATGCCCCAATTATCCTCATCATACGGCTCCACCTCTCGGCCAGTATTGACGTGGATGTTGGGCCGAAACCTCACAATAAGATCTTCACCTCGGACCTGTGGCGGAAGTCGTCGCCGTGCATCCTCCTCCGATGCTGTAGATGTAATGAGAATGGGAGCAGCGTCCGCAAATCTGATGCGCTGTGGCTGTAGCTTGTCGTTTACAGAGACTGAAATAGCATTATATTGCTTGGGAATGTAGACTGCTCCGGGTATCTCGCGCTGCCCGCTGCCTCCTATGTAGAGAAGCCGAGTAGGCTGACCGAGATGGTGGGTGAAAAACTTGGCAGGCTCTTCTCCCATGTCGATGCCTGGTGCCTTGGTCCCAAAGATAGACACCTCATAGCTTGGCGCGTTGAGAAGACTCAATGGCGATGGTGTCAGAGGTACAGTGATCGCTTCATTCTCTTGAGCCTGGCTGTGGGTTATGGTCAACTTGGACCATGCTTTGTCGATTGCAGTGTGAAACAGCCCAAGTTTGTAATTCCATTTGATGGTGATGTGTTCGGCCAGCGGTTGCTCGGCAGTTGGAGGCTTTACCAGGACATATTGACGATCGAAGCGCAGACCCTCATTCGTGATTTCAGCTGCTGTTACTTCCACCGGCCTCAGACTCTTTACGGGATATATGAACAGCTGTGGCCAATCGTCAGTCGAATGTGCTCATGGCAAATGTCTCCTCGCTCGGCGATCCTACCCGATGAATTTTCATGGCTGGCTACGCTGCTTGGGAAACGCATATCGAACGGCGGTGCAATGTCTATTGCCTATGTTATCGGTAGTGTCGCGAAAATCATACGAGCGTCACCTTGCTTACGCAGGCCGCCACACAAGGATTTAAGAAGACGAGACGAGCTAAGTCCCGGAGTCGGAGGTGCCTGTCATTAGGGCATTGTATAACTTCGGGTGATCCCGCACGCTATGTAGTGCAATGCACTAAACTTGTAGGAGTGGTCAGCAATAATCGGCTGACGCCACTGGCATCAAGGATACCTGGTTGGCAACTCATAAGGCTGACGACAGGACGCCCTAGAGAGCCTCGCATCAGATGCAGACTCTTCGACCGCCAGGAGGGAGAATATTCCTGCACGGAGAAGCCTGACGCGACGACCTCCGGACACTATTTGAGCCTCGGACTCATCGTGATACTTGTGAGATCTTCGTCGACCGCGATCTGCGAATGGCCTGAATGGCGCAACCAACTTCCGAGAGGGCGTGCAATCGATGCAGAGAGCGTCGCGTCAAGGTAGACCATCTTGATGCTCTCGCATGCCCTCCAGCTACTTACGCGAGACACAGTGTGACAAAACGCAGCCCGCTTGCCGAAGATGTGAGAAGCTGGGCAAGCCATGCTCCGGATACGACAAGAAACGAAAGTTTGTTGATGAAGGTGTATCACTCAGACGGAAATTCCAGCATCCTGCGGAGCAGTCTGTCTCTGGGCCTTCCACACAGTATCTTAGTCCGGACGTATGCAATGCAGTTGCCGTGCCCACTCAGACACATGCTTACACCACACAGGTTGGCCGACGAGAGAATCCGGCTAATGCGCCCAGTCCGTACGACTCTAGCTTGACTTACCCGAGCTTGACAGGAGCTCAGTCTCGACAAGGCTCGCAGCAAGACACATATCTGCCTAATGCACCTTCATATGGCCATCCAAAGTTGGGCAGTGCAGGAGCCATCATTGGCGCGAGCCCCAATCTTACCGGTCCGCTGGAAGTTCCAGGCATAGCCGGCACGCCGGGTGTCCCTTGTGTGGACACCATTACAGATCCCGTGCTATATCCTGAATCAAATTTTGCCATCCAGGCACTATCTAGCGGTGATGCTCCCGTCAATGTGTGGGATGAGTCTACATTTGATCCAGCATGGTTTGACCTGGACCCTCAGGCCTACTACGCACAGAACAACAACTCATGCGGCTTTATCCCCAATGCACATATCATAGACGAAGTGGATCGAGGGGAGTTTCAGAAGTCTACTGAGCCGTCGACTACGCCTGATCTTTCAACTGCTCTCACATCCTTTCAGGAAAGGTATGTGACCCTAGAGCTCCTCTGCTTGCCATTCTGCTGATCAATCCAGTTCGTTGTGGGCATCCGAAAGCCAACTTCATACCAGCGCCTTGATTACCGATGAGCGCGAACATGAGATGGCTTACCTGATCCGACACTTTACAGAATCAATAGGTCCTTGGATGGATCTATTCGACAGAGACAAGCACTTTGAGCATTTAGTACCACTAAAGGCACTGCGCGATGCTCTCCTACGAAACGCCATAGCTGCAGTCGCTGCCAAGCAACTTGGCCGAGTGCATGGGCACAAGCTATTCGTTGGCAATCAAAGTCAGAAGCCGGCCCACATGGAAGTACTGGAAGACACAGGCGTCGACTGGTTCTATAAGGCGGCCAATTATTACGACAAAGCCATTGCCTCGTCACGGGAATACCTGAAAGCCGTGTCTGGAAGTCTTAGCCGGCCACCTAGCCCCAACAACCAAGCTTCAGTACCAATGGCAAATTCAGACGATCTGCTGGTTGCAGTCAGCATCTTTTCGCTTTACGAATCACTGGACAACGTTGAAATCGGATGGGTACAGCATTTGGCCGGTCTCAAATCTTTGTTGACGGCTGTGAATTCCAATCAGCAGGAGCAGTATCAGCTTGTGCCTGCCATCACAGTTGGGCGCCAAGCTTCATTCTGGAACTTTGCTCGGGCAGACTATCAGGCAGCATACACGCATCGAAGGAAAACGTTACTGGACACTTCCGACCTCAAGCTGTGGCGCGATAGCGGCCTCGAGATTCAGCCAGATGGCACTCTATACGCAGATTCTATCAAGATCAAGAATGACACGATGCACTGTCGAAAGATATCAGAACTATGCGCGCGGACTCTGCTATGGATTGTATTACGAATCACAAATTTTGTTGCCTCCGAAAATGCGATTACAGGTTCTGATACGCAGATGCAGACTTGGCAGGAGCTTACTGGCTTGCTTGAATACTGGCATACGAACCTGCCGGAGACATTCCAGCCATGCGCTGCTATTCGCTTTCCGCTTCGCCTACGCACGCATCGAGGAACCAGCGGTCAGCTTACTGAGGTCTTCTTCAGTATCACTGTGTGCGCTGCCGCTTTGCAGCTCTATCACTTTGCTCGGATCGTGCTTCTACATAATAAGCCTGGCCCAGCAAATGCGACTATTAACCGTTTCAAGGCTTACCGGGAGGTGTCAACTGAAGCTATTAAGCATGCCAGGCAGATAGTCGGAATAGCCCTTGGACGGCCTCCACCTAGCGTCAGAGTCGAGATGAGTCTTTCTCTTTATGTTGCCGGCGGCTGCCTCGAAGATGATGATGAACGAAAGGTCGTGCTGGAACTCTTAAGGGCGATTGAGAAGGATACGGGGTGCGCTAATGAAGACAAGATCCGGAACCTGATCAATGAATGGGGATGGAAGCAAGAACCTGAGGCTGTCGATTAATTATCAAATAATGAGCCAGCAAACCTTGTTGCAGTGAACATCGTGCAGGGCATTGGCATATTGCATTGGCTGATGCACATTGTGGTGAACTCGTGATGCAGAGCTACCAGTGTTGTCGTCTACCTGCTTGCCAGGAACGATGACGCTCGTGCGATGTATCGCCTTTGCGCCGAGATATTTACGGCAGAGTTCTTGTCCAACACAAGTGATCCATTTATGCACCGCTCGCCTGCGACTTGACTTCCCAGCAGCCGTGCACGATCTCGCCCTGTACACGATTACTATGCGGCTCTTCTTCAATGTTATCAGTACTCCGGCATTCTACACCGGTTCTAGAGGATCATCACCAGACGTTCGCCATGCAGCCATGACTTGGGAAGGAATCCATTCGACTTACCCGTTGCATTACATATGGACTATATCGCTACACGCCCGATGGTACTGGTCGTCAAGCAGAACAACGACATCACGAGCAACTTTGATTGTTTCGAAGACGCAAGATCAGTCTCTGACACAGTGGACTACGCCGCAGAGCCCACTGGTCTGCTGTCCACCGTGACAGGCAGATCTCTCTCTGTGGCTTCTGTCCGAGAGATTACATGTGCAAAAGGAGAGCGTCTTTTTAAAACTCACCGAAGAACTGTATGCCACCTGGATTGCAAAGCAGCCACAATGCATAGCGGCAGTGCAAGCTGGCGCCAGAAGACAAGGGCTGAAAATGAGTATGTCCTTCGATTGAGTCCCACGTGACCACTGCGTCACGATGGATGACTACATGGCGCTCTGGAGCACGAGCTCGGAAGGTGCTCAGGCACCACTGGTAGTAATTTCATCGATCAACCATTGGCCGGCTAGTCACTCAACCACGAGCAGTCAACAGTGTCAACTATTAAACATATCAACAAGCCGTCAACGCGTCGAAAAGCCGTCTGGTTAGTTTACTGATGAAACCTCTGACCTCTGGCACCATCGTTCAGGCCAACCCACAGTGTGTATACGTCACCAAGCCTACGCAAGAGTTGTTGGTGTCAGTTACAGCAGCTACCGGCTATCGACCCAGCGCCATGTGGCCGGTTGACTCGCTAGCAAAGGAATTGCAGCTTCCCGACTGATGGCTTGACTCTGCAAAAGTCGAAGTCCCTAGTCCTATACATCCTCTCGCTTCTCTGCAACCCCGTCATCCATGCCATACGCCTTTTCTCCTTGCTGCGCGACTGATGATCTCCTCCTTTCAACTTCCCTGTGTTCTTCCGTCTCGTCCCAAGCGATAAGCAATTCTCCGTTCTTCCCGTATCTGTGCGGCTTCTCGCGAGCGATCTTGACGACCGTAAAGGCGCCATTGAAGCCGTGAACCTGATGGAAGATTTCGTCCATTTCCTCGAGTGAGCGATAGGCTGTCTCCGGGAAGAAGAAGTACACGCAAGGTATCATGAATGTATTGATGACCGCGAATACCACGTAGGTCTTGTAGCCAATCGAGTTGAAGGCCACGGGTGTGACCATGACCACCATGAAGTTGAAGATCCTGCCATACAACGTACACGGTCAGTTAATGTCTCAAGTGAGGTGTAATCTGCTACTCGAAAATGACGTACCAATTGCCGGTCGTGGATATCGCATTCGCTGGTGCACGAATGTCAAGTGGCGTGATCTCAGCAGGGTAGAGCCTTCAAGACATTGGCGAGAAAGTCAGCTAAAGGTTCACTGTCATGGTCAATTCCTGCTCCACTCACCATGTCATACCTAACCACCCAATCGCGAAAAAACTGTTGAAGACAAACAAGAAAACTGCGGCCAAGATGCCCAAGCTCTGATTCCCATTGCCTTGGGAGGTAGCGCCGGCCAATACGGCCATTGATGCTGCCTGTCCAGCCGCCCCGAATATCATGAGCTTCCGCCTTCCTACCCTCTCGATTGTGAAAATTGCAACGAATGATGCCAGGAAGTACTCGGTCCCATTGAGAGCGGCTAGCAGACGGGAAAGGAAGCCGGATAGCCCGATTGACTGCTCGAAGATTGTAGCAGCATAGTAAGTGATGATGTTAATTCCTGAGATCTGCTGGAACATCTGATTGACGTATCCAAGAATCGTACGGTGCAGGTTGCGGTTTTTGTTGGTTTTGAAGACATCGGAGAATGAGCCCTTTGCCATTTCGAAGACTGTGTCCTTGACCGCCTTGAACTCATCCTGAACGATTGGGTCGTCCTCCGGGAGGTTTTGGAGCGCAGCAAGAACTTCCAGCGCCCGTTGATCACGTCCCTTGAGCACCAGCCATCGAGGCGACTCAGGAAGTCCAGGAATGACGCACACGATGAACAAAGCCAGGACGATCTGAAATGCGATTGGGAACCTCCACGCCACGCTTGAGGGATCAAGGAAGGAAAACCCTAAGTCGATCCAGTAAGAGATCTGGAAGAAAGAGTTAAAATCGCGCTGGAAACAGAACAAGGCAGTCCGAGCAATACCATAACACCAAACACAATCAGTGTACCCTCGATCATGACCATCTGGCCGCGTCGATGGCTCTTCGAAGTCTCAGCCTGCCACGTAGGGACTGTGGAGGTGTTCATGCCTGTTTGATGGTCAGCTAGTGATAGCACTACTCGGAGACAACATTTACGCACCATTGCCGAAGCCAGTAATCAGACGAGAAGCAATGAGTTGCCCAAGACTGAATGACGAGCACTGGATCGCCGCTCCGATGATCATGATGGTCGACCCTACTATAATCGTACGCTTGCGTCCAAGAATATTTCCAAGCCAAATTGTTGCCAGTGCGCCGAAGAAACAGCCAAGAGTGTAGCCTCCCACAGTGATGCCCTGAACGTTCGAGGCTGTGCTAGCAGCTGCGCCGGATTTGCCGGCGGTGTCGATCTGAGGGAAGTATTTCAAGAATGATTCGAGGGTGAGTAGCCCTCCCATCACACCTTGATCATACTGTAGGTGTTAGTCATCCCCAACTGTGGCGAGATCGATGCATGACTTACACCAAACAAGGCGAAATCTGTGCCGGCCACAATGGCAATGGCAACATTGAGCGCCGTGCCCCTGAGGCCGTAGAAGCTTTTCATCTTGCAGTATCAACAACAAGCAACTGGAAGAGAGATACGTAAAGAGACAAAGCTTAGCCTGAGAGCGGTAGCAACGACGTTATATAGCAAGCACGGATATCTCGTAAGAAGGAAGCCGATACTTCAGCACCAAGTACAATCCAGGTAAGCCGGCTGTTGCAGCGCAACATGACGATCTTTGTGAGGCTACGGTTTGGCGTCCGCGTGTCGCGCGCCTGCCGTCCATAGAGAAGGCACACCGTTGCCGCGTCTCGTGCATCTCGTGCGGCGATGGAAATAAGGTTCCCCAGACTGGCGCCATGTGCGTGCGGAGAACGTGAGACCGCCGGCGAGTGCAGGGATTGGATGCTGTCCCGAGAAGGATCAAATGCGATGTCACCGGCAAGGCTTGGCGGGACCGTCGAAAAGATCTCGATGTACATATTCACCTACCTACTACTGGGAGGCGACCGATTGAATGTGCATAAGATCAATTGATGTGGCATGTTGTCGGCATGCCAAAAGCGCAGTTGGAAGGCCTGCTCTTTGATGTGGAGACCCCGGACAAATGCCAAGAGCATCTGGCACTAGCCTGTCGAGATAAGTGGGTCTGTCTCCGCAACTTGCAAAGATCTGCAAGGGCAAAAATGGTTTCTCTCGGACATGTGACTGTGACTTTTTCGCCCGGATCGGACTGAACATTGCCATTGACCATTTCTCGACAACTCGAGAAAAGCGTACACAGGGCTGACCCATCCATTACGCTGAAAGATCCTGTTCAAATTAGACGCCAAGAGCGCCTGGCAACATGATCACCATTAGTGAGTAGAATCATCCCACGTAACAGACGTGAAAATGTATGACTGATGTCTGCCAGAGGTCCCGTGCTCTTCGGCCAATATTGGTAGGTCTAAGCGCCGCACGCTGCATGGACATGCTGCTTACCAAAATCAGGGCCTGGGTTTGATGTCTTCGGCATTGCTCTTTCGCTATGGCTCGAGGTCGAGGTCACTGTCGGTGACGAAGCATCAAAAGGCTCCTCACACAACTGCCGCATAACATATGAAGGTCAAGGGGAGAAAGATGTCGACCTTCAAGCAGACCGCAATCTCATCACACAGACGGCTCTGTATGTGCTGCGGTGTCATGAGAGACGCGAATTCCCGGAACCCACCCACGTCCACATCAGGAACCCGATTCCTCTCGGAAGGGGACTTGGCTCTTCAGCAGCCGCTGTCGTTGCTGGTGTGTCGCTGGGCGATCAAGTCGGTCAGCTCGGTCTTTCTAAGGATCGCATACTAGACTTTTGTCTGATGGTCGAGCGCCATCCAGACAATGTCGCGGCAGCACTTTACGGCGGCTTCGTTGGCTCTTACTTGTCGGAGCTGGATCCGGAAGATATGAAGCGTAAGGAGATACCTCTAGCAGAAGTACTGCCCGCGCCTCAAGGTGGCGTCGACACTGGCCTGCGGCCACCAGTGCCGCCGATCGATATTGGTCAGCATATCAGATTCCCATGGGCAAGCGAGATCAAGTGTATAGCAATCATTCCGGACTTCGAAGTATCCACAGCAAAGGCAAGACAAGTCCTGCCTTCTTCATATCAAAGAGCAGACGTCATTTTCAATCAACAGAGAGGAGCTCTACTTCCTACAGCACTTGGACAAAGTCCGCCAAACTCAAAGCTCATCTACGCTGGCATGCAGGATAAGATTCACCAACCGTACCGAAAAACCCTGATACCTGGCTTGACTGAAATTCTGCAATCTGTCCGACCTGAAACACATCCCGGCCTGCTTGGTATTTGCTTGTCAGGGGCTGGTCCAACCATTCTAGCACTAGCGACCGACAATTTTGAAACGATCGCGTTGCATCTTGTCAAGCAATTCGAGAACGAGAATATCAAATGCCGGTGGGAACTGCTTGTGCCAGCCAACGATGGGCTCACAGTCAGCCAAGGTGAGCAAGCGAAGAGCACAAGCGCAATGACGTACGCAGACGCTGGTGTCTCCATTGATGCGGGCAATGAGCTCGTTCAGAACATCAAGAAAGCAGTCGCGTCCACACGAAGGCCAGGAGCCGATGCTGAGATTGGTGGCTTTGGCGGTGCGCTCGATCTGGCTGCTGCTGGTTACGATGAGGCTCCCATCCTTATCCAGGCCATCGACGGTGTCGGCACGAAACTGAAGATCGCATTCGCTATGGATGATTACTCGTCTGTTGGAATCGACTTGGTTGCAATGAACGTCAACGATCTCGTCGTACAGGGCGCGGAGCCGCTGACATTCATGGACTATTATGCATGCTCGAAACTCGACGTCAAGGATGCCGCGCGGTTCGTAGAGGGCGTTGCAGAGGGCTGCAGACAATCAGGGTGTGCGCTCGTAGGTGGCGAGACTGCCGAGATGCCTGGCATGTACCAAGATAAAGAGTTTGACGCCGGTGGTGCCGCTACCGGCGCGCTGAAGAGAGGCCGCAAAGTCCTTCCTGTCAAGGATGAGATGCAAGAAGGTAATGTTCTGCTCGGTCTGAAGAGCAGTGGTGTCCACTCGAACGGATTTTCACTTGTGCGGAAAGTCATTGAGCGAGCTGGTCTGGCATTCACAGACAAGGCACCTTGGGAAGGAAACAAGACTGTTGGCGCAAGCCTGCTCACACCTACCCGTATTTACGTCAAGCCGCTACTTGCTGCTGTTGAGAAGAATCTCCTCCTCGGCATGGCACACATCACTGGCGGTGGCTTGGAAGACAACATCCCTCGCATGCTGCCGAAACACCTTGCTGCGGAGCTCGATGTTGCAGCTTGGCCAGTACCGAAGGTCCTGACCTGGCTGAAGAAAGCAGGTAATGTCAGCAGCAGAGAATTCGCGCGGACCTGGAATACTGGCCTAGGTATGGTGATTGCGGTAGAGGAGAGCAAGGCTGAACAGGCTATCAAGGTGCTTTCAAATGCTGGCGAAGAGCCGTTGAGGATTGGCAGGTTGGTGAAGAAGGCTGATGAAGGTGTGGTCCTGCATAATTTGCAAAGATGGGATTAGCGTGGCAATTGAAGATCATCAGAGGTCAAAAGCAAATAGAAGATCAAGATCCTGTGACTTCACAGCTTTGGCCTGCAATCTCGTGAGATTATGCATCTGCCTATAGAGCAACACCGCTATCCCACCAGTATTTCCCGGTATGCCACCGCACTTGATCGCCCCAGCACCAGAACTTGTCCGTAAGTGCTCCAAGGCCGAGCGCGCGCAACGGGCTAAATGGCACGGGCTCAAAAAGCCAAATACCCCCACGAGCGAAGTCGTTGACAAGCAGAGGTGCTGTAATGTAAAGCCACATGAACACAACAACAAAGTTCGTGGCACGCTTGAATATCTGTGGTGTCTTCTGTTGTAATCCTAGCTGTCGCGATATAGCTCCTGCATACGTCTGGGCCAGGATCCCAACTCCTTGCAGCATAAAGAACGCGAACGGCCCAGACAGTGGCCGCGTGGATGGCAGTTGGGTATAACTCCCGCTAGCGTGAAAGACCCCAGATATGAAGAAGGCAACGAACAGCGAGACTGCTTTCCCAAGAGCAGACCTCTTCTCGATCTTCCAGGCCTGCAGAATCCTGTTGGTCGGTGCCTCGAATGCAAATCTGAAGGTCTGATGCCACCAGCCTCCCCACCAACCCGCCAGGCCTTTTTCTAGCACCAAGGAGAAGTCGCCATACATATCTGCTGGGTTCATCCAAGGTGCGCCTCGAAGACCTATCCAGCGCGGTCCTACAATGCCAGAGAAGAAAGCTGGACCGAGCTTGAAGATGGTCCGCAAAGCCACGCAGACACCTGCAAGACTCATGAGGAGGCGATAGCATTTTGCCAGCACAAACGATCGGTGAAAGGCTGCAGGAAGATATGTGGGGACAGGTTGATTCATATCTCCAGACCAGAAGTAAGGGTCCCGGTGCATCAAGGTGGCCAGCAGGTCAAGGAGTACGTAACCCATGATGATGTCTTGTGCAACGTGTTTGAAAAGTAGACTACGGTCACTGTAGCGTCGTATACCTGTGCTGCTGGTTTTGATGGCTTCGTCTGGCCTTCCAAGATCTGGCTCGCCATGCAGCTGCGCTTCCACCCAATTCGGCGCTGGGGGAACACCATGGGTCTGCCAATTCCAGCCCACGCCACGGAAGCTGCAAAAAACATCCGCTATCCAGTCTGCCCGTTCGACAGACAGCTGCTCGGGGTAGCTCTGCCAAAACAATTTTCGATCCTGACATAGCCGATGCGTGGTGGGTGGTGACGCTGCCGTGTCTGGCTTCCTCTCCCGCAGCCCATTCTGGACGTCAGCAGAGTACGCTTGATGATCTGAAACTGATCCATTGGCCTGCAACTCGGCGCCTCTTGACTGGCTGTCATCTTCCTGCTCAATGCGCCTGAAATCCGTCTGGCAGTCGTTAAAGATCATGATAGCTGCAGTCCAAAGCACACCAAAGCTGGACACTAAGCCAATGCCAAAAGCACCAGCTGCTCCTTTCGCCTTGGTAAAGATCATGCAGTATCCTTGGAACGCCACCAGGAAGGCAAAAACAGGATATCGCAATGACTTGAGCAATCGTGAGCGTCGATGATCAAGCATCAGGTAGAACAAGACTACCAAGGCTCCACCAGCTGCCCACGGATAGACATAAGGATGGCATCCTGTTCTCAGGAAGTCGTTGTAAAGCTTCTCATGATGGTGAAGCGCGTCTTGATGCGTTTGGGGAACACCGCTCTTCATGATGTCCAGAATTGCCATAGTGGCGATTGTTGTATGTGTTGACAAAGCTGCTATCGTGTCATGATCGCTCGATTCCTTTGTTCGTGTCTACCAAGTCAATACTGTTGTCCTATTATGACTATGTTCCTAAACTCACCTTGGAAAGAACCAAGAACAAGAGACCAAGAGTGTCAAACGTGACGTATCGTATGTAGGTAGCGTCGCTCCTCCTTCCCGAAGCAAAGCCGATTGGCTGGTGACTTGGAGATGGCCAAGAAGAGAACTTTGGGACCTCACCCGACGACCTATCTTGCTCACATCACGACTGGACAGACCCAGTGACTTGACAAATCATCGGATCGTACGGAGCTCGCACGCACGCGGGCACCTTCCACCAAAATGGTCAACATTACGGAGAAGATCAAGGAGTATGTCCCAAAGGCTACATATCAAAGACACAGAACGGGTCCTGACTACGCCACAGGATTGAGGATGAGATGAGACGGACACAAAGTACGGTCGCTCGTTTGTGATCAACCCGAGGGCATGCGCTGACTGTTTTAAGAAAACAAGGCTACCGGTACGCTGTTCGTTTCCGAACGACCGCAATATGAGACTAATCATCCGCAGAATATCATCTGGGCCTACTAAAAGGGTATGATCGAGTTGAGGCACAAGCGCGACGAAGCCTCCAAGCTGACCTGAAGCAGAAAGCTAGCGCGACTTCGAGCACAACTTCTGGAGCCAGGTCCGGGATCTGGAGGAGCAGGTGGTTCTGGTTTCGACGTCTCAAAATCTGGCGATGCACGAATAGCATTGGTCGGCTTTCCATCTGTCGGCAAATCTACATTTCTCTCCAAGATCACAAAGACGAAGTCCGAGGTCGCAGCATACTCCTTCACAACCCTGACAGCAATCCCTGGAGTGCTTGAATATGGTGGCGCTGAAATCCAGGTGCTGGACCTGCCAGGTATCATTGAGGGTGCTGCGGAAGGAAAGGGTCGAGGCAGGCAGGTCATATCGGCGGCCAAGACTAGCGACATGATTCTCATGGTCCTTGACGCCACAAAGCGAGCGGAACAAAGAGCATTACTCGAAGCCGAGCTGGAAGCTGTTGGAATACGGCTGAACCAAGAACCACCAAATATCTACCTGAAGCCAAAGACCGCTGGTGGAATGAAAATAACGTTCCAGAACCCTCCAAAGTACCTTGATCAGAAGATGCTGTACAACATCCTTCGAGATTACAGAATCCTGAACTGCGAGGTCCTGATCAGAGACGAGAATGGTAATCCTTGTTACCGCCGAGCTCCTGCCCATGTGCTAATTTGTGGCAGCAACGGTTGATCAATTCATCGATGTCATTATGAAAGACCATCGCACCTACATCAAATGCCTTTACGTGTACAACAAAATCGACTCGGTCTCACTCGACTTCCTCGACAAGCTTGCACGTGAGCCAAATACAGCCGTCATGTCCTGCGAGCTTGATCTCGGGGTACAAGACGTGGTCGACAGGTGCTGGGAGGAGCTGCGGCTGATCAGAGTATACACGAAGCGGAAGGGAATTGAGCCTGACTTCAGTGAAGCATTGATCGTGAGAGGGAATAGCACGATTGAGGACGTCTGCGATAGCATTCACAGGACTCTGAAGGAGAGCTTCAAGTATGCATTGGTATGGGGGGCAAGCGCAAGGCACGTGCCACAGAGGGTAGGCTTGAATCATGTCGTGGCTGATGAGGACGTGGTCAGCATCGTGGGCACGAAGAGCGGATTGGCTGCGAAGTAGTGGCACGTGCTAGCAGATTCGGCTATTCGAGGCTGTCGTAGCCAAGTGAAGGAAGATTCTAGTAAGTAATTGCCTTCTCGAGGTGGAAAATGTGACGCGGCGGCGTGTGAAGTCCGAGTCCAGCCGGCTCTGAGCGACACATGTGAAAGCCGGCCGCATCACTGCGCTGCTGCCGAATTCCGAATGTGGATCCATCTTCGTGTGACTTGGCCTGTGCATTCACGCTCCAAGTCCATAAAACTGTTTGCACTTTTCCAAACATCTTGAACTTCTGCATCCTTTCTACATCCACTTCCACCTTCGCTTACCCACCAAGATCCCCAGCTTCCAACAACACACAGACATCTCACCCACACACACAACCAACATCAAGAGCATACACATACTCCATCCATCATGCAGTACTCCATGATCCTTACCGGCCTCGTTGCCGCTACCACCTTCCTCGGCGCAGTCGCCCGTCCGGTCGAGTCTTCCAACTCTGGCGATGGCACTGTAAGTCTCGATCCAAAAAGTACCCTTCGCAAGACATACACTGACTCTTCACTAGTTCTGGGCTCGCGACAATTCCGACAACACCGGTAGCGGCAGTTTCTGGGCGCGCAAGGAGGGCGTCAACCGCGGTGACATAGTGGCTCGCGACAACTCCGACAACACCGGTAGCGGCAGCTTCTGGGCTCGCGACAACTCCGACAACACAGGTGACGGCAGCTTCTGGGCCCGTGACAACTCCGACAACACCGACAGCAGCACCGTAAGTCTTCATTCGAGACGCATCGGTCCAACACATCCACTGACTCGTTTCCAGTTCTGGGCCGCTCGCGACGTCGACAACTCCGAGGCCAACGGTGGCGATGGCACAGTGAGTCTGGACCATATTTTATAACTCCAACTTATTCACTGACTTTTCTTAGTTCTGGGCCCGCGACGAGGAGGTTACCAAGGACAGCGGCACTTTTTGGGCTCGCGACAACTCCGACAACACCGGTAGCGGGAGTTTCTGGGCCCGTGACGAGAAGGCCGACGGTGGCAGCGGCAGCTTCTGGGCTCGTGACGAGAAGGCCGACGGTGGTAGTGGGAGTTTCTGGGCTCGCGGCGAGGCTGCCAAGGATGGCGACTCTACCTTCTGGGCCAACTAGGCGTCCACAAGTATGTATATCCTGCGTACCTCGATTAAGAAACACTCGCTGACATTCGAAACAGGCCTTCGACTCTACAGCGCACCACTACCGGGTGACATGGCGTTAAGATGGGGTTAGCTCTGGCTATGGTTGTTTTCTCCTGATTTGTGACGATAAGGTCACCCTCGTCACCGCCCTCAATGGGTTCAAGGTGCGAGTGATACTGGCGACTGGCGATTGATCCCTCATTATGCTGAGCTGAATTGCTTGCTCCATTGGCAATTGAGGAGATCCTGGCGTGTTTGTAGCCTTAGTGCTGAATGTCATGATTTGACAAACTTTGTCGATGCTCGTGTCTCTGTCTCATTCTCTGCCCATCATGTTTCCCCCTGCTCCTCGCTATCAATGCCCTTTAATCTTTCTTACCCACCGCATATTCTCTTTATGATCACATCATTACAAGATATTCTTTTGTGCTGCATCCCCCTCACCCCAGTCACCTTCATTGACGAGGCTCTACCTGCGACCAGCCTTGCCATCACTGCCGCCTTTGCAGGCACTGCACACAATGTGACATGCTGATTTGCCGTACCCGAATGCAGCCCCCAACTATCTCATCGCTAAACTATCCAAGCAGCCAGCTTCCGGGTCAAGAGCATTGAGACAGTGGTGTTAAGTCATCTCCATCACGTCTCCAGTATCTTGGCGCCATCAAGGCAACCTACGTGCACTCATGCAACTTGCCGCGCCAATGCAATAGCGTGTCATTCACCAGTATATTTGACAGCTCTTCCCAGACCACAATAACCATGTACTCAACCTCAGTCATGTCCACAGCACCGCTCCTCTTCCCCAAAAGCAGCAGCGGTCTTTGAAGCTACGACACCACCGGTGCTCCGAGGCCCAAATCCGTGTCCCCAGTAGATAGCTCTGGGATGGCTCAGGAGGCTCGTGGGGCTCAGGGGCAAGGTTGGGAAGGCCAAGTAAGCTTGGACCTAGTGCCATGAGGTGCACCCTGTTCCCTCCTCCAGAATTGGGGGATATAGTGATATAAGCCAGGGCAGTCTGACTGACCCCAAAAGTGAGAGTGACCAGGCTGTCGAGTCTGTATGAGCCAGGCGTCTAGCCAACGGATTGGTTTGGCATCACGTTGTAGCCCTCCAAAAGGAGCCTTCAGATCTGCAGAACTAAAAGTCGCCAACACATCATCCAGTCCTATCCCGCTGAACTTGCAAAAGATGCATGTATAGCTGCTCCACCATTCTGCAGCCTTGACGGGGCAATCTCCATGGCAAGGCTTCGATGCTGACTAGAACGCTATTGCATTGACCAGACTGCGACTGCTACTGATCCGGGTCGAAGAACATCTGACCAGGGATTCAGAAGCCTCGGAAGCACAGAAATTGACCAGGTCGGTCGCTCGAGCCGTCGACATACAGACGCCAGCATCTCCATGGCCCTCGTGGCTGCCAGTACGTGTGGTATTGGCGAAGTATGTGCCTGGCGTCAATTAATCAATCAAGCAAGCAGTGGCTAACTTGCTCCAGCTACTGTAGAAATGGAAGCAGCATCTGCCTTCAGCTTCTTGAAGGGCCCATCGACTGGCTTAAGCACTTGTGTGCATTGAGATCTAGTACTGAAAGATCATTGCCGCACCTGTAGGTCATGCAACAAGGCCACCAAAGCAGCTGCCATATCGTGAAGAACGCCAAGTCAACATGCTCATACTCGTAGCTCAATGGAGCACAGCGCCTCTTCGGTCCCTCTCCCGTGCCCAGCTGTAGCTGTACAACCATGTCTCTGCCCAGTAGAACGCCTTGCTAATCATCATCGCTCATGTAACATCACAGCCTCATTTCATTACCGTCGCTGCATGTATCTCGACCACCCGTACCACGATGCAGGGCCCGGTCGCCTCGGATCATTCCTGAAAGTCTATCCCGGGCTATCACCATAGCTACTACTGCCCCTCTGCTGATCGCTCCTCCACCCAGCAAACGAGCTACCACTGCCGAATATGTGCTCTGATGGCGCCGAGGCCGATGGCGGTTGATACTGCCCCGGACTGTTCGGGGCGTGCGTCTGCATCGGCGGCAACCTAAGCCCACCATTGAGAGGCGAAGCACTGCCCAGCGGCGACGGTGCATGTGGCTGGCGAGGTAATGAGAAGGATTGCAACGGACCCATCTGGTGCGATGATGAGGCAGGACGAGACAGCCACGGCTGGTTAGTGAAAGATGTGAAGGCAGTAGTGTCATTATACACTCTTCGTGGTGAGGTGTCATTGACACCGCTTGTGTTCGGTGGCGGGAGCGTGTTACGTTGTGGAGGACTCATCGGTGGTGGGTTGTTCGGCCGATAGTTGTCTGCTTGGCGGTGAGGAAAGTGTTGAGGAAAGCGATTGACCTCCGGTAACGATGCTGGTGTGTGTACAGCATTGGTTGAGTTCGCAGTGTTGCTCTGCGAAGTGGACGACGTCGTAGCCTGCCTCTTGGCGGGGCGTGGCGGCTCGTCTTCGTCATCAGAGAGTGTGAGATCGATTGTTACACTCTGCCCGCGCTTGTCGCCAGCACGTGCACCGGAAGCAGTTGACTGCGCGACCGATGGCTCGCGTGATGATAGCGGCGGTGTGTTAAATGCAGCAAGTGCGGAATACGAGGCGCTCGGCTGCAGAGACTCACGCTTGATCCCATTGACAGGCTTATTCGTAGGGTCGATCTCGACCAGATCGTCGTCAAAGTCATCGTCGTACGATGCTCGCGGCGCAGAGCCACTCTTGCCCTTGTCATCTTCATTCTCATCCTTGATGATGCGCCACTCTCCATTCGGGTCAACCTCCACCTGCTCGACAGAAGTAGGTGTGTTCTTCAAAATCTCTTCGAAGTACTTATCAACGCAGAGAGACTGAAACGAAAGCGTCTTGTTGCAAGTCGGGCAATTCCACTGTGGCGCCTGCTCCATCATCTCCAGAAACATCCGACCGTCGAAACACTGATTGTGCGAGCACACTGTGCCGCGTACAGGAAGTGTAATGCGTACAATCGAAATCGGGTCTTTCAGCGACATACGAGTCGAGGTGGCCTCGATATCCGGGTCAGAGTTGACCTTGTGCATCTCCGCCAACACCTTCTGTTTCGAGATGATGCTTCCAGATTTGATCTTCTCGGCCAAAGCTGCAGGAGTGACATGCTTTGCCAGATATATGACGAAAGCGTAACGCTTCGTAGTAAGAGCGTACGTGACCGTCAGCTTGTTCTGGTAGCCAGATCGTGCTCGAAGCTTAGAAGTGAGGTCTGCAGGCTTCGTGGTCCCCGGTTTGTTTTTCAGGCCTTTATAATTCGACTTGACATCGTCCTCGTTGATTCTGACCTCGATTTGGTTGGGAAAAGCCACGTCGATTGCCGAGTACGGGTTGATGCCTGATGTGATGCCGCAGTACATCAGCACGCGCATGCCTTTTTCGGCGATCTTCTTGCACTGATCGACAGTGAGTGAAATGTCGACTTTGACGGTATTGCGGTTCTGCGGCATTTCTGGGCCCTCTGTGTCAGAAATCGTAAGTGTACTCTTTGCATTCGGAGACCAATCGAATAGTTACCTGGGAGAGCAGTCTGCTGGGTGATGACCTCGTCGAGTTCATAGAATGGGCTTTCTCTGAACATCACTGCGCACTGGTCAGTTTTCGCCGTCAGCCTCAAAAGTATGTATAACGTACACCTTGAGCCCGCCGGGGCTTTGCTCTGGCCTAAACCGCCACCTGGTCGCCCTGGCGCCATACTGTTCGATGTGTAGCTTCCTGGGGGGGTGTATCCGTTCGTAGGGTAAGTGGAGGCAGGTTGCTTCGGCTGTGGTTTTCCCTTGTTGCTTACTCGATGCCGGAGGTCGTTGTAGAGTGATGTGTCGCCTCGCTGCGCTGCATCGTCCAATACTAGACCACGAAACCATTAGCATGTGGCTTTAGACCTCCACCAGCCGAGTGAGTGGCATCATTGTTTGGCATTCTCTCACACTCTATGCATCTTGTCTGCAATGCCGACTTGTTGCCCGTCACTGGCCGACCATATGCCCTCAAAATCTCCTTAAGATGGTCGTTCAAAAGTCCTTTCAGCCGAGTCACAATATATGGTTTCTGCTGTTGAAGCGTCGCAGCATCCGTTGCCATTGCTCGCGCCTCGTTGCGCCTCGACGTCACCAATGAGTGCTGAGACTTGAAAGACTGGATACCTTGGAGCGGATGTGGTGGGTCGTAGACAGTCGTGTTCGCGTGGCGCGATCGCAAGAAGAATACGTGTTCGCTGCTGGTGTATGAATCGGGGTGGTGAATTCATGTGAAGGCTGCTCGACGAAGAAGTGAGGCTCGATGGGCATTCTGCACCTTCCTGCTGGACAGAGCCGCTCTTTCTTCAGTCTGCGGATTTGACGAGCTCACGTGCCACCTATAGTCGTACAAGGATAACAGCGCATGAATGTGCGACCGCTGTGCTAGATATACTGTCGCGGCAGGATATCGAGTTGGTCTTGCGCCTATGTCGTTGTCGCGCACATTCGGAAGGTGCAGCCCCAGGCGAGCGGCTCTATCGATATCGGGCCGTGCGGAACCTTGTTAATGCTTGCAGATGCATACAGATTCACATGCAACTTTCTTCGCGCACACACTAAGAGATTGCTCGCTACAAACCCTGTGTACACAGTCCCTGTCGCGAGAACTACACTTGTCCGCTGTCCTATCGAGATTGAAGAGCTATCATAATGGCCAAAAGCGCAAGAGCCAGCAGGATCAAGAAGAACAACCAGAATCTGAAGAAGAAAGTGTTCGGGCCCGTAGAAAATGCGCGACACGAGCGGCTTAATGCCAAGTTGATGGAGCTCATTAATCAGCCGAAAGCAGAGATGGAGGTGGAGCAGGACGACACAGCGAAGGAGGCCGAAGCAGATGCAAATGCGGAAGGTGCGTCTCAGCCGCCAACGACTGCGCCGCTGCAGCCATAATGCTGATATTTGAATTTCTGCAGACGAAACCATGGACGTGGACCAAGCGACCAAGAAAGAGAAGAAGACCGGCAATGGCTTCCGACTGGAGCGCAACGAGAAGCAGAAGCAAGCCAAGGCAAACCGCATACAGAAATCTACCCGACACAAGAAGCCGCGAAATCAGATCCTGTTCTCAAAGACTGGCAAGGCGAAAGCCAAGAAGCGATGAGCGTGCTTGACTTGAGACTATCGGGCGGAAAGGCATTGATGGGCCCAATGCACTGTCACAGCCAACCTGGCTTACATGGCGTCTTGCGTCAATTGCGGTCAGCCATGTGGCGTATGGACAACAGGCCGTCTGGAGGTATGGATTACCACGAAGCGACCGTAGACCTTGGATCCCATTGCCAAAGTTGCTTGGTTGTTAGTTGGGTGTCAGCGATATCACGCACTGAGCAAGCCGTTCCAGCTTGGAGCAATGAACATGATCCTACACTTCAGTGCTCATTGCACTGCCATGGCTGCAGGCAGAAGTCGATAAATCAATTGTCGCTACCATGAGTCGACTGGTTTGATCAGGGTCAGGGGTGTAAGGGCGAGAGAACCGAATTCATAATAGGCCTGCAGCCTGTTGCAAAACGCTTGTACCAGTAGTGATTGAGCACAAGGCTGGTGAAAGACTCGTCGTTTTTTCGCAGCCGAAAAACGAATATCGGGCTTCGAGCGAGACAGTCGCCACGAGATGCCTCATTCGCCGGCTACATCTAACAGCGGTGCAGTGTCCACTGCACGCTCAAAATGCTACTGCTTCTCATCCTCGTTCACGGAAATTTCGCACCCACTACCTCCTGTTCACCCAAAAGTATACGAGCCAGCATCGCAAACTTCTCCCTCTACACCTTGCGTTCGCAGAAGATGCATGCTACAGCTCCGGCGTCACCATTAACTGTGCACTAAAGCACACTGAGCGTCACTGACAAACTCGTGCCGTGCGCTGTAAGTCTCCTTTGCATACGTGACTGCAGAGCATCAGAAGAGTGGCGGCTTCAGAAGTCTGGCCTAACGGATCGCAGGCGCGCTCGATGTGTGGTCTTGACGCAGCTGAGCCTTGCGAACAATATTCCAAAACTGAGCGGAACAGCTATTCTTGCGCAGGCGGCCCCCAACACCGAGAAATGCAGAAGTATACAGGTGCTCATGACTTGGCAGTGCGCGAAACGATGCGACGTGAGCTCTGGGATTGTACGGAAAAGACTCACACCAAGAACAGCACCGTCAGCCTAGCAATCCCCCATGTTACAGCATCGTTACAAGTAGTCATTAACGACCATCAGCAACAGATCTCAAATTCCTTCGGCGACACATACCGGTTCTAACTCTCCAACCAGACACAAACTACGCTGACCACGCCTACCGTCACCATTGCCTCATATCCTCGCCTCACATCCCCCCACCACCACCTCCAAACCACGGTCCCGGATACATATTCGCGCCAAAAGCGCTTCCAAGCGCTCCCGGCATAGCAAACACCGGCGGCCCACCAAGCCACTGCGCCCTCTGCATCATCACCTGCGCCGCATAATGCCGCAGCTGCTGCCTCTGCATCTCCCGCAGCTGCTCCGCCTGCATCATTCTCTTCTCCGGGCTGTCAATGACATCGGAGTCGTGGTTCCAGAAAGCTTCATCTTCGTCTTCCTGATTGGAGTCAGCGAGCGGTGACTTGGGGAGGGAGGGATGGGCAAGGGAGGAGACTCACGTTGGTCTCTTAGAAGAAACCGCTTCGGGTGCGGCGTAAGGGCGGTGCTTGTTGGGATGGTGGAGCGCCTCCGCCAAATCCTCCTCCGCCGAAACTTCCTCCGCCGAAACCTCCTCCGCCGAAATCCCCTCCGCCGCCAAGTCCTCCTGCACCAAACCCGCCTGCGGACCTCCCGCCGAATCCACCTGGGTGATTCATCGATGCTGATAGACCTTCTCGTTCTTGTGGGACTCTGTTATGCCCACGCTCGAACAAGGTTGCTGAAATGGAGCTCGTGGATACTCGTATCTTGCAGCAGGCAAACTGGTGTCCAAGCGACGGCAACGAGCCTTTATAGGCTTCGACAAGCCTAGCCATAGTCACAGACAACATACCCGCGCCACCTCGACGCAACACTCTGATGCTCAACTACATCGCACGTCACGAACGCTTCGCTGATGCCATACGTCTGACACAATCTCATCTTGGTCGTTTGCTGGTACCTAGCTGTCGACGCACTGCGTCGAAGAATTTCACCTCATGCATAGTCACCGACAAATGGTATGGACGCAACACTAAGTACTCACGTCAAGATCACAGACTTCAACTGACACAGTCACAATCAGAGGACGGAGTCCAGAAGATATGAATTGATCAGTGCCTGCGCAATGGCTTACAGCAGCGCTAGCAGCGCATGCACCTTTCACGACCCCTGACAAACCAGCCCACAATCCTCTCCCTCCGCGATCCTTGACCATGCATCTCCATACCCACCGCCACCATTCCCCACCACCCTCCCAAAGCCGCATCGCGGAAAAAAAAACGAAAATAACGATCCGCCTCAAGTACAGCTCGCCCTCACCTCCCCAACGCCACGAAACGCACCCGGAGTACACCCGTGATAATTTCCCATACACTTATGATTCTATCACCCCCGCGCCACAGCCGTCAGCCAAAAAGGACCGCATGCTTGCGCTGCCAAAAAGGAGAGGGGAGAAAAAAGAACAAGGAAAGCATACCCCATCGCAGAGTTGACGTTGTTGGCCGTCCTTAGACCAGCAGAGGCCATCGCCGTCCGACTCGTCCTTCATGCAGTACTGGCAGGATCCGTCAGCGTTCTGGTCGTTGGGCATGAGCGATGAGTGGTGCGCACCCAGCCCCATGCCGCGGGCGTGAGGAGCGCGACAATGAGCATTGTGATCGCGCAGGTCTTCATCTTGGCTTTTGTAGTGTTAGGGGTGGGCTTGTTTTCTTCTTCTTCTTCTTCTTCTTCCGTAACGGCCGATAGCGAATGTTTTGTAGTTGTCTAGAGAGTGTGCTTGTGTGTCGAGAAAATATCAGCTTATCGATTTCTGACTCTCAATTTCCTTAAGGTACCGGGGAATCATAGATCTACTACGGGCCGATTTTGTGCCATCTCGTCGTGCCGCCTCCTTGGACGCATGCACGGGTCGATTGACTGTGGTGCCAATGACTTACTGACTTGGTCCTCATTTCAGCCATGAGGCGTGATCCCCCTGACCGGCGGGCAGCTCCTACGGGGCAGCTCCCATCTTCATTAGCATTAGGCGCACTTCACGAATAGTACTATTGAGGCTATAGAATACCTCAAGAATAATCACGTATATATAAATAGAAACGTTACAATTATTGCTAGTACTCATTGAAGAGGCGGACAAGAAAGAGCTACTTGATGCTAGATACTATACACGTGCCTTTCAAGAGTAGCAGTGACATGTTGTACCAGCAGTAATTAGTACCCAAATTCGCCCGTGACTTGAATGGGGGCATGAGAATGGCATACAGCAAAGCAAAATTGGCTCCTGCCATTCCTTTCGTGGTCGGCGATGCAGTCAAGATGCGGAGTACAGATGGTAGCATGCGGCCGAATGGAGAGGACAACAAGTGTAACGTGCCCCGGCCCAGACTTTGGGCGTCAGGAGGGCGATCATTGCATCTTAGATGCCACAAACGCATGGTTCCAGCACACCATACGACAGCTCTCAGCCCTTCTCAAGCTGCCTCAATTTCTTCACAACCTCCTCCACGCTCCCCTCAATCTTTTCCTTCTCCGGCGGCTTCATCTTGGCCAACACATATCTCGCCACCTCATCGCTGTCTCTGCTCAGCGGTCTCCCGATTCCGATCCCAATCCTTGCAAAAGGCGCCTGAGGCATCGAAGCCATGATACTCTTCAATCCATTATGCCCCCTTGCACTTAACCCACTTGCCGTTCTTACCGTAACCTTACCCAACGGCTGCTCCAGCTCGTCATAGATGACTACCAGCCTGCCTTCCTCACCAACGGGTATGCCTCGTGACCAAGCGTTGAAAGCTGCTTTGACACCCTTGCCAGACTCGTTCATGTAAGAAGTACTCTGCCACAGTGTCCAATCGCCGCTGCTGCCTGCGATGGCTGGGCGGCTGACGAGGCCATTGCCTAGTGAGCGGTCTTTATTGAATTGGCTGTAGCCTAGATGTGCTGCGAGCTTATTGACGACGGTGTGGCCTGCGCTATGGAGGGTGTTCGCGTAGGTTGAGCCGGGATTGCCAATGCTGCAGACTAAGAGCGGCAATGTACGCGCAGGAGCCGTCATGGGCACGCTGACAATTGACCGCCTCCTCTTGCCGCTTCTTAGCTTTACCACGCCCTCAGCCAACTCAGCGACCTCCTCTCTGGTAACTGGTGTTGACTCTCGCGACGCGTCGGTCTTGTCGCGTTTCTTGCCTTTCGTCGGTCCATTAGAATTTCCTTCCGACGCTCGGGCCTCATCTTTAGGACCACCATTGACTTCGACCTCAGTGGCCTGTTTTGCATTGTCATCGTCGGCCTGGTTATCCATAACTTCATGTAACAGGGCGCCAACGATCTTGAATGGGAGATACGAACATAAGTTTGGGGCGCTTCTGAAGCATAAAAGCTCCGCCCTCCTCGACACCGTGAGTCAGCGGGCCCTAGTGAACGGACATAAAGCACCGCATGCTCAGAAAGGCAGAGTACCACGACGGACGAAGTGGTGATCAAAGTGATGCACAAGTACGTCAGCATCGACGTACGCCACATCCTGGCGCCTTGAGACATTGAGGAAATGTCGAGGCGCATGCATGATCATCACATCGTAGCTATGTCTCTAATCCGAACACTACCTACCCATCCCATCATAGCATCATACCCCTACGAGTCACTCTTCTTGCCAGTATTTCCCGCCTCGAGATCAACCGACGGCACCTCATCAACAGCAATGCCAACAATGACCTTACCACCATCATTCGCGCCTCCCACCGTGTTCTCCAACCTGGTGACCTCAGCACCAAGACCCTCCGTCACATAGCTCACGAATTTCAACGTGCTCACCCTCTTCTCAAAGAGCTCATCCAACTCCTCCAGGCTTCTGCCCTTCATCTCAGGCAAAAAGAAGAATACCCAGAAAACCGCCAGTACACAAAAGCTTCCATACACAAATCCCACCTTCCCCTGCAAATTCCCAGCACCCGCATTTTGCAGATAAGGATTGACATAGGTGACAATCACGTTGACCACAAAGCTGCTCGCTGTCGAAATGGTAATACTCCTTTCTCTCAGCTGCGCTGTCGGAACTTCTGCACAAGTAATCCAAACACACCCAGACCACCCAACCGAGTCGATGAAGTTCCAGATGAAGATAGCCGCCAATGCGCCTCTCTTGCCAGCTCCCGAGTCGTCATAGCCAGTCAGACCGCCAATAACGAACATGCATATTGCCATCACCACCGCGCACCAGAGCATCATGCTTCGTCGACCAACTTTATCGGAAAGGTAAAAGTTCATCGCATTGCCCACGAAGCCGAGCAGGTACAGCAGTACCAGAATCTGGTACTCGTTGTCGATTCCGACAGTCTGCAGGAAGAGAATTGCATAGGCCGTAACGAAAGCGCTTCCCGTCGCAGGCTGCAAACACTGCACTCCCATCCCGATTAGCGTGCGGCGGAGATTCGTGCCGCGGAAACAGTCAGCCCAAGTAGACGCCTTGTGGAATTCTCTCTGCTCCTCCACAGCCGCCGCCAACAACCTCGCCTCCTCCTCCACGACTCCATCATCCACACCCCTCCTCAGACTCCTCAACACCCTCAGCGCCTCCCCATCCCTCCCCTTCATGACAAGCCACCTTGGGCTCTCCGGTATAACAAAGCCACCGAAGATAAGACAAATGGGTGCAATGAACTGAATCAACAACGCAACCCTATACGCCCACTGATCCGTCCGAGCCTCTGTGCCCCAATTACACGTACTCACCATCACCGCCGCGAAGAGCAGCGCAGACTGGTACGTATTCACCATACTGCCTCTCAGACTCGCTGGAGCGCATTCGCCGATATACGTAGGAGCTGCGTTACAAAGAATACCCATGTACACGCCGTTGATGATCCGGCCGACCATGATCTGCCAGTAGGAATGGAAAGAGGTGGCCTGGATCGTGATCCCAATCAGGCCTATAATGGTAGCGAACTGAAAGGTCCTGATGCGACCCAGACGGTTCCCTAGCATGCCCGCCGTGAAGTTGCCGACCACAACGCCTGCAAGTGGCGTGCCAGTGCCGAGGGATTGCCAGGTCGTGGGGATGATCCATGATTGGGAGGACTCATCGTACACCCCGAAGTCCTTTTTGAACTGTTCCATGCCTATGACGCCGGACCAGAAGTTGATGTCGAGGCCGTAGGAGATGCCGGCAAGCTGGATCACTTGGTGTCAGGATGAAGCCGTTCGGGAGGAGCAATGAGATTGCGATTTGCTTACCGACGCGTAGATCGCGACCATGGCGAGCGGCCATGTGAACTCCTTAGTCATGGCCGAGGCCTTCAGCGTAGACGCCATGGTGAATGTGTCTGTGACGATGGAACGATCAATAGGGCGGCTGACCTTTGGAACCCCAATCGTGCAATACATGGCTATATGTGCTGCAGCGACTATCAGTCCCACGGCCTAGCTATCAGCCTTATCGCCATGATCAGCCGGACTAGGTGCGTAAATGCAGATGGCACCTACCGAGATCAATATCCCACTCGCATTCTAGGTCAGTATGTGGTTATTCCGCGTGGTTGAGGTCCAGTCAGAGCGTATCAAGATCACAGTTGCGTGTCATCGTAGTAGTCTTGATAGGCCGGCCAAGGTCAAGGGTGTCAGCATTGATGGCTGAGAACTGATATCCTGGCTGCGAGAAGCGACTCTTCGTTACATCTAATGACTGGTTCCTCACCCTTACGCCAATGCTACCGTGGTTTTCTGTCGTGGGAGGAGCGCAGCAATGGGCTTGTGCCTTTGTTGTGACAGCCTCTGCTTGAAACGTCGTTGACTGCTCAGCGACAACTACATCGTTATTGCTCTCCATTGCCGGTCGATTGCCGGCAGCATACCGGTTGTCGTGATGGCTCGCAGTCTTGATAAGACCAGGAGTCACTTCGCGGCCAAGCCAGGCCGCCCGCTCTGGTTGGAGGCATTAGTTGCGCCGCGGCCAAATGCCACGACTACAGCCTCCTGCATACAGCATGTACAGGCGTTTGCGATCAGAAAGCATATACCACGTATCGCTGCCACGCTGAATGTAGCATGCACGCTCTGACGATCGAAGGCCAAAAGCTGGTGACCCAAAACGGACTTCGTAACAAACACATCATTCTCACCGTTCTATCGAAGAACTGGCGCAAGTAACGCTCATGGTATCAACTCGAGAAAGAATCAAGTACAACGTCAATAGCAACGCCGGGTAGATCCGAAGAATCGCATAGTACTCCTGACAACAGCCCCCTCCCGCTCAGCATTATGCGAGCATGCACCACCTCCCCAGCCAAAAGTACAAGATTAGTCATATTCACAAAACGCCTTGCTCAACCCTCACGACTGTGCTCAGCGCTCCGGCCGTTGCTCACAGCCCAACCACGGAACGCCATGCTTCGTGATCACCCAAATTCATAGCCCTCGAACCTGCCGGCGAGTGCTGTCTCCCTTTATCTCCACGAACAAAGAGCCCGGTCCGCCTCATAGCGCATCAACGCGCATCTCTCCACCACCCATACCCGTCATGCTCACGTGCCCATTCGACACCCGAAACTTGTTCACCGTCAAGTCATCTTCCATCAGCGACATACCGATGCCGCTATCATCAATATCCGTGTCATTGCCATGCTGCTGGTGTTGCTGCTGCGATTTCTGCGGAACCATCTGTGCCTGTTGCGGCTGGAAGGAGAAAGTCGTCTGCTGTGGAAGATGCTGCTGCTGACTCATGTTTTGTTGATGTTGCTGCATGTACGTCTGATGATGATGCTGCTGCTGCTGCTGTTGTGTAGCAGCTTGACCGTTTGGGCCAGACATGAATGGTCCGTTGCCGCTCAGCGCCGGTGAGTTGCTCATGCGGCTAGCACTTTGACTCCGCTCGACGCCGCTCGGCAGAGCGGGTGACTGATAGGCATTTCCGTTGGAGAGCGCTTGAGGGTACGTTGGCTCGAGGAAGCCGCCCATTTCGGCCATCCAAAGTGCCATTTCGTCGACGAAGATCTTCAGCACCCACCAGTGGCCATATGACAGCCCGTTCATAATCGTGATGTCACGCAGCGCTGCTGTACCGATACCAGATATACAGTGCAAGACAGTCCGTGCAGTAGCCTGAGGAAATCGTCCCGGGAGAGCCATCAAGAATGATGCCCATCTGTCCAGCACATTCTCGGTCGACACCGCCGACGTCGCTCCATCCTGCCCAGACTGGACAGTCTGACTTTGTAAGAATTGTGCAAAGCCTCCGTTGTTGCCTTGGTCGTCAAAGTTGTATGCATTGAAGCCATATGGATCCTGCTCGAATGCTGGTGCTTTCAACGGCTCAAGCAGACTTCGCATCTCTGATGTCAGAATCTTGTAGACCTCTTCAAAGCCGCAGTCAGGAAGCTCGGCCTCCATCACGCGCTTTGGGTTTACCATTGTCGACCATTCTCGCCACATTTGTTCACGGTTCTGATCGATGGTGAGAAGGTTGGCAGCGGCATGGGCTGACTGATTCACTCTAATAAGACGGTACAGCAGTCCAGCGAAGACGGTGGCCGGTTTCAGCTTCGCGTCGAGCACGTGAGATGGTTGCGTCGCGAAGGTCTTGGCAATGTGGCCATGCAGGTTGCCTGAGATGTTGGAGAGGATGTTGATCACGACAGCAGGAGCGGCTTGTAGCGTCAGACGGCTCACGAAGCGAACCATTGTGCGGTACATCACCAGATCACACTGTTCTATCCATGGTGCCAGGTTGATGTGAGTGAACAGCTTCTGCACCGGTACAGTCAGTGTGCCGTGGAAGGACGTGTATAGTCTGAAGAATTGCTTCTCTTTGCAGAATCTTATGCTGTCGATCAGCGAAGTACAATGCGTCCGGTAGAGTGCGCAAAGTGCATCCGCGGTATCGATGTCAGTGCGCGGTGGCAGATAGGGATGTATCGATGGCAGTATGACAGTCTCAGTTTCCGAAAACTCCGGGATTGGGTTGTTGGGAAACCGTAGATTGTGTTGGTAGGACAGAGACTCGACAGTACCGGCTTGCATGCCTCTTGTGTCGGGGTAGGCGAAAGCGCGAGCTTGTGAAGCTGTAGCCCTTGATGCGTTGGAGAAAGCCGCGTGCGGGTCATAGCCACCATCTCCGGATGGGAAGGCCGCCGTGTCTGCTTGTAATCTGGGGATGTTGTTGAAGTCGATTTGTGTTGTGCCGACTGACTCGCTTCTGTGGGCTCGGCCGTCCATCTGATATGCGTTGAAGTTGGGGTTGGTAATCGGGTTCAGGCTTTCATCGTCAAGAGCAAGATCGACGTAGTGATACTTGCTTTCGCCTCTGACTCCGAGTCTTCGGGTCTGGATCCCAGGGAAGATGACTCTTACGAGCTTTCCGAAAGACGCAGGGTTGAGAGGTATCACTCGTTCAGTGCCACAGCGGTTGGCATACTGACTGTAGACGCGATTCCTAGGCACCGAAGTCTTGGCTGGTTTGCATACCGCACGTAGCCTGAAAGGAGTTAGCAAACAACATCAGGAAGTTCCTGCATAGTCCGTACCAGAGCATAGCAAAAAGCTGCTTCGTCTTCTCGGCCATAGGCGTGCGCTCCTTCTGGATGACCTCCTGCGCTACCTCGCGCAGTGGCCGACCCTCGTTCTTTGCCAGCATCTCGCGCAGCTCTCTATCATTAGTAGCAGTGACTGCGGATCCTTTGCGTTTCTTGTCATCTCCCATCTCCGCACCACTGTTAACCGGCACAGAGCCCATCCTGACGTGATTGCCATATCCTCCGTCCTGCTGCAAATACTGCTGCTGATCCTGCGCGAACATGTTTGGCATCTGATATTGCGCGTTTTGTCCGTCTTGCTGCGGCATGTGCTGCTGCTGGGGTATAAGGGTGTATCCTGCCATTTCGGATTGGTGCTGTACAGCGGGCGCGCTGAAGGACTGCAGCAATTGCGCGGCAGGTCCATCGTGTCCGTCCACATGATGTTGTGCTGTGAACGTCTGTGTCCCTTCGTTGCGCTGGGATGCTACGGACATGGTGGAAGCGCGGCTTTGGGGTCTGCTTTGCGCTGAAACGGAGCGGTGTTCCGACGCCATTCTGGCTGCACAGTACTGTTCGCGATGTCAAGGTCAGCCAGGATGATCGTGCGATGCCGTCGCAAACGTGTGTGTATGTGCACGCGCTTCCAGATATGGTCCAGTAGCAGCAGCAGGTTTGTGTGTTGTTCCAGGTTCCCAGGTAACCAGTCGTCGTGATGTTGATTTCTTCTGTTGATGGGAGATTGCTTCGCCCAAGCGACGGCGTCGACAACCACGGCAGCCAATTTCCAAAGTCCGGGACCGAAGCAAGAGGTACCTGTAGGTTAGTAGTGCTCTGGTTGGCTAGTCCGAGTCGCTATGTCATGTCGGTGGTGCTGGTGTCGACGCGGGAGAAGGCGGGAGAAGTGAGTGTTTTGATCAAACAACAAAAGCGACAAAAGCGTAGCAACAGGAATTCGCTGGGCTGCTCGCGCGTCACGACATTTGTCCCGCGCCCTTCCCCTCCTCATTGTTTGTCAAGACACGCTCTCATCACAGTACCATTGGCATATGCACATGTTCAACACAATTGATCTCGCACTACAATCACGATCATGGGCTTTGGCTCATGATTTGGTCATACCTTCGAGGTCAGTCAACAACATCGCGGCAGGGCCATGTAAACGCATTTATCGACCGGACCCACCCGACGTCACAACCTCACTCCGGAGCCTGGAACTTTAGGCCTTGGAATGCTCTTGTCTCATAGACCATTGCAGGGGTATCTTACATACTCGCTTTGCTTCGAGCAGAAGTCTTCAAAACGCGATGCACGTTTGGCAAGTGACCATGCATTACATAGCTCATGAGCTGTACGCGTCACAAAGACAATGCACACCTTTCCGCATCGACATACATGTCACTACTTACAACACTCATTACTCCCCACCTTCTCTCCTCCTCCAAATGCCAACCTACTGACACTGTCCACCAATCCTCTGATCCCCGTCTTGCCGGCCGCGACCTGACTGGGCGTACTACTGTAGCTCGGCGGCACATCCATAGCCGGGTTCTGCGTAAAGAAATTCCGTGGCCTCAACAACACTGTCATAGGCTCCGCCGGCATCACAGGGTAGTCCTCCGGCGAAGGGAAGTGCGTCAGCCCGAACGTATGCCAGAGCACGACGTCTGTATTTTCGAGTGATTCGTCAGGGTTTGACGACATCCAAAGCGGAAGACCTTGGGATGGTGAGCCAGAGGTTTGAGGAACGTGTCGGCCGGCGGGGTGGATTTGCTCGTCGCAGTCTGTGCAGAATGTGTCAGTAGAATTGCAAAGGGGCCGATTGGATCAGCAGACTTACACTTAGTAACATGCACCGCGTGCCTCGCAAAGCCCGCTCGTTTCCATACCAAACTCCCCTCCTTCGGAAGAAGCGGCGGTACCTCCCTACTCACCAGCTTATAAGCCACCGGCTTCTTCGAATAAGGATTTATCTTACTCTCATTCGCCATCTCCCAGGTCCGACTCGTCGACCCATCGTAATCGCTCATAGCAGTCCCCTGCCGATCCAATTTCGTCTTCTTAGCATAGAACGCATTGCCGTAAAAGTTCTCCGCACTGCCAACAGGTGCATCAGCTCTGACAGCATCCGCCTGGAAGACAGTATTATTCGGGCCATCGATGTTGGGATCCAAGCGCAGGCAGAAGAGATGCTGATGGTTATGAGCGTTGACGCCGGGATAGACTTCCGTACCCCAAGGCGCTGCGGATTCGCCTGGGTTCAGGGAGTACGTGTTGAGGATACCTGTGAGTTTGATCTCCAGCTGGATCGTGCCGTCTTGCATGAAGCTCCAGTATACACAATACTCGTAATTCGCTGCTGTAAAGATCTGGCTGATGATGAGCTTGCGTGCTCGCGTAACAGTGCACGAGTCATCCCTGAAGTCCGTGTGCTTGAACAAAATGCCTGCGTCTTCTTCATGAATGCAGATCGCATTCTTGATCGTCTGTGCTTCACCATTACGCTTGACGAAGTCGGCATCCATGTAGTGAATAGCACCTTTGCAGTCGCAACCCAAGGATAGCGAATTCGTCATGTAGCCACCGCCATATTCGCCAAGATCAAAGGCGTGCTTACGCTGGTGAGGGTGCTCTGGATTACCGTACGGCACGACCATTTCCGCCAGCGACATCCTCCAGAAGACTGGTCGGACAATGCCCCGATCGTTGAATGTGGTATTTGAAAGCACGATACCCTCCCTATAGTTGAAGCCGACGTGCACGTTCCAATTCTGCCAGCTGATCGTTCGTCCATCGATCGTGAACGATACCCCATCCGGCTGAGAAATATGGATCGGCTTGATGTCCTTACGATAGCCAACCTCCTTCGCAATGGCTTCCGCATGGTAATTGATTGGCGGTGCAGTGTTGAGTGGGCGTCTGACTTTGGGCACGTCGATGTGGATGATCTCCTCGGTGTCGGCATTGAAAATTGGGCAGAAGTCGAGAGGATACGTGTATTGGCTGTCGTCAACGTGTGGGCGATAGTACATCAATGCTTGTTGCAGTCTGACACCAGAACCGAATCTCTCGTCGTAGCCGATTGTCCACGGATCGCAGTAGACTTTGTGCATGTCTTCTGGAGGAATGCCAATGATGCCACACTGCTCGATCACTTTTGGATCCTTTCGAACAATTTTCTCCACTATCTGCAAATCCTCCATCGTGATGAGTGGCTGAACGCCGTCTGTGAGAGCCCACTGTACGATGCGGCCCTCGTCCAAGTTCACGAGGCCGTCGAAGACTTTGCTTCCTCGACCAATGGCCACCACGTCTGCTACTCTGGCTGGTCTCGGAACTGTGTCAGGAGAGGCGACCCACTTCATCATTTCAGTTTTTCTGGGCTCCCATAGTGTCACAGCGTTGAAGAATACGTCTGGATGCTCCTTTCTGACAGCAGCAACGGCTGCCGTGATCTCTTCTCGTGACAACGGGTCGAAGGGATGTGCCTTTGCGACCTGACCTGTGAGATGGCTCGCCATCTGCTGAAGGCGTTCAAGCACCATGTTGGCGGGATTGACAGTGGCAAAGCAAGTCCCAGAAGCTGTGTGAACGGACAGAAATCGCGAGCGAGAGAATGAGTCAAGCCTTACTACGCAACAAGAACAATGTCTCTGATGAAGCTCTATACATGTACTTTCGTCTCTGCCCCACCATTCGCATGCAATATACGATTTTGATAGAGCTTGCCCGCGCGCCGATAGCTATCCGGCTGCCGGCATGCATGTGAGCTGGCAATTATTGTCGCGGCGGATTCACGCAATGCCATACCAAATGGAGAAGAGCACCGCCATTGTAGCTCATCTCTGAGCAATCTCATTTCGTCACCACCGTCGTATTGGGCCCAAACCAAGATGTCGCCAGTGCTATTGAAGGAGGGCAGGAGGATTCGGAGAAAGACGATGGTGGGTTTACGGCAGCGCCTCGGCAATTGTTTGAGCGTTCACATCCCAGACTTCACTTCCTCACCTCTTCACATCACTCAAGAGAAGCCCGTATTCGAAGTCCGTACAAACCATGGAACCGCACTCCTCTCGAGCAGTGCGTCATGCCGGCCCACGGATGTCAACCTGAATGCGATGTGCTGCCACTGCCCTTCTGCCTGCCCCGGCTGAAGTACCATGATAATTCCACTGCACAGCACCACCACATGGAATCTGCCTCCATCTGCCTCCATCACTCTCTTGCTAGTGCACCACATACGATACTGTGCCACATAGCGGGCTAGTCGAGAGCTCGACATGGCAAAGGCTCTGGACCAACAGAAACGGCCCTTGGGGCCGTGAGATACAGCCCCTCATACTGGACAGGTTGTGTAGAATACACAAATCAGTATGCCCAGGTGTGCCGTACACCCGACACTCGACTGCGTGGCAGGTCCGACCGAGCCAAGTGAGGTGGGATTTGGGGCACGTGGTAGCCATTGAGCCTATCACATGGCGCGGGTCCCTTGAAAACCAGGTAGGAAGGCACGCACCTGCCCATTCTAGGCTTTACTCGAGTCTCGTGCACTGCTGTAAGTGGAAGGTGCGCTGCACCTGACCTCTCTTCTCATGCTTGGACCCCTCTAGCTCCTCACTTCTCTCACCACTTCATACTTCGCCACGCTACCATCTTTCTAACGTCTAGCGAGCTGCGCTGCCGCGAGCATGGATACTGAGAGTACAGAGGTCTTGGACCTCACCCAAATGAGCGGCGGCGACGACTTGCGCCTCGCCACATCAACTAACAAACCCTCAGCAGATGACAGTGGTACGGCAAGCAAAGGCAGTGCTCGGAAGGTCAGGCCAAGTTACCACAACAGCGGCTCTGGCAGTCCTTACAGGGCTGACTTGGGCAATGGCACGACTAAGTCGACAGTGGCACGGCTCCAAGCAGTCACACCACAAAAGCCAGCTCCCTCAAGATCTACTCCAGCAAATGCCTCCAGTCGAGCCGTCCATAGCCCTGGTGAGAGCTCGCCGCAGGGCTTCTATCGTCCACGGATCTCACAGTCAGTAGCTGGAATAAACAGCGATTCTGACACCGCGCAGACAAGCCCAGCGACGCCTTCTGGTGTACGCAAGCGAGGCCGCGAAGATGTGTTGACTCCACCAAGCACTCAGGCATCGAGAAACACTAGCTGGAAGGTCGCCCTTGACACTCTCGCGGAGCGTCGACGAGAGCGATCTTTCCGAAACAGCTTGCGCTGCGAAGATATCGATATGGATGAGACGTCGCCACTTGCAAAGAGATCTAAGCGTGCGGGCATCAATGAACGTGAGACGAGCGGCCACAGCTTGTTCGAAGATGCAAGGAGGCTTGATGCTTGTATTGCCAAGCTACTGGACCAAGGCGGGGGCCCGACCGACACTGCGACACCTAGCAACGACACAGATGCGGCTATCGAAGCGCCAGCTGTGAGCAGACCTGATACCATAGATGAGCGCGGCGACTCTCGAATGCGCCTGCAGTTGTCGCCTGCTCAGCGTTCCCAGTTGTGGAACAAATTCACCGAGGATCCAGAAACAGGCTCCCTGAAGTTCTGTGACTGCGAGTTCCATCGTAGCTCGAACAACGAAGAGCAGCGCCGGGACCGTCAGAGCGGTACCAGATCGCATTCCAAGATCGACGACGATGATCAGGATCTGTCGGTCAAGACAAGGAAGTGCCAGAGTTGTGGCGGCGCCAAGGTCAAGCAGGAGAAGAGAGAGCGGTTTGCTAGGCAATGGCAGGAGATCTTCGGTCGTGGCACGGAATCCCAGCAGCAGATCACTGCCGACTTACCAGAAGCTGCTGCAAGGCCTGTCGATCTGGACATGAGCAACATATCTGGTGCGGTAAACGAATTCGGAATCGCAAGCGGTGATCTTGGGGCGCTTAGCGCAGAGCCGACTGCGACGATGGATCGTCTGATCGCGGTCAATGAGCAGCTGCGCGTGGCGACCATGGAGCTGATTCGCAAGCAGGATACGGAGGTGAGCAGTATCACCAATGTCGTCAATGTACGATCGAGCTAACATAGAGTCCAGCTCCGAGTTCTGTCGCTCCGCCAGCAAGCCTTCGAATCCGAGATGAAAGAATTTCGTACGGGCCTCAAAGCTGAAGTCCACGAGTTGAAGCTGCACATGCAGACTACTTTCTTCAGCTTTGCCGAGCAAATGAGCGCTGCGATTGAGAATCAAGGTCGTCTGGCCGACGGGGCTGGCGGCCGTCGCCGCATCCGCGTGGAGGATTTGCCTCTGAACCGCATGCTGGAGACGGCGCAAGCGTTCAGCAGGAGGCTCAGTGACGTTGAGGAGGTGGTGGAGGAGTAGTTGCGTACGGACCAGCACAAATGCTCGGTCCCTAAACATACTTTGGATGCTAGAAGGACGGCTGAATGCTCCATCATCGCCTAGAGCATCGCAGTGTAGAATGCGCGTCGCGAGCAGATGTCCGTGGCACACAAATCCTGCCACGAGATTCAAACAGCGCACAACGCAGGCAGCGCACAGCATTTAGCATAGACCAATCAACGAGGAATGAATCAAATCTTGGTGAGTTTTGTTCACATCTACCAAGCTGTCAACTCAACATGAGCCATTTCCTGTTTCCAGGCTCAGAATCAAAACATAACGCAAACGCTATCACATGCTACGCAGAGCACACTGCCCATACGCGCCTACAAATGTGAAGAAGGCGCAGAGACCTTGTGCATGCCCTTCGGTGCCAGCACAATATCCAACTCCAACTCTCTCGTTGCCGGACCTCCCGGACCCTTGTGCGGGCCCACACTCGCCGGGATCGTACCCTCCTTGATCGGCACAAAGTCCACAACCAAATCATCCTTGACCGCAAACACAGTGTCTGTCTCCAACCACGGGTCGTCCTTCGGGTAGATCTGCGTGATGACAGGCTTGTAGTCGTCATGCGTGATCATGAGATGAATATGCGCGGGTCGCATCGGGTGTCTGTCCAATGCTTGCAGCAATTGCCAGCTCGGACCGTCTTGTGGGAGGGAGTATGCGGTCGGTCGTAGGCAGTAGAGTCTGTATTCGCCGTTCTCGTCTGTCTTCATCTTTCCTCGAAGGTTGTTGTCGGATTGGTTCTCGGGGTCTTGGAAGTCGTACTTTCCGTTGCTTGAGGCCTCTGTAGGAATATCAGGTCAGTACACGCCTGTGCGAGGTGTTTTCTAAGGATAGTTGCTTACGCCAGAAGTCGAATGTGACATTCGGGATCGGCTTGTTGGTCGCGAGATCGCGAATGACACCGTGCATGTATGTTACGATACCCTCGTGCTTATCTTGGATCACAGAGTCGCCAAGCTTACGCCATGGAGCGTTGGGTGACCAGAACGGGCCAAGGATGGCGGCGGATGTTGGTGGAGAGTAGTCCGGGTTGTCGAGCTGAACTACGTTGGCGATTTCGGTGATCAATCTGTACAAACGGTGGTCAGTGGTTGATCTGCTGAGCCACGTGGCCGGATCTCGCTGGACTTACGACTCAAATCCAGTGATGTCGGACAATCTGTGCATCTCATTTCGCTTGCCATTGCTGTCTGCCCAGATCTTGCCTGTCTCGTTGAAGAACTTGACGCCAGCCAGCCATTCTTCGGGGGTCATTTCTACTTCGCGAGCGAAGTCGTGCAGATGTTTGATCCCCGCGGCGAAGATCTGCCTCATTCGGGGACTCGTCTTAGGGCCAGACGTGTCAATGACATGCTGTGTGAAGTTCGGGTCGTACTTTTGCTGGGTGGAGGAGGACATCTTTGCTGCTGTGTATTGAATATGAGAGGCTAGTCCTGGTTCTCTAGATGGAGCTCGTGAGACTGATAGAGGCAGGGTACGAGTGGCAGATGGAGGAATGAAAGAGAGAGCCCGAGAGATTGTATATGAAGCTGCCCTCGAACGTGCGACAGCGCCATTCTTCGTCGCGTGAACGCGGCAGTTCAGTCGGAGTGCCATGACGGCAGCAAGACTCGGCTTTGAATGGCAAATCACATCGGCTTGCTTTCTGCTGCAGAGTAAGCATATTTTAGCGCCGCGCGCCCCCCGTTATTGCGGGGATGGCATAACATCTCGGCCTCTGATCTGGGACGAAGTGGCGGCGGTTGGGGAGAGTATTTACCCTCGAACCCTGGCTCTCTCTTTCTATCGACCTGTTTTCGGAATAGCCATCCGAGTGCTTCACCCATTGGAGCTTGGAGGCCATCAGCAACAACGACAGCTCACCTGATACGTTGAAATTGCCGTAAGGCTGCATCGGTTGGGGTTCCGGTATCTTGGACCAGCCAGGTACCATTGGCGGACTCACAACAGCCAGATCTTGGGCGTCTTGTATGGTAATGGCAGAGTCGTTGCTTCGACTGCCGGCTGAGTTGAGACTGAGAATCTATGACTTCCTCCCGGACCTCCGGTCGGGCAGGCACAAGGTGATCGGGGGCATCATCAACTTCACTCCGCCGATTTGCAGGACCTGCACACTTCTCCGCGCGGAAACAGTGCCAGTCTATGTCGGCAACGCACATTTCGCTATTCAGGCTGGCAGACCCGATATCGAGCCAACGGTGCAAAGATGGCTGCTTGCGCTCGGGCCGGCTGGTATCAAGAAGCTCAGAAGCTTGCAATGGAGTTGTCATTGGAACGTGACTATGCCGACCAGAGGCGAGGGCCACGTAGGGTTTTACCTTCGCCTCGAACGGACTGGCGATGATCAGTGGATTTGCGCCACTGGCACGTCCCCGATCGCTCGAGATACGCGAGGCATGAGGCTTGACAGCGTGGAGCTGCTTCGTGATACTGTCAAGCAACACCTCGGTCGTGCAATGTTGACGCGCGAGCACAATGATCTCACAGCTGCAGATGTTTTGATGATATTGAAGGCTATGAGAGTCGTGGCTGATCATCCAATACCTGCGTTCGATCCTGACCGATCTGAATCTGCGAGACGACGCCGCCAGGACATTTGGTCGAGCATGGAGCGGGAGCTTATGAATCTTGGCACACGATCTGGATAGGAGCAACGTGAAGGTCGAGATCCAGCTACTCTGGAGGGTTGCCACGTGAGAAGACGGCAATGCATCTCATGTTGAACGGTGACGACCATGCACCATGGCGTCCTGCTTGTATGGCACCGCATGGTATCACGATGGACAGAAAGCACCATTTAGCACAGCGGAGCAGCCGAGGGGTTGAGACGTATGTCATGTCCGTGACACCGCAGACTGATCAAATCAGTCTTAGATGTCTGACGCATTCCCACAGCATAAGACGTCTTGGAAGTATTGACAGGTGTAGTGTATCCGTCTCACCTGAAACAGCTCAAGCTCGCGTTGAGATAGCTCACATACAGCATGTATGCCACTGGCTATTTGACGATCTGTGCAACTTCTGCTACATTGACACCAAGCCAACAGCAGCAACTGACTTTGATCAGCTCGCAATTTTTGCCCACTTGCTCACACAAAATAGTGCACATCACTCGCCACCATGCCTAACCACGGACACAGTGACATCCAAGCGACGCCAATACCAGCAGCAAACGCGGACAGACAGCTACCATTTCGCAGAATGTACCCGGAGCCCTCACCAGCCCCTCTCTCACGTTCGTCGTCCGTCACCCAAGAAACGAGGAGCTTTGATGCCCATCTACACACCGAGCCCGATGCACTTGGCCAACGAACATTCCTCCTCAATCCGTCATTCGAATCTCTCAAGACTGTCAACCGCAACTCGAGACTCACAGCTAACGGCGTTGTACCAGACGTTGCTCCTCTCTTGCCCGCCCAGCCGTCTCCGCCACTGGGTAAGACGACCCGAGCTCGTTTGGCCTTAGGCAGGAGCTGGGAATACATGGTAAGGAAGTACGATTGCTTGCAATTCTGCGTGTCTCGCGGGTGTGGTAAGCTGAGAGACAAGCTGAAGGGTGAAAGATGGAGAGGGCGCTGGTCAGGTGGGACGTGGAGAGTGAGTAGTGTGACTGATATGATCCAATGTCGCCCAGCTTGAGAAAATGCCTCAATTTCTTCTGAATTCTCGAAGCTAGTCAATAAGTTTTGACTCCTGGCTACCTGGTGCCTGCATGACCTCTTTCAAGCATTTCTGTTGTACATGCCTCATGTCTCATTAGTCTCTCGTAATCCAACACCATCCAACATATCTCACATCTCAACTTTACAAGCCCAAGCCCATCCAACTATCCCTCCTACGCGCAATATGCTTGTCCTTTATTCGACGCCGGTCCACAAACAATTGGAGTGTCACCTCCAGGAAGGGTAGTGGTATCCACTTTTCGCCAAACACCGTAATCGAACTGTGCTTCCCATGCGCCAGCAACGCACTATAGACGACATCAGTAAACCAATCCATACAACCAATAGGAGGTCAGGAGAGGACAGGTCTGCACGTACGCAATACGTATTCATGCCCCTTGCTTCACAAGAGCCATCACCGAGGTTTGTGCCGTGGTCGCAGCTCATGGTGTCTAGGGTGTTTTGAGCGTCGGCGGGAGTTGGAGCGGCTAAAGCTGCTGATGCGAGGCTGAGGAGTAGTGCGAGGAGGTAGTTGATGAGGAACTTCATGTTGTGGTTTGGTTTCTGATGTATGGCGGAGGTGTGAATGGCGGAGGTATGATGGGTCGCGAGGCTTGATCTTTCTTGATGTAGGTGGAGGATATTGGGTATGCAGTGTGCTGATTTTGGATTTCCAAATCGCCAAAGTGGCGACGCCTGCCTTTAATATACATGTGTTGTGCCATTGCACCCACGTGGAGAGGTTTTCAATATCCAAATCGCTATGGTGTCCGCTCCATGACTGGCTTCTGTCACTGCGTCCTCACGACTTCGTGTGCGCAATCAAGAGGATGCGTTTGGAAGCACGTGTCGAGCTAGGCCAAGGCTTGATGTCGAAACATCGAAGGTCTCGGTATAGTGAGTCCGAAATGCACAGATGTCTTGGATCAGTCAGCTGGTAGAAATCCGGATCGTCTGCACGTGGCTCAATTCTGCACGCTGCGAGCTGCGAATAGGTTTTCGGCCACACTCGTTTTTGAGACACATTACCATGGCGGAGGCGCCTTGGTGAGCATTGCACGAGGCTGCCGCGTCAGACCAAACCATCACTCGATTGCGGACAGCTCTGGTTGGCGTGGCTTGGTGGAACAAAAGCCTCCATTTGTAGCCGCTGCTGTGTCTGCTCTAAGGAAGAGTCCTCGCGAGTCGGAGAAAGGTGCAATACCATTACGGAAGGCGGCTGTTGACCTGGCCAGATGCGGATTCGGAACGCATGTACAATAAATGGATGGCCAGTAATGCCAACCTCAATCAACCGGTTGAATGGTAGACGCCAGTGACTACTGCTCTGAAAGAATGAGGCCTAGATCATGTACACGAGGCATCATTTTTGTCGGATACCCGTGCCATGCAGCAAGTTCGACGCCCGCCCTGGGGACAGGGCAAGGTAGATGCTGAGGAAAGTGATAGACTTGCCGGGCTTGCCAAGGTCTCGCAGAGTCTGGACATTGAGCCCAGGCCAGCCTTGCGATGGAGACATCTGTACGGCATGTGGCTGAATGTGCGGTGATCTAGCCAAAGTGTAGTAGAAGTCCAGCATCGCTTTTTGCACCTCGTGTTGCACTTGGCTAATGCCTCTTCCCAGGCGAAACAGAGTAGTCGAGTCCATCTTTGCTCTTACGAGTGTGTCTTCCTCAAATGTATGCTTATCCAGTTCATCCCGCGGAATTCAGTCTATCCAATAATAAAAACATCATTGGAAATATCGGCCCCTACAAATACAGAGTACAGATACCCAGGAGTGTCGGCGTGGCAACACTATCCAGTGAACCGTCTTCGCTAAGCAAGAAGTCACCCCGAGAAATGATCTAGTAGCAGAGCAATTGAGAAGTGTTGGAACCAGATACCTCAATCTACAGCCTCTGCAAAGTCAAAGCTTAGGCATCTTAACCTCAGCTCTTTTCCTCATCCATCTTGCGCATTATTGGTCAGACGCAGACAACTGCTTAATTGTAGTGTTGCGGCCATCGAGCAGCCTAGTGGCGGCCGACATCTCGTTCATTTGTCTTGAGCTGTTGAAGACCTTGTCAACAGACTCCTATCCTGCAAAGATACGCATCTTAAAGACTGCGGCTGCTCGGCACATCTGCGTTCCGGCGTTTGCATAGTTGCTGACTCGCGTGCGTGACAATCGAGTGTTTGGCCCGTGAACATACGTTTATACTCCTGTCACCATGAGCACTTAGGAGCGTGACACGTCAGGAGATGGCGACGTTAAACATCAATCGATCTGATATGGGACGAGGGTCCAGCCTCAATCGTAAGTTTCGTCAGGGGGGCGAATGAGGGTCTGCAACGGGCATGCATGGCAAAGCTTACCTGATTGGTGTGGACCTTGGATCGCAGGCCAAAAAATCGTACCACTGGGAACCCCGATATTTCCGTCCCTGCTCGTTTCATTATTATAACCTGATTACTTTACGGCGGCGCGTTGCCTTTGTTCTTCACTTTGCATCTGTAGCGTTTAGTGGCAATAACACACATTTGGACAAGGCAAGAAATATTTGAGGCGCAAGAGCGAGAAACACACATTGGGAGAAACGCGCGCATCACGAAGCTCGAGGATTCAAGGGCGCTCCCTGGTTGCGCGACAACGCCGCAAGGCTTACACGCCCCACGATGGATGTCGTACTAGAGGTGTTCGACACTTTCGTGCTCGACAGAGTATATGCCAGCCTTCTACCAATATCATCAGCTGTATCAACCTTCGATCCAGTCTCAACAATAGCAGCGTCACTCAAAGGCCTCGCCGACAGCAACGCAACATACAACGCAATTCATGGGACGCCAGAAGGCCCATTCGCACGGTCTGGATGGCAATATGAGCCGGCAAGCTCGTGGTTCGCTGTGCAACCATCAGAATACGCGTGGATGAGCCAGTGGGATCGCGACAACGTGTGGCGGCAGTTCTTGTCGCTATACATGATCACAGTGTAAGTGCAGGGCCAATTGGTATTGATGCTATACGCCAGGACTGACAGCACACCAGATTCTCTGGCACGTTCATCTACTTCTTCTGCGCCACCCTCTCCTACATTTTCGTCTTCGACCACGACACATTCAACCACCCAAAATACCTCAAGAATCAAATACGGCTCGAAATCCAGCAAGCCGTAACATCAATTCCGATCATTGCGATCATGACAGTCCCGTTCTTCGTCGCTGAAGTTCGTGGCCTCTCCTTCATCTACGACACTATCTCCGATCCTGGCTTCAGCCATCCGATGCTTAGCATCTTTGGGCAGTCCTGGAACTACATCCAGTTTGCCTTCTTCCTCCTGTTCACGGACGGTTGCATATACTGGATCCACCGTGGACTGCACCACCCCCTGATCTACAAGCACTTGCACAAGCCTCACCACAAGTGGATCATGCCGACCCCATATGCCAGCATTGCATTCCACCCGCTTGACGGTTACGCGCAGAGCTTGCCGTACCACATCTTTCCGTTCATCTTCCCGCTGCAGAAATTCGCGTATGTCGCGCTTTTCACGTTCATCCAGATTTGGACCGTCATCATCCACGACGGGGAGTACGTCGCCAACAGCCCGATCATCAACGGCGCAGCATGCCACACGATGCACCACCTGTACTTCAATTACAACTACGGCCAATTCACAACTTTGTGGGACAGGCTGGGTGGCAGCTACAGGAAGCCAAATATGGAGCTGTTCATCAAGGAGACGAAAATGAGCAAGGCCGAGTGGGAAAGGCAGACAAAGGAGATGGAGACAATCGTGAAAGAGGTCGAGGGTGAAGACGACCGGAGTTACGGGCCACCAGAGACGCTTGCGAAGAAGGTCCAATGAGTGCGGCAGTATCGCGTTTAAGCGTGTTTTCAGGCGTCTAGGTAGGGTTGGCGAGGACTTGGCTTCTGCGCAGTTCGCGAAGCACAGATAGAGATTGATAACTTCTAATGACAGTATGACTTGAAATCGAGTCTTTTGTGCAGCACACTCGCTACAGTGGTTGATACTGGAGACTGATACTTGACCAGGCGCGTCAGCGTGGACTTTTGGGCACCGCTCAAACCTCGATGAGCTTCTCCTCCGTCTGCGATACCCGCGTATATCCTTGCCCACCGCATGACCAGCACGCTCTAATCTTCTGGACAAACCATGTGGCCACGCTGATAACATACGGAATCGAATATAACATCGCCACGGTAAGCAGCGCCGTCCCGGTGTGCGTGAGCAGAGAAACCCGGTCATACTGCTCAAGCTCCTGCAGGCACCTGCCGAGGAAACAAATGATGCCAATCGCGCTCAGAAAAAAAGTAGCCAGCTCTCTACCGGCTTTCGCTGACTCCTCCTCGCTCATTGGCTGCGGTCCTTTCTCGTCATATGTGCTATCATCCTGAGTCTCCGATGACTCGTGTCGAGCACTGCCGCACAGGCGCGGGAAAATGTAGCACTCGAGCACAGTCATGCATATGGCGGCGAGGATGATGAAGACCAGGGTGATGAAGATGTAGATGACGTTCGCGAATGCGGTCCCCATCATGTTGAGCGCGGTTGTCCATGGTGTCGTGGGCGCAGAGATGGTGAAGGCTGCCTCTGTTGCGTTGAGGAAGGTCTCGAATGCGTCCATCGCTGCTGATGGATCCATGGCTGTTGATGAGATTAGGCGTCGTCTTTTGCGTTCTGGGTGATTGCGCAAGTGGAGGGAGGTGAAAGCACACACCAGTCTTATATACAGGAGGCTAGGCCAGAGCAGCTGTGCCAAGATTGTCTTTCGGGAGCAGCTCACTGGTCCAAGACTTCTCTGACGTCCCAGCAGCTGGGTAGCTGTCAGTGATGACCTACACAGCTTGTCAATTGGTGCAAGAATTGATTCTGACTCAGTGAAGTGTACAACTTGCACTGCACCTGCAATTTGCGGCATTCGTCCCGCAAATGACATGGCCCATCAAGTAAACGATAACGGGACCGCACCAAGCACTGACTGAGTACTATTAGCCATCTAGCAAGCTCCATTGATTCTCAGTAATTGTCATGCTGGCCACTCTTCACACCATCGAAGCACGAGTGAGCAACTTCTCCCACAGAAGGCACCACCAAGCACGCTAATACCTCCTATTCCCTCTTCTCCTCCTTTCCCTCCGAACAAGCCAGTCATCAGGGTGATCATCCTCCCACTCCTCATAGTCCTCCAGGAACATCGCGCGATCGCCGCGCGATCTGAATCGTCCTCCTCGTGGTCCGTCCATCGAGTAGCCAGTCAGGTCACCACGCCAGTCGTCCTAGTCCCATTCGGAGTCGTCGTCTTCGAGGTCTGGTGTGCACAGATAGTCAGCTCAAGAGAGGGTGGAGTCGTCGGTAGGGAGCTCTTACCTCTGCGGAAGCCTGCGTAGCGGCCGCCGCGCCCTCCGTAGCCGCCATTATTCATGCCACCGTAGCCGTAGCCATTGTTCATGGCCATGCCCATACCGCCGTAAATCATGTTGCTATTGCCATATCCCGCGTTGCCATAGCCCATATTGCCATATCCCGCATTTCCATAGCCCATGTTGCCATAACCCGCATTGCTATATCCCAAATTGCCATATCCTGCATTGCCATATCCCGTGTTGCCATAACCCGCATTGCCATATCCCGTGTTGAAATATCCCGCATTGCCATACCCATAGGCCATAAAGTTACCGTACATTGTGATAGATAGTGCTGTCACTTGCCAGCAGAAATTGTGCAAGGACACTATCATATCTCCGGAAGGAAGACAACTCTACCAGAGCTTTATATGACTGGCGAGGAACAGGCCGCGTGCACTGCTCGGCGGCATCGCTATCGTCACATGCATGACTTCACCAAGTCTCAACTACGTAGCTTGTTTGCGTTGCAGGACACTGGTAGGTCAGGTATAGTAAGCCATGCAATAGGTGGTCGAGTCTCGTGGTTTGTCTTGGCCGATCCAGAGGACATGGTGTACCGATGCTCGGCTCATGGACCGCTTCAACAGAACTTTTATGCAAGGACAGCATGCTGGCAGCACTCACAGTTGCCAATATCCGACAGCAATGAGTATGATGCGAACGCAACTAGTTCGAGCGATGCAGCCGTACCCGCACACCCTCAGCCGCAGTAACAGTCAACCCTAACGTCTTCCTCATCTTCCTCATCTCGCTCTCATTGACCGGCTCAATCCGATCAAACCTCTGCAACATCCTCACCAACAAATACCCAACCTCAGTAATCGCAAACTGCTGCCCCAAACAAATCCTCGGTCCGCCAATAAAAGGCAGGAATTGCCAACTCGGAATCTTGTTATCAAACCTCTCAGGCTTGAACTCAAGCGCATCTTCACCCCAAAGATCCTTGCGTCGATGCATGAGGTAGACGGAGAAGAGCACGAACTGGCCTTTGCGGACAGCAATGGGTGAGGTGCCGGAGGGACCACCGCCGGTTGGGAGGATGGTGTCTTTGGTTGCGAAACGGCCGTTGATGGGTACTGTAGGATGCATGCGCAGGACCTCGTTGATGAAGTTCTGCAGAGGTCGACAGGCTTTGAGGGAGGCGAACGTGATGTCTCCGTTTTCGAAATCGCGCAGGATGGCGGACCGAAGATGTGAAAGGATACCTGGATGGAGAGCCAGGCGCGTGAAGCACCACCCAAGGAGTGAAGCAGTGGTATCGCGGCCGGCGAAGAGGATGGCTAGAATCTGATTGCGCAGCTCAGTCTCGTCTTTCGTCTCACTCGCCAAGGCCGATAGAAGGCTGTAATTCTGGTCTTGCTTTACATCTTTGTCAGCAGCTTCTCTGATCGCGCGCCTGACGAAGTGATTGGTGACCGCGTGAACATCTGCTAAAGCTTTACGGAATTTCGGACCATCAGCCAGAAAGTAGAGCCCTTGTAGACGAAACCTATCTGCCGCCGTCAATCCGATCTGGTCAAAAGCCTGGATGAAGATTCGAGATCGAGCTATGGTCTCAGGATCTCTATCCGCGTCAAGCGAAGATGGCTGAGCATGCAACGACTCGCCAAAAAGGAATTGCGATGCCGTGTCCATCGTGAAATTGTACAGCAATGGCTGCAGGGCAACGGCGTCAGTCCATCCAGACTCGTCTACCCCACCCAAGACTCTGATGAGGTCGTTGCAAGAGCGCTCGGTAGCCTCGAGATCATTAATATTGTCGCGACTGAACTGCGGTCGAAATAATGCCCTCGAATGCTGCCAGAATGCTCCGTCACTAGAGAAGATCGAATCGCCGATAACAGGATACAGTATATTCCGCCGCCTCGACCCTGTCTCGAAGTCGTTGAACTTCAAAGCAAGCAACGTCTGCACATTCGCAGGCTCCAGAGTCTGAATCAAGGTCGTGCCATCGTGCGTCGTCTTCTTGAAAGTGTGCTTTTCGCCAAACTCCTCGGTCATGAGATCGTCGAGCAAGTCTTCGCCCGTTTTGTCGAGCTGCCTGGAGCAGGTCTTAGCTCATCGTGCACAACGCCAGTTACGGGAATGAGCTTGCATGATCCGCCATAGCATCCGGAAACCATAGGGGAACGGCTCGCTGTGGTCAGCAGGCTCTTCGCAGCCGTTCGCCGCTGCAAATTGGCGGAATTGCCTGGCATGCAGTATGTTCTTGATGAGGAGGTATAAGATGGAGGACAATGCGAGCGCGAAAGGTGCAATGTGTAGAGGATCGAGCATCTTGGCTGATGTGGTGATGATTGGGAAGCACGAGAGGGTGGAAGAAATCTGGTAGTACTTCTGAAGAGCAGCTGCTGTGATGCGGCACGATAGCGGGGCATGCGTCGAAAGGAGGTACGTGAGTGCTTTGTCCTCTCGTGATATCGGCGACGGTAGGCTCGAGTTCGCAATGTGTATGCTATTTTGCGGACCTCCGAAGCTGCAAACTGCATCAGCTTTCATGCGCTGCAGCGTGGTGAGTACACAATTTACCTTGCAGCCGTATATACGCTGCAAAGCACACGTATGCAGCAACCCATCGGTGGCTGGGTGCCAAACGCCAGCAATTAGCATCATCAGCTGTGAAAAGACATCTGAAGGGCACAACGTCCCTGCGGTTTGTACGTTTCTCCCTCAGATTAAACATCTAGCACTAGCGGCTCTGCATACATGATCACCATCTCGCATTCCAAGCGTGTTTTCGGCCGTCGCACGAGCAGAAGCACAGCTCAAAAGATTCGTCACTAATACAGTGGAGCGAACATAAACACAAGAACCAAGCTTGCATCTGCCCTCTCTGTCCGTCTGCCGGTTATCGCTGTGTCCAGGACAACACGACGACGCAAAAAGCAATTGGAAACGCCAATCCGACAACAAACGCCATCCATAAACAAACGCCTCATAACTCCTGCCTAGCCACCGTGTATCCAGGCGAGGTCGGTCAAGATATATTACGCAGCTTTTGTGTCCTTTCAAGCACAATCCCAAGAAATCAGTAAATGCAGGTATTTTCCAGTGCAGCGCAAGCGGGTATGCAATAAGGTCTCGACGTCATTCGAACATGTGTGAGCAGCGAGCTCCATTTTGATCTTCTCTACTTTCATGATCGTCTCGTCATTCGTCGTTGACAGTCGTTAGCGGCGGCGCGTGAAAATTCCACTCAATCGGGGTATAGATCCAGCTCGCTGTGTCGGTGTCGGTTGGAAGATTGGGTTGGGTAGGTGATGCTAAGTGATAGTTGATGCTATAGTCATAGTCATAATCCATGCCGTCATGTGATAGGCGTGTTTTATCATCTGAGTCAATGCTCGACCGTGATCTCGGGAGCGCTGCTTTGTTGAGACAGCTCGTCGCTGTTGCGAGCAGCGTGTCCATTCTGTCTTGGGCGTGGGAAGCCCGAGCCTAGGGGTCCTCTGGGCTGTCGCTCTGGTGCGCCCTGTGGCACGCTGCGGTTTTGTGAGCGGTCTTCGTAATTCGTGCTGAAGGAACGATGGCCGCCAATTGGGCCTGGGTTCTCGCGGTCCCACGATGGGAAGCCACGAAGGCCGCGAGGGCTACCACCAAGGCCACCGAGTGTCATGTTTCCAAGGCCATTGATAATCTGCTGGTCACCACGCTCAGCCAAGCCTGAGGTAGGCGTCATCAAGGTCGGAGTGCTAGACTGGGCGTTTTCGCGACCGAACTCCTGGAGACGTGCGACATTATTACTGAGCGCAGCCGGGAAGCTGGCGGTCGATGGCACGGGAGAGGGCGTGTAGGAGCGCAGGTCAGCGAACGACTTTGCAGCCCGCAGACTGTTGCCAGGACCTAGACTGCCACCATTGTCATATCCGAGGAAAGCCGAGTTCTGTTGACGAAGTTGTTGACCGCCGTAGTAGTTGTCTCGCACGTCGCTGAAGTCGGTAGTGGCAGCACGATTCAAAGCACGTCTCGAGTCATTCTGCAGGTTTGCAATCTGTGGCATAGGCGGGCTGACACGCGCCCTAGAACCCTCCTTGAACACATGGACAGCGCGCCTGTCCGAGTCGCCCTTCGAGGTATGGCCGAGGTTCATGTGATGAGCCAAAGTGTGCACCATCCGACGCTCCTGTGGAGTAAGAGTCGGCGGGAAGACGATCAGATCGCGAGCCGTGTCTTCCTTGAAAAGCAGCAATTTCGAGTAGTACTGCAGGCACTGTGGATCGTTCAAGTCCACATCCAGACCCATCTGGGCAGAATCGCTCATCGGCGGTGCGGCCCAGCCACCTCCCGGCTTCAGATTGCGTGCAGAGACTGGCGATGGCGAGTGTGCGGGAATGCGAGAGGAAAGCGAGCCCATCGAGCTTTGCGTTTGCAGTGTTCCTGGCGCCATGGGACGGTGCTGCTCCTCGAGCTGACCTCTCCGCTCCCGCTTCTCGCGCTCTATGCGCTCACGCTCGGCTGCTGGCAGCATTTTCTTGTACTCGACTCGCAACTTCCGCCCATTAAGCTCGAAATGATTCATAGCCTCGATCACAGTTGCTGTCTCTTCTGGGTTCGTGAAGTTGGCGAACGCCAAGCCGCGGAATACGCCATTGTCAAAGTGATAGTTGAACGCGTAGGGCAAAGGCAGACCCATATCTGTCATGATGGCCACCAACTGCTCTTTCTTGATGGCAAATGGAATGTTCTTGATCACGATAGCGGTCGGAATGAGCTCCTCGTCTGGCTCAGAGTGCATGTCCTGGCGCATGCCGTATCCGCCGAGAGCTCCACCTGGAAACTGCATCTGTCCTGGCATACCTTGGTCCATCCAGCCCTAAACATTGTTAGCCGAAAGGTTTGATTTGACACATGGGGCTCCACTTACGCCTGGCAGTCCAGGACGTCCGCCACGAGATGGAGGCTTCCTCAGACTGTGTGCACCAAGCCCGTTCAAGGTGCTGTTCTGTCCGAACGCGGCTGCGTTCCACGTCTGCCCGCCCATGTCATATCCTCCGCCTCCGTATCCGCCGATGGTGTTCCTCATATCCGCGTAGCCGCCCCTCATGTGGTCCGCCTCAGTGTACAAGCCCGAGGGCAGGTGTGCATACGATTCGAACTGCTGGGCCGAGGGCTGCCGGTTGAGCTGCCTGCGCGAGGTGGGCGAGCGGTTCGACTGGTTGTCGTAGTACATGTCGAAGCTGTGTTGGTTCATGTTGTCGGTCGGCGTAGAACCGGTGGTACAGTTGGCACTCGGAAAGCCGGTAGACTTCCGGAGCGGTGCACCGGCGACTTTTGCGACTCTAAGCCGTGCTGTCTCCGCGCACCTTGAGTGCTTGGCTATTGCCCGCTTTTGGAGTCGGTGATGAGGTCTTGAAGTCTGGTGGATTCGGGAGATTTGGTATTAACAGGGTATGGAGGGCAGGTAGATGGACAGGACCGTCCTTTGTCGCAGGAAAGAGAGGGGAAGTCGTCTGATCGTTAGGTATATCGTCCGTAATCTCGTGACCAGATGTCTGAGAGGCTCAAGGCATCGAGTACAGCGTAGTGGCCGCCCGTCGAAGGTGATTGCGGATGTGAGCCTCCTTCTGAAGTGAGTGCAGACGCGCGACACGGGCGTGGTGAGAGGTGTTTTGGTTTGGGCAAACTGCGCAGAATTTGAAGCTTGCTCCGACACGAGATCCGGCCGCAAAGCAACGAGTCGCCGTGCTTGTCGCAGCTCGTGCACGATTGTCGAGAACAGACACGCAAGGTGCAGGTAGAGAGAGTGTGTCGTCGAGACAGGAATGACGGCAGAAGGTTATGCGTGCAGAAAATACGGTAGGGGGATGTGGAGTCTGACCAGGGAGGGCGGGCCCTGGCTCAGGGAGAGATTTGAATGCTTCTAGAAAAGGGCACAATTTCAGATCGCAATCATCATGGTCATCAACCTGGTCTGGGAGTCCTGCGCCTCTGCTCCCACGCTTTCCACACCGCATACAAAGCACTGCTGATGAAACTAAACGCTGCTACTGCCCGCCCTATGTCGGCTCGTCTCAAACAAGCAAGCTCTGCATGCAACGCACCTCCGGTTCTTCTGAGTTGCTGGGTCGGCCAGGGTGTAGGCCGACTGTCAAAAGCCATGGCTAATCCTCCGATTGGCAAAAGTCACTTTTGTCTCTACACGCTTCGGTGGCCATGCTACTCCTTCTACAGGTTTGCCTCTTTCAAACTCAAGATGAGACTGCATCTCGGATCAGGCACGACTCGAGACAGCTAATGCATACGGTGCTTCCGTGCATTAGGAGGCAAATTAAGCGGACTGGCCAGTGGACGCTGCTGCAGCGACTTGATGATGGAGCGAGTGCTTGACCCATGCAGCTAAAGAGCCTCCGGTGCATGCACCAGCTTTATTACATCGCCGCACAACAGCCTCTAATCTGCATGCTGGAAGAACGGCGTGAGCATGCAATAATTACAACGCGCTGCACAGGGGGACATGAAAGGAGTTCGATGCTATGACCAAGCATAAACTTGGGCAGAAATGTCTCAGATGCACCACTTCATCTGGCCACTTCGGCAGGACTGCTGACCTCCATCAAGCATCACGAGGACCTGGTAGCTACACAAACTGGGTATCTCGTCTTTGTCCTCGTGCGGTACATGAGCCTATTTTGTGCGGCCCGGCCCTGCTGCTCCTTCAGTAACAGCCTAACAGGTACTTGACCTGGCGTAATGCTCTTGGCGGTCTACTGAGCAAGAGTGCGGGAGTGGAACGATAAAGTGTGACTAACGCGCAACATACCACTGTTGCCGGCAGCAGCAGCTTGACGAGAACTCTCGCGACTCATCACACAGCTGGGTCGACGCGGGATTGGCGCTCGCCACCACATTAGATGGAAGCTCGCTTTACCTCGCATGTCTACCCACAACAAAAGCTATCTTTCTACTGACGACGCATGCTGACAGAGCAGCGGGAATCACCACGATCCACAATCGCTCCCGACTTGTGCTAAATCTCGCTGCATCCCACCGTCGCACTACATGCACAGGCACCGGCATCGCTACGTAGCAGCGACACCTGTACCAAACCTTATTCGCAACAGCTCTCGTCCTCTGCGTTACACGCCATAGACCCCACTGGAGGACCCGAACCAGCAAACACAATCTGCAACCTGCGACGCCAGAATCTGCACTGCAAAACTCAACAAACGAGGTCACAGTACAGATCCTTACTATCCACCTATCAATGCACCTATCAGGCCGCAGCGCTGTGCAATATGTACGCCTCAGAATGCGCACAAATAAATGCAGCTAGGGGCAGAGATTTTCGAAGGTGCAGCCGCGCTCGCTTGGTCGGTCGGTCCCTTGCAAACCTACTGCGTGCACTGCTTTGCTCGCGCATAGTCGGTGCATAAGTGAACCAATCTTTACATGGTCCAGGGTAGGTATGTGGACCTCTTCTCATTGGTGCGCGGAAGTCGGTTCTGCGTGTGCGATGGCTCGTCACCAGCATGAACGCTCGATCAGGTGACTCGCTTCTCTCATATCACTTCTCTCTTATATCTATACTTCCATTCGCGGAGAGTCTGTGGGTTGAGAAAGAGTGGTGCAGCATTGGGCGTTTCGTACATGATGTACCTACATATGCATTGGAGAGCGATATCGAATGCAGCAGCAGTAACAGCAGCAGCAACAAGATGCAGCTACCTATCAACTATATCCCAGTGCAAAGCCAATACAAATCCACAAGCATTCAGCGGCCTAGTCCAGGCTTCTGAAACCTTTTCTGATATCGAAAGGAGCCTATGAAGCTTCCTGCAATCCCACTCGCGGCAATCAAATGCAACAATCCTAGTTTGGGAGCCCAGAGAACTCGAATGAAAACAACTCAATCACGTTCATCTACCACCTTGCCACCCCACGCGAACAAGCTAGCATCGCAGTATTCGATTTGTAGGATAACAGTCAAAGTTATAAGCAAACCTGGAACCAAACCACTCAACTCCTAGACGAAATGGGCGAAAGGAGCTATACCGCACGAATCTAGGGAGGGACGCCGGTGCCACCTACATCTTAAATGACACAGCGACTGCAAGTACTTTACGAGTCCTGCGACCCCAAAGGAGCGTGGGACACTCAAGTAGGTATCAGCGGCCTCAAGGCATGATACAATCCGCCGGGAGTAAGTAACATCACCTCATCTTACCCAAACCCTAACCCTAGGCCCCAACCCAATCCAGCCCAATCCCAAACAACTGCACATTGCACAACATCCTCATTCCCGCAAATCTGGAAGTCCTTCGCCTCTTTCTAGAAGCAAGGAGTCATCCTCCAATCCTCCCCAAGGCGCGGAAGAACAATCAGACGATCGCAAACCAGCGGCTCCAGCGACCAGGAGGCAGCAGCAGCACCCTCTTCGACACATGCGTGCCTCACACAGCTCAGAGGAATGAATGCCTGCCTGCCTGCCTGCCTGCCTGCTTCAAGCGCTCAATGGGTCGAGGCAGAATATGTACGTTCAAGCCCACGTCACTGTCAATAAATCAACTTGATCGACGCCTAAATGTACCTAGCGACCGACTTGCGCGTGAGTGACGCTAGCAATGCACATGTGCATGTACTCGCTCCCATTGCAAATGAGCAGGATGTCTCGTCCACGCGCTCGGTCGAATCAACGGGACAGGAAGCTCGGACTGATGATTGGCGGGTTGACGATTCGAATGGAAGAATGAAGGTAAAGTCATTGATCAACTCGACCGATCAATCAAACAATTAATCGGCAGCCTGACTGTCCGCTTGCTTCAGACGCAGTGACAGGTTGACAGTCAGTAGACTGACGAATCTGACAGGGAGGTTGATCATTTCACCTTTTCTTTTTCATCTTGAAATATGGAAGTGCATATGCGCTGCTGGTGGAGGCAGTGGCTAGGCATCACTGGGTGGATGGACTCTCTTAGTTCGGCACCACCATGAACAACAGCACCATGAGCAACAGCACCACGAACAGCATCAATAGCCAAAAAGAAGAAAATGTATCGACTTTCTCCTCAACTCTACGAATAGCCTGACCTAGCCTGTCTAAGGCATCACCGCCCTCTAGAGCGCTCATCAGCCCTATGGTATAAACCCACCCAATCAATCATTCATGACGTCGTAACCCCTAACCCCATCGACCCCTCGACCCCTGCCCATTCCCCGACCCATCCTCACCCATCCTCACTCTCCCTTTCCCACCCTCTCCCTCCCCCACCCTCTCACTACCCCCCTCCCCTCCTCCCTCTCCCTCTCTCCCCGCCTCCCGCTCCCTCTGCCCCTCCCTCTCCCTCCTCAGCCCTCCTCGGCATAATCCTCGGCACAATCTTCGGACGCCCCACCCCCCTCCCCCTCTTCCCCCTCTCCACAGGACTAGAACTCTTCGCCAGGCCTCCCTAAGTCCCGTCGAAACCACCCTGCTCGCCATCACCTTCGGCATCTTGTTGTTCGCGCTGCTGGCCGTAGGGCGCATTCATCTGGGGATGAGGATGTTGGCCGCTTTGTTGGGGTGGTGGGGGAGGGGGTTGGCCGTACATCTATGCGAGAAGAGTTAGATAGTGTTCATATTTGTGAAGGGAGGTGAAGTGACGTGATGATGTGGATGAGATGGGTTGGTACAAGAATGATGGATGTGGCTACTAGGGACGACCTACCGGCATCTGCCCTCCCGGCATCCCATACGGCTGCCCATAGATATTCGTGTCGAACATCTGCCCGCCTCCATAGCCCTGCTGCGGCTGTGGAGGCGGATACATGCCCGTCTGCTGTTGGTACTGCGGCTGCTGCATGTGTCCTGGCTCCATGCCACCGAACTCCTGCCCACCAGGTCCCATACCCGGCTGATCCTGCCCAGCGACCATTGTGCTCGAGCCGCCCGTGCCACTCTGATTGGGATCGGGGACTGTGTATGTGCCGACGGGAGTGTACTCTGGTCGTCGCTTGTGCTGTGGTGTCGCGTCCTCGCGTGGGACAATGTCGATGAGGAAGTCGAACATGTCGCTCTTTGCCAATGCGCTTGCAATATCGCTGCGTTGTAGTGTGCGGCGCTTGTTCTCCTCGGCATGGATCCAGGCGCGCATTGTCAACTCTGTGATGAAGATGTCGCAACCTTTGGCGAATAATATGGGCGCCTCAGCACTGATCATCTTGACCTCGGGATCGGCCTTCATGACCTTCTTGATGCGCGCAAGCGGTAGCTGGTGGATCTTGTAATCGTGCTCTTCCGTCTCCAGCTTGGTGACTTGGTTCTGCCAGTATGTGTTGAGGATGTCGCGATACTGTCCTGACAACCCTTGCGACACCTATGCCTCAGTCAGCATCATGCACACACCATAGCATATTAAGTCGCGACGGTCGGACATACATTGGCCCAATGCCCAGTGAACGTCTCCGGCGGCGGCGCATGTCCCTGCGCGGCAATCGTCGCACTCGCTCCATAATGCCCACCCTGCGCAGCATCATACAGCGGCTGCCCATTCTTCCCGTCGTACCGCTTGGGTGCCTGTTGAGCCTGAGGCGCCTGACCCTGCGGCGGCATATTATACGGCGTCTGCATCGTCGCGACAGTCGCGTATTACGCGCGCATGCAAATCCGACCACTCTACCGCAGTCGTCGCGCACACCTCCACAAGAACACACACACTCGCTCTCACAAATATACGGTGGACGGCGGTGCTGTGTCCCTCAACCCGTCCCAATGCTCACCGCGCTTGCGTGACGTAGCCCGTCGTCGAGAATGGCGCTACAATGGTCGATTGAACGGTGAGTTGAACGCCAAATAGGCGGTGACAAGAGCTTGCGACGAGGTCAGCTAACGGTCGCGACCCGGCCATGGTGCGCCTCATGTGCTTTTCAAGAGGAAGGCGTTGCCATCACATCGCGCACTTACTGTTGATCTGTTTTGACGCGCTTCTCTCGCTTGGTGATGCGGCGGGTGTGTCCAATGGGAGATGGCGATGGCATATGGCTTGTGATTGGAGGCGACGAGAGGGAAAGAGCGAGCGGGCTTGGCTTGCCTTTTGGTCTGTGCTGCGGCTCACCCGTCTGCCCGCACCCGCGCGCTGCTAGGCTGCTTCTGTTGTTGGACGAAGGTTTAATCGAGGAGGATTCTACCCAGTCAAATACAAGACGAAAGTAATAATCTTTGCTTATGGTGCCTGTCAAGACGAAGAGTCACGATGGCAACAACCAAATGGCAAAAACCGACATAGTGGACAGTGACGCAGGCAGAGGCACCCGCGTTCCCGCCCGCTTCTGATGGCCGCGATGTGCTGGCATCTGCATTGTTTCGGACGACTACCTGCACTGCCCGCATCTTCGTCTGCTCCGCGGCCTCTGACATGCCTGCGCTTACAGCTTTCGCCTCCCCCATAACTCTGTCCCTCTAGCACGACCCAGGAGTTCGTTTCAGTACCTCGTCTCGTCCCGTAGCTGCGTGCCGCACATGGCGAGACCTGACAGACGGACTCGGATGCCAATCGCTTCCGGACCCTGTCTGCAGGACCGCATCGTCTTTCAGGCCGAGCGCAAACCACACGTCTGTACATGACGAGGCGAAAGCACTTCTGACGTCGCCATTCACCCGCCTTGATTGTGGAAGCAATGCAAATGCCAGGAGATGTGAAGGATTAATCCTCCTTCTCCTCCTTGCCCTCATAGGCAGGTAATCTCTTCGCCACATCCTCCCAAGTCTCCTTGCCCTTGCACATCTTGACGATCGCATCCACAATCTCGTCCAAGTTCGAGCGCACCTGCTTGGTGCTGTCGCGATCACGAAGCGTGAAACCCTTGCCCTCGAGGGACTCGTAGTCGATCGTGATGCCGAACGGAATACCCAGCTCATCGTTACGCGAGTATCGCTTGCCAATGCTGACACCGGACTGGTCGACCTTGAATGAGAAAGATTCCTCATCGAGGCGTTGCTCGAGCTCGCTGATGAGGGGTGCGAATTTGGCGTCCTTCTGGAGAGGAACGACAAGGACCTTGACGGGCGCAATGGTCGGCTTAAAGGACATGACCTGCAACGATGTTAGCAAGGGTAGCATTTGTAGATTTCTGATCAGACTTACGCATCTTGCTGCATCGCCCTCACGGTTCCAGAAGACGTGCTCCATCAAGCTGTAAAGTATACGACCAATACCGAATGACGGCTCGATGACATTTGGCGTGTATTCCCTCATGGTCTCTGTCCTCGTCTCCTTGGCGAAGCTGACGATATCCTTGTCAAGCTCAATCTTGCCGGCCTCAAGGTCAGGCACGGGGATCTCGACTTTACCCTCCTTCTCCATAGTGATGCTGCACTTCTCCTTGAACTCCTGGCTGAGATCGGCAAGCGCGGCCTGAACCTTTGCCAAGTCCTTCTTGAGCCTAGGGCCAGACTTCTTCTTGTCCAGGTTGGCTTGCCACTCGGTGATCTGTACCGGCTCCTTGAGCGGCTCGCGCACCTTCAGGAACGTGCCAGTAGCCTTCTCGTGCACAGACAAGTCATATGCCGAGCGGTCGGCGCAGCCAACACATTCGATCCAGCCGTAGGAGCTGAGCAGCTCGCAATCCCAGCAGTCGGCCGCGTAGTGTGCCATCTCGTTCGCCATGTGTTGTCTGAAGCGCAGCTTGTTCTGGTCGATACCAATCTTTTGCATGAAAAGCATGATGCGGACAAGGAAGTAGCCGAGAGTCTCGTTGTCCACAAGCTTGGTATCGACAGCCTCGCCAATGGTTGTGATGGTCGGTGTGCTGCCGCCGGCGCTCTGTGTCTTGCGGTCCAGCAGTGGCAGCTTGATGTCACGGACTGCGGCGAATCGAGGGTGCTTCTTGCCAGACTCCGGGTCCACAAAATGCTCTACCTCGGCCATCAAGAACTCACGGACACGCAGCAGACCAGATCGTGGAGACAATTCATTACGGAAGGAGTAGCCGATCGAGGCAGAAGCCATGGGCAGCTGACCATCGCTATACTCGAGCAGTTTTTGAAACGAGAGGAATTGGCCCTGTGCCGTCTCTGGTCTCAGGAAAGCCGGCTCCTTGCCGGTAGCACCGATCTGGGTTTGGAACATGAGGTTGACAGAAACCGGTGGCTCGACCTCGTTGCCAGAGCCCGGGTTCCGGATGTCGTGCTTCTTGATCAGAGCGCCCATGTCGTCGCCCGTGCAGTCATCGAGAGTAGCGAGCAAGTGCTCATACTCTTTGCGGACTTCATCGTCGAGCCTGACTGCGGTTTTGGCGGCCTTAGCCTGCTTCTTCTTCTTCTTCGGGTCCTCCTCTGCCTCCTCGACCTTCTCACCTCGTGCCTCACGGTCTGACTTCAGCCGTGCCTCAATGACATCCTTGATCAGATGGTCAGACCGCAAGATCTCGCCAGTCTTTGGATCCTTGCACATGTAATCCGCAAACTTGTCAACGTGGCCAGAGGTTTTGAGCACTTCGAAGGGAGTCAGCATTGAGCACTTCAATGCCATCATCTTTTCATGTCTGATGAAGTGGTCTCGCCATATGTTGATGACTTCGGCCTCCAGGGTTTCAAGTGGCGGGCCATAGTCGAAAAGACCTTTAACGGCACCATACGGCTCGAATGATTGCCAGAGGAAGACCTTCCGTCTGAGAAGTGATTCGAAGGCCGCACGATCAAATTCTTGGCCCTTCAGGGTCTTGTAGTCAGAGGCCATGTTGCGTGGAGTGCCTTTATTGCGGGTTGGTAGTGAGATTATAGCTCGAGGCCGCGAAGAAGTATTGGAGAAGTGGCGTGGTCTATGAATCCACGTAGGCGAAGCGAAGAGTCCGTGAAATGGCGTATGGGATTGTGAGATTCGAAGAAACGATGTTGCTTTTCGGAATGGGGTGCAAGACTGAGAAAACCTGCTCGACATAAACCGGCCGTCCGTGAGTCAATGCCTGCTCGATGTTTCAGTCTGTCACCATCGACGGTGTCCTTTTTAAGCGTTGCTTGTATGAGTTGGAGTGGATGAATCGGCTCGACTCTCTGATCGAACCGACGTCTTCGTTATTCGATGGCGTAAACGGTATTGGTGGTTTTCATTCGTCGAACTCATGTTCATCCGGCTGGTGCCAACCTGGAACTTTTTGGCGCACGGTCTTGTTCCGCCCTTCGCTTACCGCCTTTGCGGCAGAACTTTTTTGGCAGCACGTCGCAAACGAGGAAACCTCGAGTCGACATTTCGAGATTTCAAGCCTGTGGCCGGGTTCTTGGGTCAATCACAGAGCACCCGACAACATGAAGGGCAACGATCCGTTCAAGATTGGCAACAAGATCAAGCGCCAAGACCAACACCTCAAGACCAAAAAGCAGAGGGAAAGTACGAAGCGGGACGAGCGATTGCGCCGGAGACGAAACGAAGACAAGAACCCGCAGCTGAGAGAAGCGCGACGAGCGAGGAATGTGCCGCAGACGATAGACAGCAAGCGAACATGGGATGAGGCGAACGAGGACGAAGCGGCAGACGGCAGACTGGGTTTGAGCGTAGATGTGCTGCATCCGAAGCGACAGAAGGTTGAACAGCAGGAGCCGGCAGAGATCAACCCAAAGGACCACCAGGCGAACGGAGAGCACGTTGAGCAAGTCGTGCCGCCAGATGCGGACGTGGACGGGGAGGAGGACGATGATGTGGACAGCATGCTCGGGTCAGACAGCGAAGAGGAGGAGGACGACGACGAGGATAGTGGTAAACGGAATCGCGCACCCAGCGAAGCACCATCCGCAGCACCCTCAGCAGCACCATCAGCCGCGACAGCAGCGACCAACCTTGATCTGACACCCGAAGCATTAATACAACGCTTTCCCTCCCTCTTCAACTCTGGCGACCGAGACCCCAAAGTCCTCATTACAACCTCTATAAACTCTACTCTACACTGGGAAGCCCAGCTCCTCACTTCAATATTCCCCAACAGCCGCTACATAAAACGAACCGCCCACCACCACAGCTACAAATACAGCATCCGCGAGATCTCAAAGTATGCCGCGAACCAAGATTACACGCACGTCGTGATCCTGAACGAAGAGAGGAAGAAGCCGAAGGGACTGGACATCGTGCATTTACCTGTTGGACCAATGTTCCACTTCTCGATTTCCAACTGGGTCGAAGGCGCTAAGATACCCGGCCACGGTAACCCGACGAACCACTATCCCGAACTCATCCTCAACGGCTTCCGCACCTCCCTCGGTCTCGTCGCCGCACATCTGTTCAAATCACTCTTCCCGCCTCGGCCAGAGATCCAGGGGAGGCAGGTCGTCACGCTACATAATCAGCGAGATTACATATTCTTCCGGAGACATCGCTACGTGTTTCGGGATAAGCGGGCGACAGAGAAGAGCATACAAGGTGCGGATGGGAAGAACATGAAGGGCGTTGAGGACATTCGGGCTGGCCTGCAGGAACTTGGGCCCAGATTTACGCTGAAGCTGAGGAGAGTCGATCGCGGGATCCAGCGCATGAGTGGGCAGGAATGGGAATGGAAGGCGCATGATGAGAAGGTCCGGACGAGGTTCAGTCTGTAGGATCGTGATCAGTCCTACGAAGATAGCAATGCTCTTCCCGTCCTACAGATCCTGTCGCTGCTAAAAGGCAAATGCGTGGACGTGCCCACCACCCACACACGCCAATTCTCCACCCTCCGCTCTCTTCAAAATGTTCGAGACCATTTCAAAACCCAAACCAATATAATGCTCCAGGCGCCAACGCTTCGCAAGACACATAACTTCATCTCCACATCCAAAAAAACCCTCCCTTATTCTCATCCCTCCTATTCCTCCCAACTCATCCCAGACCCCCCAAGCCCCCCGTATCCTCCTCGCCAACTGCAAATCCTTCTGCATAATCGTCACCCTCTTCGCATGAATCGCGCACAAATTCGTGTCCTCGAACAAATGCACCAGAAACGCTTCCGCGGCTTCCTGTAAAGCTTGGATCGCTTGGCTCTGCCAGCGCGTGACGCCGGAGGAGATGGGAGCCATGTTGAGGCTGATTTCTCGGACCTGCAAACACCGTCAACACCAATGTACAGGAAAGGTGTGGTAGGGGTAGGGGGAGGGGGGTTTGGTCGTGACTTACCAACCTCGAAAACGGCAGTTTAGCCATTAGTAAATCCGTGCTTTTTGGTATCGTCTTATCTCTCTTAACGCGACGGTGCCGGGTTTGTACCGCGGTTTTCGTCGGCCGGGGCTCGCTACTGCTGCTGCTGATGCGCCGTAGCTACCGGTGCTGCGACGAGGGGCTTTACTCGAGAGGCCAGGGCGTGAGGTGCCCGGGTGCGATTTCCCGCCCATGCTGGGACGGCCGCGGCGAGCCATTTTGGTGCCGCCGCCGCCGCCGCTGCCGCCGCCGCGGGGGGTGGTGGTTGTGGTTGTGCGGGCCATGGTTTGCTTGGTGAGAGCGTGGGCTGGGTTTTGGTGCGCGGGTTTCGAGGCGAGAGAGGGGAGTGGTGAGGAGGGTGGTGGGGGTGGGACGCGTCGCAAATTGGGATTCTGGTTCTGAACCTGGTCGCTCGGGCGATTGACTGAATGCGATGGTGATCCAGACGGCGCAACGACCGCGACTGCTGCTCAATTGCTCGCGCCTACTTACTTGTGTTGTCGCGATTGTTTTGGCACGCGCATATCGGTATCGGCGGCCCGTCAGCCCTAGCCGAGTGGTCTTGCTAAGCGTCAGTGATGATCCCTGCTCATTCACATGCCGCCGCCGCGTGGCTAACGTAAGCGGCACGCCATCGCCTTGCTCTGTGAATCATGTTGCAGCTACGTAGCCTTATCGCGTGTATTGATCAGATAAGTCGACTTCTGCATTCGCCATTCACTGTCGGTTTGTAGCGACAGCTCTGCATTATTGCTCCATCGCTATTCTGCACTCCCTCCGATCCGGCAGTCGTATTGGGAGGCTCGGCTTTAGGCGGAAGCAAGGAAGGACACACGACATACGGACAGGAAGGATATAAATCATGGCGGCATTGATGGATGGAGGCGGAATGCCGCTGGAGCAATGGTTCTACGAGATGCCCATCATCACGCGAGTCTGGACGAGCGCGACGGTCATCTGCGGCGTCCTGGTGCAATGCCACATCCTCACGCCCTTCCAGCTGTTCTACAGCTACCGAGCCGTATTTCATAAACAACAGGTAGGGTCTCCCTTTATCTCATCATAGATTAGCCACAGACTGATAGCATGATCACCAGTACTGGCGCCTCCTCTCCACCTTCATCTACTTCGGCCCCCTCTCCCTCAACCTCCTCTTCCACATCTTCTTCATCCAGCGCTACGCCCGCATGCTCGAGGAATCCGCCGCCTCCGTCGCCCACTTCTCCTGGCTCATGGCCTACGCCTCCACCGTCCTCCTCGTCGTCGCGCCCATGTTCAACCAAGCGTTTCTCGGAACCACATTAAGCAGTACACTGGTGTATATCTGGAGTCGGAGGAATCCCGAGACCCGGCTTAGTTTTCTGGGCGTCTTGACGTTCAAGGCGCCGTGGTTGCCGTGGGTGTTGATTGCGTTCAATGTGGTTTTGCATGGGCATTGGCCGAAGGATGAGTTGTGTGGGATTGCTGTGGGGCATGGTAGGATATACAATTACTTGGAAGCTATGAGGTTTGCGGAGGAGATGCTGACGATATGGCAGTGTGGTACTTCTTCAACGACATCTACCCTTCCACACACGGCGGACACCGTCCCTTGGACCCGCCACAATGGTGGATACGGCTCTTCGAGCGAGGAGCAGATCTCCCTGCACCGGACTCGGATATCCATGCTGCGGCACTCAATCGAGATGTTGCTGCGCCGGTCGTGCCGGATGTCAGATAGCGATGATTCAGCTTTTGTCTATGCGATGACTACGAATTACGAGTACAATCTCTGCAGTTCCATTTCTCCGCTAAACTTATTTGACACTTGCAGGTAGGTCTCCACTGGACTCATCTGGCGCTCGTGGAAGTCAAGCGTCCATCAAGTACACCAGCTGCTAAGCGGACATTCATACATCGATTTTCTTGCCAGACGCAAACCACATTTATGGAACCGCAATAACAGACATAGGCTTTGGTCATGGTATCTCAAACCTGGTGACAGCCTGCAACAAGGCGGACACCAGCGGCTGCCTAAATTGTGATGCAAGATGGCTCTCATCTCGTGCTTACTTGACATAGTGTACCACGGAGACGGGACCCATAATGAGTTATGGGCGTCTGATGGTAGGCTGTGCTGTGGTGGACGCTAAAGGACGTTCAGATGCGAGATGGATTGTGGAAGACTATGGCTTAAGCTTCCCGTAGGTAGAAAAATGGATTTCCATGGTGGTCATGGCTTTTCGGGTGCCGATGGTAGGTGCAGAGTTGGCGGAGACTAGCGGCTGTGAGAATTGTGATGCAAGAGGCGTGTAATTGTGATATTTACCACAGAGCAGTATTGCGTCAAGATGAGGAGACGCTGAGCGGCAGTCTTGGTATCCAGAGAGAGTTGGTGGGGGGCTCTCGATGATGATGGGACGAGCAGTAGCTTGCGAGCTGAACAGCTACAGCTACAGAGGCTTCTCCGGCAATCACCACTGAGAGAGCTGGTAATGAAAGCCAGGAGCTCAATCACACGCTTTATCGTGCTGCAAACTAGCGGGCGTCTAAATTGTGATGCAAGCTGATAACTTTGAACATGTCAAAGTATCCTTTGCGAGGGATCTGACTGGATGCATGGGAAGGAAACATTGCTGACTACACTGCAACTTTACCACAGCACTGGATCCCTTTTTCGCCTCGACCTGCCACATAGCTTCGATATAAGAACTCCTCACGCCCACCTCACGCTTCTTCTGGCTTCTCGACATCTTGTTCAACCTGCTTGTAATAAGCTTTAACGGTCATCGCTGCCGTAAGTCCTTCAGCACTGGTGGCAGCAGCAGCGACAAGTCACCCGAGAGAGGCCATAGAGTGTTTGTAAACGTGGCTTGCGGCCTCTTTTCTGGGTTTCTGTCGCGGGTGCCGGAAGCGCTGAGGTGGGGTTGGTTCTGGGGGCTTTCTGAAGGGGACCTGGGGGCTCAATTTTCTCGCGGATATATGTCGATCAACGGGGTTCGTGTGATCAGCTGTTGGGTCAAGGTGATTCGGGAGCTCATTTTGAATTTTTGGTTGGTGAGCTCATGAATTGCGTCTCTCTGGGGATTTGAGGGGATCTGGGGGTTTTCGAGGCGGTGATGCCTCCCACCACCAGGTCCACGCATGGGTCTCTCCATGGCGGGGACTGTGCTGCAGTGGACTGCTGTCGATTCCGAACATTTGAAGTGGTTCACGATGGCGCTCAGGGATACACTCTATTGCTTTATACGTGCCGTTGGCTGTGATGTTTGGCGTTTTCCTATCGTCCTGAGCTGCGTGGTGGTGATAAGGACGATATCGAGCTGCGACCAGGACACAGGTGCCGACAGGAATCTTAGCGGTGACCGTACAACCTGAAAAAATCGTACGGTCAGCGCTGTGCAATTGACCGTACCGTGTACCTTCCTGTCGCGCGGTGCTCCTTGGGCAAACGGTATCAGGAACCGTCACCTCTGCTGGAGACACTGGGCTGTTGATGTTGGCTTGCATATGGCCCGAGCATCTATTGAAAGAGATGTCGGGTGGCTTCCTATCATGATAATGATACTTTCTTGGGTCTGTATCTTCGATAGCCTGGTCGATCGGCAGGGTGGCTCGTCCGGTGGGGAGCCCGGTTGCTTGGGAGCTGGCAATGATGATCATGGCGGTTGTGTCGTTTGCTTACGCCTCTGAGCCGGCTTGAGAGGGGTGCGGTGCTGCGAAGGGTGAGGCAATTGTTGCGATCAGTGGGCTGTGGGCGATGGTATCGAGTTGAGTCCCCAGAAATGGGTCAGTGGACTGCTGCATCTCCAGACAATGGTGTCGAGGTATGCGCTGACCAACAAGATGGGGGAGACGAGCTCGAGAAAGCACTTATCAGAGCTGGCGTCGATACGGCGGGTGAACGTTGGCTGGAGGTAGATATGAGGGCATCATCAGGGTGGAGAAGGATCAAAGCCCGAAGAGAAAGGTCGCAAGCGGGCCTTGGACCCACGATTGTTTACTTCCAAGATCAGTCAGGAGCGCATCGACTTTGAGACGGTAGCTGCACAGGAGCAACGGCAGCGGCAGGCGACCACGACCTAGGCTATCGCATTGGTGGTACACGAGCAGTACGAGAGCCCGATGGACATGGATGGTGCTGCGATGAGATGTACTGTGAGATGTGTGCCAAGCGAGTGGACTTAGTTCTTGCGCTCAAAACCTATCACTTCGGTGCTTTTCTGGAGACCGAGTAACCAGCACGTCTTCAATACCTCGACGCCCGGCCCTGCTCGCCCGACTTTATTGATTACTTATATCCTAGTCTAGTAGCACTTGTCTAGCTGGTTGGTAAGCTACCAAAAAAGGTCAAATGACGCTTAGGACTCAGATCTCAATCGTCACCAAGCTGGCACGGGAATTTTCGATGTCATCCTCTCAAGGCTCTGCTGTTCTGGCAACTGCCAGACAGATTCGAGGTGCAGTGGGCTTCGTGAATTCCCAGACCACGCATCTCTTGCTATCAAGTGACGGCTTAGACCATTACGTGACATGGGATATACCATGTCCAACATCAACATACATCGAACAGCCCGGCGAAGCTGGATTCATAGTCAATACCGCCCATTGCCTACCAGGGCCTCATGTTCGAGACTTGGGCAACGACATCCGTACAGTAGCTAGGAAGCTGCACTGCGCAGACCCATCTACCTTTAGCATTCTCAAATGCAGGGGTTTCACGAAGGTCAAGAGTAGCAGCTCCGGCAGGGTGGCATCTTCTAATCTGACACTTGAGACATCAACTTCTAATACCCCACGCAGCTTGCGCAGCTGACTCATTGCAAAGACACTCCATCACCCTTACCCAGCGCATAGAGCTCGCAGATCAACTAGCGAGATCACTCAACTACGTCCACACCCTCGATTTTATCCACAAGAACATTCGGTCGGACAATCTGATTGGTTTTGGCGACACCAAACTCGGCATGTTCTATCTCGTCGGCTTCGAGCAGGTACCCAGTGCGGATGGCATGTCCTACCTGCGCGGTGATGCGGACTGGGGGAAGAACCTCTATCGGCATCCAGAACGACAGGGCCTCGATTGCGAAGAGAAGCTCTGCATGCAGCACGAGATTTATAGCCTGGGTGTCTGCTTACTCGAGATCGGACGTTGGAAGTCTTTCGTGGTATACACTGGAGGTCAGAACTGTCCCTGTATCGAGCTGCTCGGCCTGTCTGTGCAAGTACTGCAAAGGAAGACGCCATACGAGATCACAAGACACTTCTGGACCTTGCGAAGCGGGAGCTGCCAGCAAGGATGGGCGGACTAAGTGGAGAGGTTGTGGTCAATTTTTTGACCTGTCTTGACAAGAACAATGTTGATTTCGGAGAAGAAAGTGAGTTCGATGATGCTGATGGTGTAAAAGTCGGCGATAGGTATATCGAGAAGGTGCGTTCTCCTTGGAAATTCTGGTATTTTGAGGCCTTGCTAACAGCGTTGGTGGGTCCTACTGAAAGTGAACAGTATATCGATATAGACATTGCGGACCCCGACATCGACAGACTCTATAATATCTGTTCTACCTCTCGAAATCAAAAGCCCTACAGCCCCGGAATCAGACAAGTAGAAGAAGCCAATGATATCGGAAGCCCGTCAGGTCGTTGGCGCTGACTTGAAGGATCCGATAAGCATGCGCCAAGCGAGGAATCCCCCTCCTTACTGCAAAGACGATAGCATTTTGTAATCCCAGCACGCCGGAAACCGCATGTAAGCTAGAGTCTCACGTGGCCTCTAGGTTTGGCCATTGAACCTCGGTTCAACTGAAGAGCTTCCAGATAGGGAACAGGTGGCTCAGGTCAGAGCCTAGTAGTGGGCACATCGCAGGTGCCAAGTCTCCCAAGGTATATTTGCGGCGTACATATCACTCTCGTTATCCTTCAGTACTGTTCCCGACCGACAAGTCTCCATAGCTCGATACGCAGCACACTTGCTGGCTCGACCATTGTCCATGGCACCTGGACCGCGATTACATACTATCCCGACAGAGTTGGTGGAGGAGATCTGCTGCTTATTGGACTTTCAGGACCAGTGTAACCTTCGTTTAGTCTCCCGCGAAGTTGCAGTCAAAGCATCTCAAGGACGATTCCTGACCAATTTCAGCCACAAAAGCATCTGCATCAATGGACCAGGCAGTGTGCGCGAGCTCGTCTACATGACTGCACCCGAACAAGCCGGTTGTAGAATCCAATATCTCACGCTACTCGTAAATGCCCCCGCATCTACTGCCGCAGATGGATCTGGCATTGTGCGCCCCTTCTGCGCAGAGGCGGAATTGGTTCAGGCCATGAGGAACCTCCAGGCAAATCGCGCTAGTGTAAGCCTACTCTCACTCACTCTTGCCGTGAGGTGTCAGCATAAGGGCGGGCGGATCGTAGATGCTTCTGCTTCTAGAAAGAGACGTCGGGTCTGGGAAGCTTCAGCTCGGCTTTTCCGTTTTGTCGCAAAGTGCCTTGGTTCCAGTGGCTTGCGGCTTAGTACGTTCGATGTCTTCGAGAGCATGTCACGCTGCAGCTTGGCATTGGGTGATTTTGTTTCTGCTGTGGATGCATGTGATATGTCTGTGTTGCTTTCGAGCGTCGGCACCCTTGCGTTGGGCCTCTCGCCCAGCCCACCTTGGATCTATCTGGCCGAAGACTTGCACTCTATCGAACTCGACCAGAAACATGTGGACAGTTTTTGTCGCTTCTTAAGCCACATGACCTCTTTGACAGGATTCAATCTGCATTGGTATAGCCTGTACGCCGGCGCACCGCCGCCATGCGTTACCGCTGAACAACAACTATTCGAGACGCTCACGACATCTGGATTGTTACCGTCATTGAAGGAATGTGCGCTGCGAGGTGTATACACGACTGGTGATACGCTACAAGCATTTGTCAAATCACGAACTAATATCACGAACCTGTCCTTAGAAGAGCTTCACTTGAGCAACGGCTCCTTCCAAACACTGTTCCAGGATCTGACTAGACGGGACACACCATTAGCATATCTGCACCTTGACGATCTATTCGAGGGCCAAGAGATTCTCTACTTCGCCGCGCATGGCGAGCCAAAGTTCTCAAGCCTTGGCGGGAATATTGGTCCCAATGAGATCACACGCATAGGGCCCGCCGCACGCGAGCTTGTGAAATATCGCTTCTGCTCAGGCCGCGCGTTGGGGAGTCCGCGGGTTGGCAAGTGGCAGCGTAGACGGGAGAGGCTTTACGGACCCCCCTGCAGGATTCCAACCATGGCTGCTCGTCCGCGCTCAGCCTCTAGTAGCAGCGACGACGTAAGATGAGCACCGAGTAGCAGAAAAAGGGCATGTCTGGTGTTCTGCCATCTTCTGGGAAGTTTATGGCCGGATCTCAATGCTGTCGTGTATATGTAGCATGATCGATGCGTCGAAAGGCAGGGACTCTACCCATATGAACAGTCATGCACTCAATAGCGTTGACGTCTCTGCGCCAGGATGCATTGCCAGACTTGGCTGCATCTCCTGTCGCCGAGGGAGTCTACCTGCGATCAGACCGCGTCCATGTGAGACATGGCGAAGTCATGTTGGTGCCCCTAGGAGTGGGATTGATTGACTGATTGATTTATCAGTTCACACGAAAGAAAATTCTTCTCATTGTTCAATCGGACGAGCGGCAGAACGGGCTAACCACTTGATAGCTTAAGTGTACAAGGTACACGCTTGGTCTTTCCTCTTAAGAACGCAACTACAATGACATCGAGCGCAATCCGCAGATGACCCGGAGATCACTAGTAACCACCGAACCAACCGACATCAATCTGTTCTTCGCATTGGCCCGATCGCGCGCCATAGAGCGTACACCGGTGCCACCAATCATTCCCCTTAATAGCGCCCCTAGAACTGCCCGATTTCTCCTGACACCAACCGTCAATCACCTCCCATTTGAGTCCGTAGGGGATGTCCGTCCATCCACTGTGGTCTTGGGTGAAGATGCCGCAGGCGGTGAAAGTGGATGCGTCGTATTCGATGCCATCAGCGATACCTTCGGAATTTGTTGACATGCACCTGCATCGTTTCCAATATCTCTCCACATCCTCGCCGAGGACGGTGGTGCTGAAGAGGAGGATGGTGGTGGCGGCAATGTGGGAGCGCATTTTGAAGGCCGCCTAGTCGTATTGACAGAGATTTGTGTTGCCAACGAGCGTGTTGGTGTTGTTGGGGGAGGGCTGGCGTTGCTGCCGGGGGAGTGTTGATGTCGTTGGAGAATTGATTGGTGTTGTTGGAGCAGTAGACCAGCTGCTACACTACGTCGCTGCTACTACAAACGCAGACTGAGGAGCGATAATGTGTAGGCTATATAAAGTCGAGCTCGCCAATTCCTTAGGCCTCTACCTGCCTTCGCGCTGGAGTGCGCCGAGTCGATCGACATGACTGGTATGAGCACTGCCGAGCTCCATGTTTGATGAGTCTGGGTCGCAAACGGTGCGAATACGATCAGACTGTCTAGTAGAACTACCTTTGATCATCCGACCGCTGATCCAGCGGTTCCGTGAGAACCACCAAGGTGTCTTTTACCATTCGACTAGCGCATGGCTACGCACGATAGCGCTTACAAGCTCATAACGTGTCTTCATCGGGAGGATCACAGGTAGTCATGAGATCTATAGGATGTCGTTAGTGGTAGGCTCTATTACATAGATTAGATGAGGCCAGTAAAAGCAGCATTGTACTTACACCTCTTCGTGGTTACTCATAGATTTCAATTAACGACATTCGCAGAGGTCACAAAGCCCTCGCTACGAAGACCAGAGCGGTACTATTGACATCTATGTTGATATCAGACATTGTGTCTCAGGCAGTGGGAAAGATTCAATAGTGCGTGGACGCCCCACACCACGAGACGAGTCCCCGTCGATTCACCGAAGATCCAACCACTCGGTACCGCTTCTGAAACCTACATTAGTCCCACACACTACACGTAACTACCGAATCCTCCGGTCCGGCCATCTCCTACGATATACCGACGTCGAATTATTGCCCTCGAGACCTTGTAATCATCTCAAGCAGAGCCACACGCTCGAGACACCACCAATTCCTTAGGCGATCGCTTGGCACGCCGCGGAGCGTGAGCGAGTACTGTATGTATGCCTAGAGTCGCCAAGGGAAAGTAGGAGATCTAGATCTATTAATCGCGTTTGAGACATGGCCGTCATCAGACACATGCATTAACCTTGCAATCAATTCTTCTCCAATGGACCTGGCGAACGGGACGCCAAGCAGGGCTTCCAAGTCATTGGCATTGAAGGAACCGAGACCCTAATTGCAGCACGTGGCCAAGTCCAGAGGGCTGAAAGGTACTGTTTGTTCAGAGAACCCAGAGCATGTCCTCCCCGGATGGATTTGTAGGTTTCGACGCTCATCGTATCAACGAGCTTGTCAATGTTATTGAAACATACATCAGAAATCATAGAACGCCTCTCGATTTCAAACATCGCCTAAGTCGGCGACCAGACCCGTGGCCTAGACGCCATCAAATTGAGCTTGTACTTCGACAACTGTAGCAATGACACAGCATGTTCCGACAGAATAGACCTTACAAGCCTTCCCAGGGTCCGCACTGGCCGGCGTCCGCTCCACCGTTGTTAATACATATATCCCACCACCGGTTTCCTACAAAACGACCTGAGCTATCCCCCCTGGTAGGCACACACCATCCGTCCACGACATCCCAAGCCGCATCTACCCAGCCATTGTTGTCAGCTTGCCATTCGGTGCATGCCTTTTTGGTGGATTCGATCAGCGAGATGCCGCCGGGCTTGCCACCCGCGTTGATGCTGACGCAGCGGCAGCGGTCGTAGTACTTTTGCGTGTCGGCAAGTGTTGTTGTGGTAAAGAGGAGAAGGGTGGCCGCGTTGGCGAGATTGATGTGCATTTTGACTTCCGTTTGGCGTTGCGATTTGATTGCTGTTTGCGTCCTGGCAGCGGTTTCGCTGATGCGGTTCAAGAACAGATGTGTTGGTGTAGCTGAAAGTGGGAAGACCTGCTGAATTCCCCTCGCTGCTGGGGATTGTCGTGAAGAGCGGGAGGGGTTTTGAACTTAACATGATGGATGAGGCGTCGCCTCCCTTGGATCCGGAGGCCAGCGCGCACGCGCAATTAGCGAGTGTCGCAAAAGGTCCCGGCTTGGTCTCCTCTGTGTCTCTTGTTATTAGCGCATCGTGTCGAGTGTGGAGGACTGCCCGACCTGATCTCGCATCCTTGAGGCCTTGGCTGTAGTTGCATGCCAAGCCACATGTCTCGCCAGCAGAGGATGGTACAGCGAAGATATTCCTCGACCGAGTCAGATCCGAACATCTACCCTCATGCACTACATCGCCTTGCTGTGGGGTCTGTCCTGATGGACCCTCGACAACCACGCTATCCCAGAGCCCAGAGACACTCTAGCGTCAGATCCCGCTGCTAGGATCCGCCAGCCCCCAGACAAGACGCCAAATCAGTTATGAAATGAAAGAACAACAGCGCTACAGAGTCGCACCGCGTCGGATGCTCCAATGGGTCTCTTGACAACCAGGGCGCACAAGGGTTGAGAAAAAAATGAAGAGCCAGATCCTTCAGCTCAGATTGGTCAGTTGCGATCTGAGACCGGCTAATCTAGTACCATTGAAAGTGCCAATTGCACTGAAGTGTGGCGTCCGACGGTGGCAAGACTCTTTAAAACAGAACATGCCCTACGGCGGGACGGTGCAAGTCGACCCCAGATGTCGTTCTTTGTCGCCGTCTCGTGAACCAAGCGCATTAGCTGGATCTGCTAGGCTCACGATTTCGATGCTGATCTTCATAAGCACGGGGCAAGAGCAGTATGACGAGATCGCATCACTTCCACATGGCTGATGGTAGCCCAACGGACGCATCTTGATGTAGTAATGCTGTTGCATTCACAGCCCAGACGTCGTTGGCTATGACAGCGCCGCGAACTCATCCGCGATCGTTGGAAGACCCGGCGAGAACATCGGCCTCGTAATCAGGCTGGAATTTGTGTTTCATCCTCAATAATAGAACTTTGTGGCATGCCGACACGCCAGATCAGCGCACCGGCGCCTCGTCCCTGCGATGCCCAAGCAGAATTGTGCCAGCTCGTCGCAAGTCCTTTGGAAAGTGGCAAGAACATCGGCATCGCTATCGGGCTGGAAAGAGGTGTCTCATCCTCAGTAATAGAAACTCAGGGTGTGCCAAACTCACCAGATCAGCGCAGCGGTCCCTCGTCCTTGTGATGCCCAGGCAGAATGATCGTGCCAGCTCGCCGCAAGTCCTTTTTGAAAAACCGGAAAGAACATCGGCATCGCTATCGGACGGGGAATAGATGTCTCATCCATCCTCAGTAATAGAAACTCGTGGTATGCCAAAAACGCGCCAGATCCGCGCACTGGCGTCTTGGTTCTGTGATGCCCAAGCAGAATCGTGGCACGAGCTGTGCATGTGACGACCGAAGCCAGAGCCAGCGTCAGTAGTGAGGTCTCAAACGTCAGCCATGTGCTTCGCCACGGAGATGAACTGCTCGACCATACCAAAAGGGTGCCCCGCTAACACAGGATCGTGAGTGATAGTCTTGCGTGCTAGAGAGATGCCAAGGATCCTTCGTCGGTGATGGTTCAGGCGCTGTCATCAGTCATGGCAAGACAGTGCTATGCTAGACCGGTGCCGCGCATGTTGATGCCGTGGGAAAAAAGTCCCTCCTCCCTATTGATGATGACCAGACGGCAAGCTACTAAAATCTTCGCTAAGCCCCCGCCAGTGGACGCACAGCAAGCTAGATATCGAGGCAAAATCATCCACTCAGCCCCGTCAGTCGCTCCTCGCACCCCACAATCAGTAAGAACTTCGATCATCCCACAGCTCCAACCACGAGCGAGAACCTTGACTCACCTCCATCAAACGGGCAGGAAAAGACAAAAAAAAAATGCAATTCTCACCCCTCTTCGGCGTCGTCGCCCTCCTCACAATGGCCACACTCCCGCTCGCCAGCGCCTGCAGCCCAGAGCAAGACTGCTGCTGGGGCGGCGTGTCCTCGCCGGACTACGTCTACGGCGACGCCGGGTGCCGCAACCAGCATCGGAAGCATTCGTGCTCGGGGAACGAGGTGCTCAAGTCTCAGGGGTGCGGGAATCACGGGGTCACTGAGGCGGACTGTAATGCGGACTGCTGCTCCATCTCGACGAAGTGGGGGAGACCGTGTCCGTAGATGGGGGGATGGAGAAAGCCCTTAGGTAGTGGAGTTTTGTGGGCTGTCGGCGGTGGTGCTGGTGCGATGGGATTGCTTGCGGGATGAGAGTGTTGTATGAATTATTTTATCGCAGATGCAGAGGTTAGAGTTGCATCGCTTAGCACAGTCTTGACAAACGGGTCGTTTTGACCTTGTCGCGCATCACTATCAACTTGTGCGGCGTTCTATTGCAATTATAGCTCACCTGGGTGACCACGTCAGACTCCACACTACCATCCATCCCGCATCTCTGCTGCTCCATGGGGGGCTCGGGAGCCCATAGCGCATACCCTGCGGACGCGACCGACCCCAGCAAGGCAACGGAGCGAGAACCGCGAAGTAGTTGAAGGAGATTCGGGTATGGCGGTAGGTGCGAAACAGTGGGGGGGTGTTGAGCTGGGGTCGCGGTAGCACGTTGCCTGCTGGTGTGCGATTGTTCTCTCAAAGGAGACAGAGAGAGAGGAGCTTCAAAGCCCTGTATGCGCTACAATCGCAGCAGTGCGTCAATGTCGGGCCCTATAACCTCTTCAGCCTTTCTCTCCATCAACTTTTCCTCCAAGCATCCACTGATGATGGGCAGTGTATACAATGGCACGATGGGAAATCGCTCTTTCAAAGAACATAAGATACTCACTGACCACCTGTGCTGGCATTCCTTCGACATCTCAGCAAAACGCTCTCAACCACACACACGGATATCCACCTCCTCACCTCATCCCACCTACCTCCTGCCACACGCCTCCCTAAACACCCCCACCAACTCCCCCGCCACCCCCTCATCCCGCAACCTCTGACCCAGATACCCTCGCAAATCGCTCCAAAACTCCTCACTCCCCAACACCGCCTCCACCGGACTCGTCGATCCTCCCACCTCTTCCTCCTTCCTCTCCGCCTCCGCTTGCGCTTTCTCGCTCTCCGGCGCAGGAGTCTTCTCATCAATCTCCATTTTATCCGCGGGCTCTGCTTCCTTCGGCACTGGCACGGCTTGCGGTTGAGGTTTCTCTGTCACGGGCGAGGAGACAGCAGGGGAAGTTGCGCCGGGAGTTGATGAGGCAGCGCCACCGCCGCGCCGCCCATGAGCATGACGCTGAGTTCGATGGTGTCGCTGTTGATGCCGAGGTCTTTGAGGGTTTTGAGGTCGGCGGCGGGTTTCTTGTTGAGGAGGAGCTTGATTTTGTCCTGGGGTTGGCCGGTCTTTTGCGCGTACTGCGTTTTGATATCGTGGATGGTGCTTTCGAGGGTGAGGTCTGAGATTGTGAGTGTCTCGCCGCCGCGCATGGGTTTTAGTGTGGCTGTGACATTCTTCTGTTTCGCTTGTTGTGCGGCTTGGGAGACGGTCTTTCGGGGAAATGGGTGGGTTTGTCTGGGTAGGATGTACTGTGTGCGGAATATCAGCCGTGTGTTGATCACTGGTAGAGATTAATCAGGCATACAGGCGACTGAGCGGGATAGCGCCTGGGATCGCTGACATGGTCGGCAGGCAGCTTGATGGCCCGCTTGTCGAGTTGGGTCAGGAACTGTTTGGCGAAGGAGATTTCGCTCATGATAGTCTTTTGGAAGGAGGAATAGAGCGTTTCGTTTCCGGTGAAGTACGCCAGGTTGCTGTCGGAGATTGGATCCAGGATTGCGGTGGTGTATGTTGAGCAGTGTATAAGCTCAAGACCAAGTTGGACCACCTTCGACCTGCGTCATGCGGGGCGGATCAAGTCAAGTTCCGGATATCACATGCAAACTTGGATGTTCTGTATACCTAGTTTGCGCCCCGAGACATAGCACGACAAAAAGCCTCAGAGTCTGCCAAACAATGTCGTCGCTCTACAACCTCGAGCCGCCTCCAACAGCCAAAGTCATCTTGAAAACGACCGCCGGCGACATCGAGTTGAGCTTGTTCGCCAAGCAGACCCCGTTGGCATCACGAAACTTCCTGCAGCACTGTCTGGACGGCTACTACAACAACACCATCTTCCACCGACTCGTGCCTGGTTTCATCATTCAAGGCGGCGATCCGACAGGCACAGGCTCGGGCGGCATCAGCGCGATCAACAATGGCGACGGCTTCGAGGATGAGGTGCACAGCAGGCTCAAGTTTAATCGGAGAGGCCTGCTGGGTATGGCGAAAGATGAGGGAGGCTCAAACAGGAGCCAATTCTTCTTCACACTTGGCGTGACGCCGGAGTTGCAGGGCAAGCATACTATGTTTGGGCGTGTGGACGGTGACACAATCTACAACTTGATGAAGATGGCGGAAGCAGAGTTGGCTGAGGGTGAGGGGAGCGAGAGGCCGCTATATCCGACCAAGATTACGGGTTCTGAAATATTGGTCAATCCGTTCGCGGACATGGTGGCACGAGTAAGGGAGGCGCCAAGGACAAAAGATGAAGGAGAGAAGGTGCAGCCTAAGAAGCGGAAGAAGCCTGCGGGGAAGAACGTGTTGAGCTTTGGTGGTGATGAGGCAGAAGATGAAGCTGCGCCGCTTCTTAAGAAGACGAAGGCGAATCCAAAGCTTGTGTCTGTGGGCGAAGAGGAACCTGAGAAGCTGAGTAATACCGCTATGCCCAATGGCAAGGGTGCAAAAAAGGCAGAGAAGAAGCAACGACAGCGTATAGCATCACCGGAAGTTGTCGAGATGCCGTCCCGACCAGCTGTGCCAATCCCAGCTAAGAAACCAATGGACGATATGGAATCAGAGGATGAAGAGCCAGAGCCAGAACCGAGAAAACAGAGCCAGCTGGAAAGGACTAACGCTGAAATTGCAGCGCTGAAAGCCAGCATGAAACGCACAGTCGACACCGGACCCAAGGAACGAGAAAAGCCGAAAAGCGCTCTAGAAGCCATGATCCCCGAAACCAGCACACGAGGCCGCAAACGCGGCAAAGTCACCGACGAACGAGGCGCTATGGATCTCTTCAAAGCATTTAAACAACAACTCGAGGACCTCCCTCCTCCACCACTCCCTCCCACGACGAACTCCACAAAACCCGAACCCAACGGCACTTCCACCACCAACAGCAACAACCCCGCCCCCACAACCACAGCGGCAGGAGCCGACAACGACGACGACGAAGCCCCCCTCTGCGACCTCCACTTCATCGCTAATTGCCAGTCCTGCAAATCCTGGGATCAGCAGGACGAGTATGGTGGTGGGGGGGATGGGGAGGAGGACGATGATGACGATGCGGGCTGGATGGCGCACACGTTGACGTTCGCAAAGGATACTTTGGGCAAGGATTTGGAGTGGAAGAGGCGGATGGCGGAGATTGAGGTTGTTGATCCGAGGGAGAAGGGGGGGAGGTTGAGGGAGGAGAGGGGGAAAGAAAAGGGGAAGAAGGGGGTTGGTGGGGGGAGGGATAGGGGGAGGGGGAGGCGGTAGGAGTGCTGGGGTTCTGTCAGGAGATGGATGAGAAGATATTACATTGGCATTCTTGTCTTAGGAAGTCATGTCTAGAAAGTTGAGAGCTGTAGAGCACCATACCTCCAGACAGATCTGACCCGTCAACAGCGTCGTCAACGCCGCCCGACGATGCAGACAGATGAGGGTGGGCCTGCGTGCTCACGACCCCCATCGCCCTCTGCCCTTAAATCACCACTCTTGCACTCCCCAACAAAAACCAGAACCCCCACCACTCCCTCCCCATAATACATACTCTACCGCAAAGAGAAAAAAAAAAAATACCCAATTCCCGTCAGTCACGGCCACCCAGCTTCCACTAAGGTATTCCCGGCAAAGAGGAACAAAAGTTTTGCTCCCAAATTAAGTACAGTACCGTTACCGGCCGCATCATTCGTGGGAAGGAGCTAGGTAGGCGTGGCGTGGCGTTGGTATGCATTATTCTAGCGTCTGAGGCTGTGGCCGGGATTGGGATCGGGGATTCGTTGGTGGCTGGGATTCGGGCTTCGTTGGTAGCTGGGATTGGGGTTCGTTTGTGGCTGTTCGCTGAGGGAGGGGAGGGGAGGGGAGGGGAGGGGTGGTGCTAAGGCGGGTTTTTGGAGGTGGGGGCGACGATGCGGATGGGTTGGGGTGTTGGAGGTGGGGATGGGGATGAGGATGAAGGATGGAGGATGGAGGATGGAGGTGGGGATAGGGGATGGGTGGTTGTTGGGAGTTGAGTGGTTGAGTGGCGGTTCGATGGCTGGATCTACCGTTCAATATTATTTCATATTGCCAAAAATGCGTTGTCCGTGTCGCAAAAAAGGGTATCTGCTGCTTTTCGGATAACGGCAGGGCGGGACTAGAGCTGGAGAATGTTTCGACAGCTCTCTCATCCTCAGCCGACATGCTCGACCTCGTTCCAATGCCGCCATGACCGATTTCATTCCAGTGCATTGAGAGCACTTCCTTATCCAATCTCAACAACTACAACGACGGAAAGTCCGTCCGTGACAGCGCCTAGGCTTCTGCAGGCGAGCTGCACCATCGATAGACCCTTTTAGAACAAAGAAGAAGGTAGCTCTGACGCCTCTTTTGCACTTCGCACAACGAGCAAGCTAACGAGCAAATTTTCCCGATGCAGCAGCTGGCAATATCTGTCTGTCTGTCAGTCGTACTTCAAGTGTCCTCAGGATCATTGATGCTTAAAAAGCGTGGCGTCGGGAAGGTGTGGGGATATGATGCGGTGCTCAGTTTCTGAGCAATGGAGATGTGGTATCTTCGGTCGGAGTTCGATTGCTGAGATAGGCAGGCCTGTTAGGTGGGAGGTTGAGGGCGTGATGGGGACGGTTTGATGAAGACGGTAGCTGCTTGATGCGGACGGCTTGATATGGAGGGGTTGGTGGGGACGGGTTGGTGTGGACGCTTCATATGGACGGGTTGATGTGGGCGGGTTGATGTGGACGGGTTGGTGTGGACGGCTTGATTTCAATGTTGACGGCTTCACATTGACAGCTAATTATCGCTTGATGGCTAGTAGTCAACAGTTGATGCAACAGGGCTGATGGTTGATTGGGTGACTATTCTTGACAGATCGATCCTCGAAGGAATACTCTGTGGCGGGTTGCAAGTCCTTGAAATCATATTTAGTGGCTTGATGACCTGTTGGCTGGCGGACTGATCAATGACGGTTGACAGAGGCCGGACGACGATCGATAGCCGACGACTTGACGGGTGAAAACTCTCGATTGTGAGTGTAAGTGATCCATCGCCTGACGCATTGATAACTTGGCAAATTCGTCACCAAGATCATGCTGAAATGCTCTGTCAATGCTGCTACCTCGACCGACAAGGTACAAATCACGAAAGAGTGTGGATCAACCTGTCCATGCCATATAGACCCCGCAGCCTCCTCCTCCACCCCACCAACGACCAAGAATCATCCACTCCACTACACCACACCCCAACATCCACTCCACTCAACTCTCCTCCACCCCCACCTCCTCATACCTAACAACCTCATACCCCTCCACCGCCTGCCCACCCCGCACCCACTCCGCCCTCGCCGCCTCAATCCCCTTCACTACCCCAAAATACAAAACCCAAACTACCCGATAAACCCCTCTCGGCAAGACGTCCCTGTCCCCCTCCATGAACAGAGAGCCAAACGCAGCATTTAAGCTCAATTGCGCGAAAATGCGGCCGGCGGCGGAGCTGCCGTATATTGTGATGAGCTGCGGCATTATGTCGTCGTCTGGTAAATAACCGATGGTCGTTAGGACCGCTGGGAGCAGTAGAGTGCTGAGGAGGAGGGAGGTCCAGGATTCGTTGGTGCATGGGATTTCGGCGGGACAGGTATGGTTGAGAGAGTGTGCGAGTTCGGGCCAGATGCAGGTGCAGGATGGCTGGGGCTGCGCTTTGTCTGTGATGATGATGATGGTTAGCATGAGAATGTTATCGAGATTTGAGAGTGCAAGCTACCATCCAGGCGAACAGAGCGACTGAGCTTGCGACGGCGCAGGAATAATCTGATGCCCAGGATGAGGAGTGGACCGCATATAGCATAGATCATCAAGACCGAGACTTTCCACAGAGCATCTGCTACAGTCAGAGACCCCGCTGTGGTGCAGCCTTTTGGCGTGCAGATTGTTGCGCCGCTCTCGTGGAGGGTGATGTTGATGTCGTGGACGGTCGATACGAATGTGACGTTGTGGAGGTCGAGGGCCATGCTGATGCTGGTGATTTGTGCTTCGTAGCTTTTGCAGCGCTGTGATTGTTGTGTTTTGAATCAGAAATCGTGCAGGCTAGATCATCTCTGTAATCTTGTACGCGTGTGCTTGTGTGTTGATGTCAAGTCGGAGGATGATGATGGAGGGCAAGAGGTAGACAAGAGCCCAGAGGTTGCTTGAACAGCAACCTGGAACAGCCGCACAAGCGTACCGAGCAGGCGCATTGACAGATCAGCAAGGGCAATGCGCAAAGCTGCTTGAAGACCAACCGCAACTGTCTTGCTAAGAGGATGACTCTTTGGCGTAATGCGCCCACTGCATCGCGTGCCAACACGGTATAATGACCATCAAGCACAACCGGTCAACCCATTGCCTGTGACGTGATCCACATGTCAACTGCCTTGAGCGCCGCTGCGCTCAACGCCCTCGGTTGTCAACAGCATCGGATGTCGAACGACTCCAAAGTTAATTCCCCAAAACTCATTCGCCTCGAATGTCGATGATAAAAGACTTTTACTTTCCACCTCCAACATGAATCTGAAGGCCAAACAGCCAGGATGCCGTATTCGCAGTGCAGCTGACCGAAGACGACCGATGTGTGAGGACGACTTGGATTTCCAATCCCCATTACGTCCACACTTACGGCTGATATTGACAAAATTGTCTCATTCAAACTGGGTATTCCCTCGTTGACTCTTCACTGGTCCATACATCTTAATACCAAAGTATGTCTCGATTTCCTGGTCCTCTCATAAATCCAACACCCTACTCCACCCCTCCCCACCTTCCCCAACCTTCCTAAACTCCACTCCTTCCCCAAAATACCCCGCCTCATTCCACGCCTTCATCGTCGGCCCATCATACGGCCCATGGTTCTCGCCACCATCCCTCGCATCGCTCCACCGGTACTCCCACATCTCTGCACCATCAGAAGCAGCTCCATTCTCCGCTCCGCCATTCGAACTATCCTCTTTCCGCGCAGCCGTCCACTCCTCACCTGTTTCTCGCTTGCATTGCCGCATGAGCATTTCACGTTCCGTGTCGTAGATTTCGTGTTGCTGTCTTGAGTACAGTGCATCTGCCGCGCCAGTAATTGCATCCACAGCTTGTCTTCGTTTCGCTTCTGCTGGGTCAACTTGTGCGGTATGACCGTTGCCGTTTGCAGCGGCTTCTTCGACCTCCATTGCATCATCTTTCTGCTTCTGCTTCTTCTGCTTCCACTTCGGGACCTTCTTCTCCTGATGCTCTTTCTTCTTGCCCCTCTCCAATCGCTGCAGAGCCTCCAAGGGTGTCTCTCCTGTCTCCAGTTGCGCAATGAGTCGTGAAAGTAGATCCGAAGTTAACGTTGCATCGTCCTCGGCATCTTTCTTTCGCCGCTCATCGTCTCGCTTCTCTTGCGCAGCTTTGGCTTTCTTCATATCCTTCTTGCTCAGACCATCGAGCCACGAGTCGTTCACAGCATCAGGGTCCGCAGCTTTCCTGACATAATTCCCACTCTCGTCGAACCTTCCTTCCTCCTCCTCATCTTTCAGATTGAATGCGTCAAGCTTCGGTGCATGCCTCTTCTTCCCTCCTGCTCCAATCTCCTTGGCTAAATCCTCCTCCATCTCCTCGTCCAATAGATCACGCTCTTCGTCACTCCCTGAATCAGAGCTCGACTCCACGTCCCTATCCCGCCTCTTGCCCTTCTGATCTCCTGCCAACAGATCGGAGGCAACGTGACCACCACTTTTGCTGCCCATAACCTGCCCCTCAATATCTTCCTGCTCCAGAAACCTCACGCCCTTCTTCTTTCCCAAACTCAAGTCCTCGTCTTCATCCCCATCTGCCGTCCCCTGCACTTCCTCCTCAAGATCTGCAAACATGTCATCCTCATCCTCATCTTTGCTCTTCGCCGCCCCAGCATGTCCATTCTTATTCCGTTTCTCCCGTTCCTTGGCTCTGGCATTGAAGTTGTCGTTGTCCGAGTCACTCTCGTAACCGTCGATGTTGACTGCATTTCGCTTGACCTGCGCTCCAGATTTGCCAATCACATCTGCATCGAGGATCAAGTCCTCTTCTGGTGCATCTGCAGCGAGCGTTGAAGGATTGCGGTAGTCAAAGCGAGGTTTCTTTGAGGTGTTGTCGTGCTCCCGCGCGAACTCTTCGCCTGCGCGTTTGGGTCGCGAAGCCATTGCTGTGTGGTATATGTTGCGATGAAAGGGAATGATTCAATGGACTGTATAGGCGAGATCGCAAGAGCTATGACGAGCTAGGAAAGCACGAGTCAGGATTTATATATTGGTTTTTCATGTGATATTCTCCCGTTCATGTCCAGGATCAAACAAAGATCCATCAATACTGGACGACATAGCTAAGATGCCAGGTGATCAGCCATCAAATGGCTTCAGCCGGTCTCAATTAAACGGAGCTACTGCGGGGTGACGTCGCGCCTACTTCGTGGTGTTCTGGACCTTTGTCAGTAAGATACAACTTACGATTTACAAGATCCTACAAAGTGTCCATATGCAGCTCGACTCAATCATACGTGCACCAGGCTCTACTCGACAACGACTTGAATTACTGCATCATCTGGATCAACCGTGCTGACGGCAAACCTAAATTGCTGGCCAAAAGGCCACGAGCGTTACTACGATGATCCCCGGCATCAACATCCCCTTTGACTATGCCGCAGATATATCAGGAGCCTCACGAGATGAACTCAAACAGATATTCGTCTTCCTGGTCTCCTACCCTCTTGCCGGTCTCCTGAAGCGCGTACCAGACAACAAGCCTTACCTCAAGAACATCTTTAATATTTCCATCGGCGTCTTCTTCCTTGTGGGTCTCTTCGATCTCTGGTCTGGCCTATTCCTGGTTCTTTTCGATGCAATTGGAACATACCTAATAGCGGCATATATCGAAGGGCCATACATGCCATGGGTTGGTTTCACATTCCTGATGGGCCATATGAGTATCAGCCACCTTTACCGCCAATTTGCCAACAGCCCCCAAGTAATCGACATTACTGGAACACAAATGGTCATGGTGATGAAACTTTCAGCGTTCTGCTTCAATGTCTGGGACGGAAGGCAGAAGGAATCAGATCTCAATGATGCGCAAAAAGATCGAATGCTGAAGACGCTGCCGCATCCATTGGATTATGCCGGATTCGTCTCTTTCTTCCCTAGTCTGATGGCAGGACCGGCGTTTGACTACGTCGACTATGAGAGGTGGTTGACGACGAGCATGTTCGAGCTCCCACCAGGAACTGATCCGCTGAAAGCCGCACCGACCAGAAAGAAGCGAAAGATCCCGAGGAGTGGAACACCAGCAATGAAGAAAATGGCCGCCGGATTGATCTGGCTGGTCTGCTTCTTGCAGTTCTCGAACTACTTCAATCCGACCGTCGTCTTGAGCAAGGAATACAGTACATTCTGGTTCCCAAAGAAGGTCTTTCACCTCCACATGCTCAACTTTGTCACCCGCATGAAATACTACGGTATCTGGACTCTGACTGAAGGCGCTTGTATCCTCTCCGGCATTGGGTACAAAGGTCTTGATCCGAAGACTGGCAAGCCCGACTGGTCTCGCTTGACCAACATCAAGCCTGCAGGTGTTGAATTAGCGCAGAATAGTCACGCGTATCTAGGAAACTGGAACATCAACACAAATCATTGGCTGCGGAATTATGTCTACCTGAGAGTCACGCCAAAGGGCAAAAAGCCAGGATTCAGAGCGAGTATGGCGACATTTGTGACGAGTGCGTTCTGGCATGGCTTCCTACCGGGCTACTACATGACCTTCGTGTTGGCGAGCTTCATTCAAAACGTTGCCAAGAGTAATGCTCCCTTCTTCTGACACCTCAGAGCGGTGCGCTTGTACCTACAATGGATGACTAATAATATACTATAGATTCGAGAAGGCTACTGAGGCCATTCTTCATGACGCCGGATGGCTCAAAGCCACTCCCTACGAAGCGATATTACGATATCTTTACCTGGCTGGTAACGCAGCTGGCGTTCACGTTTACAACGACGCCGTTTATTCTGCTGACGATACATGATTCTATGTATGTCTGGGCTCAAAACTATGGTATGCAATATTCGCAAATCTTCGATGGTCTGATGATAGTGCTAACGTGCCGACAGTAAGTCTAACAAGCTGCACTCGCGCACCACCCTGTTGGCAAAAGAAGCGACGAAATGTCCGCTACCATGGCCATTTGCAAGGACGGATGCTGCACCATGTCTTTTGCTGCTTTCCGCCCTCGTTTACCGTAACCGCAAAGCCCTGCTAACAACCCCACAGTTCTACGCCATCATCGGCGTCGCCCTCAGCTCCGCCTTCCTCGCCTCCCCAGGCAAAACCTGGCTCGCCCGGAAAGTCAAAGCTCGCCAGACCCGTCCCGCCAGCATCCAGCGCAGCAACAGCATGGAGTCGCTGCAGGGCGCCACGCTGGGCGTGCCGAGCGAGCCGGGCAAGGAGTGGGATGAGATGGTTGAGGAGGTCGTGGAGGAGGTGAAGAGGCGGAGGGGCGCGAGTGTGGGGGAGGGGGAGATTGAGGGGCGAAGGTTGAGAAGACGTTGAGGGATTTTGGGGCGGGGACGGAAGAGGGAAAGAGGAGGTGAGAGGGGCTGTAGAGGAGGGGGGTGGTAGGATTGGAGTCTTAGTGTGAGGGAGTGAGCGTTGTTTAGTATTTTGTTTCATGGTTGTAGCGGCTGTATACCCATGTACCTGAGCAACAGGACATTGCACGTGGAGACGCGCCGGGCTAAATCTAGCGTGGCATTTTCGCGACTCCGACAACTTCAGCTGCACTCATCACCCATCAATTCACCGAACATGCTAATAGTGTAGCAAGCATATCATCATTCAACAAGGTAGGTGCATCTCCTCGTCTCGTTCTCTCACCTCAATACCAATGATTCAAAGCACGCAAGTATTTCAAGCCGCCAACACTCAAGCTGCCGGACACTCCATACCCAGTCCATGCGCAGACCCGCAACTCCATCATGGCTTCTACTCTCCGTGACGAAATCTTGATCCAGTCGAGCAACCCCACAAGCGACCGCAAGACCGTCCTCGTCTTCATGATCACAGGAAATCCAGGCCTAATCGAATACTACCGGCCCTTCCTAACTTTCCTCCACGCACGCATCAACTCCGTCTGTCAGCCTCGTGCAGACTTCCATATCTATGGCGCTAGTCTCAGCGGCTTTGAAATCAATACTCCGTCACCACCACATGGACCTCTGGACCTGAATCAGCAGATTGAGAGCGTGATGGCGAGGCTAGTACGGGTAGCTCAGACGACTTCAGCCGGAGCAGAGGCACGGGATCCACCTGTTATACTTATCGGTCACTCAGTGGGCTCTTACATTCTCCTCGAAATCCTGCACCGTCTCCAGACTTCGCAAAGCAGCCCAGCCCTAAACATAGTAGGCGGTATCTGCCTCTTCCCCACCATCGTCGACATCGCCAAGAGCCCTACCGGCCGCAAAACGACACCCTTGCTCCTGTTCCCCGGCTTCGCGCTAGCAATCCACTTGCTATCAAAGCTCCTCTTCTCCCTGCTTCCCCTATCCCTCCTGATCCCGCTCGTGCAAATCCTGACAGGCATGCCCGCGCACTCCGCCACAACCACCGCAGCATTCCTGCAAAGCCCTACCGGCGTCCGCCAAGCCCTCCATATGGCTAAACACGAAATGCTAGAAATTGCCGCTGATGACCGCTGGAGCGAGGAGCTCTGGGGCGTTAAGGCGCTGGAGTCTGCCGCTGCTGCGGAAGGTGGGAACAGGAGGACGAAATTGTATTTTTATTGGGGCGAGAATGATCATTGGGTTGCGGATGAGACGAGGGATGTTTTGCTCCAGACTCGTGGGGGGTCGGGGGAGGGGGGACTCCGTATGGAGGTTGATGGAGTGGGGACGCCGCATGGGTTTTGTGTGAGGGAGGGGGGGAGTAGGGTTGTGGCGGGGAAGGTTGCGGGGTGGGTGGATGAGGTGGTTGATGGGTTGGGGGAGTAGTGGCGCTTATCTGATGAAGTGTAGTGTACATGTGCTATAGGTGTTGGACAAACGCTTGCAGCGCACGAAAAGGAACAAAGGTTTGAGCCTGTGTGTACCCAAGCCGGCCTGAAATAGTTGGATCTCTGCCGGTGTAGAATTCAGCTGATCGTTTAGGCCATGCTGTGCTCATACTGCCAATGCCGTTTACAAACTTGCATCCTGGCCTTCACCACTCTCCTCTTGTCCGCCCTGGCTCGCGAAGTCAATGGAGCTATTCGTGGGCCCACTCGTTGCGCCCTGCGATTCGTAGCCTGCAGTCGTGGTACTCGGCATCTTGTCAGAACCAGGGCCTGCGAGACCCTCGTTGCCCGAGGACCCGCCTTGCACACCGACATTACCAGGTTCCCCACTAGTCGTGTTGCCGTCCGTTCGACCATTGCCCGAGTCTCCGCCCTGTGCACCGCTCACGTCCGGAGGCCCACCACTCGTGTGGCCATCCAACCCAGCACTGTTTGGATTGCCGCCTTGTACACCGCTCATGCCAGGAGCCTCGCTACTCATGTTGCCGTTGAGCCCGCCAGACATGTTACTGTCCATTGCAACGCCCATGTTGCCGTCGATTCCACCATTCAGGATACCACTCATGCTTGCGCCCATGTCTCCATTGAGCCCATTGGCCATCACGCTTGGGTCTGTCATCATTCCCATCCCCATATCGTCCATCGGCATCATCCCGTTCCCGGCTAACGCAAGCTGCAATTCCGGTGGCGGACTGTACAAGCTGTAAATCCTTCCCTCTAATCCATCGCCGTCAAACAGCGCAAAGTTCTGGATCGGCTGCTCACGTTTGCCTAAGACATTGATGACATCCTCACTAAGTCTGCCACCGACGAATGCGGCGGTCGGCACAATCTCAGCACCAAGATTCTGGATGAAGGAGCGCAAGAAGTCGGCTTTGAGATGATCTTGGGGGAGTTGCAGCTCACTGTTTTTGTTTGTGGCGAGGGTGGTGAATGAGATGAGGTCTGGGCCTGTGTGTCCTGGGAGGCGAGAGTTCATCCGTTGAAAGTCGAAGAGGGCTCGCAAGCATGGCAGCAAAGCGGGCACTGACTTGAGTTTGCGACGGCTGCCGACGATATCTGGAGGTAGTGGTGAGGAGTTGGCGAGGAGTAGTGGGCAGTAGATTTCTTGCTTCTTGACGATCTCGGTGTTCTTGCCGTTATTCTCCTTCTTGCTGGTCACACTGAGGACACTACGAGTGAGAGATTCTGGCGCAATTGGGGTCGGCTTATTCGACTTCTCGCGCTCAATGACAAATTCATGGCTGACCAGATCTGCAAAGATGTAGCCGTAGAAGCCGTGAATACCTGCTGCATAGAAGGGTCTGTTGGCGAAACGAGCAGCCGTGTTGATCGTGGACAGGGTCATTAAGTCGTGGTCGCAGGCGATGACACAGTCGAAGGGTGCGTAGTAATTTTGATCTCGACCGAGCAACTCGTGCACGCTCCCGCCCGAAGTGACTCGTACTCGTGGGTTGAGCTCCTGAATGCGTGGTATTGCTGACTCGGCTCGCTTGAAATAAAGTCAGTACAGTATTCTCAGACGATTACAAATTATGGCTTACCGGCTTGCCAATATCCTCCTCGCGAAGGAAATACTGTGCGCCCAAGTCTTCCTCAGCAACGTCGCTGTCGTCGATAATCGTGAGTGAGCTGATGCCGGCGAGCGTGAGATTCTTCGCAATCTCCGTGCCCAGTGCGCGCAAAGAAACGAGTAAGATGTTGGCCGAGCGGATCCTCTCTTGCGCCTGAGCGCCCCAGAGTCGTATTTGACGGTCATAGAGTGCGATCTCATCAGCGCTCAATCCAGGAACTGTCGTGGTTGTACCATTTGGGTCCGTTGGCTGCACCGTTGCGGTGCCGTTCGTAGTGTCTGGCAATTGGCCGTTGGAGAAAGCCTCAGCTGCGCTCAAGGCTGCATCGGCTGCCATGTTGAATTTGGTACCCGTTGCGATGCAGATAACGTCGTTTGCAAGATGGAGGCTCCGAGAGCAGGTAATGTTCACATGCCACGTGCCGAGCAAAGTAAGATGCCGAACTGTGAAGTGTGCGCAAAGGCCAATCGGGAGAACACCGAATCCTGTGTTTCGTCGGTGCCGCGATACGCACGCCGCTCCAATTGCTTCTCACAGCGGTATGGTGCCGCCTGGCTACTTCAAGCACGTATTTTAATGTTTTGATACATGTGTAAGTCCGCGTTTGCTCGAAGTCCTGTGAGCGCCACAGTCAGGAGCACCGAGCGGCTGGTGCTGCAGCGGGAGGCGCGGGACGTTAGCGCCGACGCTTGCCCTGCAGCCCTGTCAATCATCTTGGCAGAGACATCATCGTGTCGACCACCTGGATCCATGTCACGGCGTGCGACCCCTCCTCAGACTTCACCTGAATCCTGATACAAGCTTATGAGCGTACGATCTTGGAGCCAAAAAACATACATAATTTACTACCTCGCAAATGAATCCATTGCAATTCCAATAGCACGACTAAGGACTGAACAGAGGGAACGACGGCTACATCATGCCTGACCCGCGGCTTCGACCGATGGACGTTCGAGTACGTGTCAGCTTTTCGAATCGCAGGCTGATGACTGCCATGTGCAAGGAGACTGACACGATCAATAGTACGGCAACTATGACAATCCGCCAGCAGCAGAGTCAGCCACACCGCCCACACGGCGCGAACGACTTCGACGAGCTTTACAAGGCACCAACGATATGGCAAGAGAGGTCATGACCATGGTGGGGAGTGAACCGCGTAGCGGCAGGACTAGCCTCCTGAGTCCCATCAATCGGCGACGGCAACGATCTCCAAGTAGCCAACAGGAAGATGGGAGAGACATCTACTCCACAACAGCTGTGGGCGAAGGCAGACTGCGCAGGTCTAAGCGTAGAAAGCTGGACCCGGACGAACACAATGTTATGAAGAAGGGCATACGATATGGCTGGCATGGACAGGTAGACCCAGGTAGGCTGAAACTCGACCTCGTCAGCTGCGACGGCGGCGAACATCAGGACCCTAGACATCCCAGGACGTATCTTGGCGCCGAGAACCTGTTGAGGCACGACAAGAGCGTTTACTGCTCCGAGAGTCCGAGCAGCAACATCATACTAAGGCACGCGGATGACTCTCCCTTTTGTCTTGAGAAGCTGCACATCGTCGGGCCGGAACATGGCTTCACTGCCCCGTAAGCCACTCACCTAAGAGAAAAGGCCTATTGGATACTGACGATCCGATAGTGTTCGAGAAGGCCTCGTATATTTTGCTATGACAATGCATGACTTGCAAAAGTATATCGACCCACCGAAATATGCTCGCCTACATGGAGTTCATAGTCCTCCTTATCGTCGACGCAGAACGTACGCCGGCAGCTTGAGGTCCTCGCCCGAGCGACTGACATTATCCGATGCGTTGAGAGATCCCGAAATCAATGCAGCCGTCGAAGAGCGCGAGCGAGACTATGCACGCGGTGCTGACTCTGCACACGACCTTGCGTCCGCCGAAGAGAGTTACTATGGCGAAGACTTCGGCTTCGGTCGTACGGATCCAGAGGCCCATTGTGACATCCCGACCTTCTCCTCATCGGATGGTCCAGATTTCATAGTCAACACTGAGGGCGAGCATATTCCAGTCGCCGTCCTCAGCGACGAAGACGCAGGGCCAGAAGAGACTTCGACGCAAGAAGTACTGGACTTCCGCCTACAGCGACTGCGGCTCATGCGAAGACGGCAGGATATCGAGACTTGGGATCGTGAAGATAGGACCTCTGGCATGTACGGCCTGCGCTTCGATGCAAATTCTGGGGAGCGACATCGTGACGGGCAACACAATCTCAGCCGCCTCGACGCGCTGATGGCAATGCATCGGGTGCAGACATCTACTGATCGCGACGACCCATCTGCAAGCTTTGCATCCGATGCTGGCCTTGGGCAGGGATCGTCGACTCATGAATTTGGAGCTGAAGCTGACGCAGAAAAGGACGATAATGTTACTTGCGTACGGTTCCAGATCAAGAAGAATAAGCATAAGGTCGCCATTAGATTCGATCCGGGCCTGTCAGGGAGGTTCATGTTGTTGAAGCTTTGGGCCAATGGGCGAAGCAATGTGGATGTGCAGAGCGTGATTGCAAAGGGCTATGGAGGGCCTCGGTACTTCCCGGCGAGAGAGGCAAAGTAAGGCATGCAGTGGGACTTGGGTGTCGTAGGCCCGAGCAGGAGTCATGATGAGCCAGCCAGGCTACGATGGTATGTAGTCTCAGTTGGAGTGGTATTACGACATTGATGGCCTCCTCTTCGGCGTAGATCGGTCACTGGTGGCGCACTTCCGAGGAGCCTAATTACTTCGCCTGCGTCTATGACTGAGCACAGTGAACGCGGAGATACCACGAGAAAATCAAATGGCGGATCAGATTTTGAAGCTGTCATTCACTGAGCCGGTACACCTGGTGTTGGCATGTAGTGTGAGACTGGAGACTAATGGGATACTCAAGACTCTGACCGAGCGGCATGTGCCGGTGCACAGTGCGTCACCGCCATGTAAAGGGAAGGCACGTCGAGTCGTCAGCTAGCTTCCGCGTCTGCCGAGCGAATGACTGAGGAGCATCAGTGCTTTCACGCTTGAGGAAGGCACGCAAAGGACATGGACTAGCTTCCGAACTGCCGAGCGAATTGCAAGCTGGCGGTCTATGAACAACGAATGTGGAAGGCACACAAACGCCATGGACTAGCTTCCGTTGAGGTCGCGCGGATCGAATGGAAGCTTCTAGTTTAGTGACAACGATCATGACGCATGCTGTCTTTCGCAGTCTGTGAACTCCATTCTCGAGCTGGCAGAAGCATCAAGACGTACCATGCACTGTGCTCCTGGCAATTCTGACAACACGTGCGCGACTTGCCTGCTCAACGGAACCAGGCGGCGGGTTGGGCAAGAAGTCACATGCACGTGGGCAGGTCCCGGGTCGGGCAACCATGTGCAGGCCAGAAAGATTTGGGTACTGATTCCACTTCACTCGCAAGGCTTACGATCCCGAGATTTGTATGAGCGCGCCCGCAGAATAGGCGGGTCAGGGCGAGCATGAGTGAAGTTCAGGAGTAGAGCGGGAGAGCGGGAAGCAGGACGGGTGGGTCCTGGGCAGGTGATCTGCAGAAGCCTTGCCCAACTCGGGAGGAGCGCGTGAAGTTGAGGGCAGAGTGAACTCTCGATCGCAAGCTGGTCTGACTATAAGAGACCCTTCTCTCGCCCTCTTGTCCTTGTTCCTCCATCACTTCTACACCTACGTTCGACCCACCGCGACCGCATCGACACCTCGCAGCTTCGAGCTTGTACTCCAGTTGCATTTATCAGGTAAGAATCTTCTGCTATTGACAACTTCCATGGCGCTGCGCAGCAGATGTCGGGCGCCTCACTGGTTGGTAAGACACACTGAAGACCGTTCCTAACCCCCTTTCCTTCTCTCAGAACCACTCATCCCTTACCCAAACACACACACCACCGCAGCAATGGCGTCCTCAAGCAAGGAGCCGACTCCGGCCAACTCCTCCGCGGCTGCCTCCGACAGCAAGCCCGCCGTCACCTTCTCCGAAAAAGAAGAGAAGGTCCTCAAGGTCGCCTGGTCCTGCCTCAAGTCCGGGCCGCCAGAGATCGACATTAAAAAGCTCACCACCGCGGCTGGCTTCAACACCGAGAAGACTTGCGCCAACACCTGGGGCGTCATCAAGAAGAAGCTCGCGCAGCTGTCTCCGCCGGCTGAGGAGGGCGAGGATGCTGGTAAGTCTACACTTGCGACTTGGCGGCTTCACTTTGATATTGACGGTCCTGCAGGCAAGACTCCGACCAAGGCCAAGGCTACCCCGAAGAAGCGCGGCAAGAAGGCTACTGACGGCGACGACGAGGAGGCTGGGGCTGCCGAGTCCCCGACCAAGAAGCCACGCAAGACCCCAACCAAGAAGAAGGCCGTTAAGGCTGAGGAGGATGAGGCTAAGGCCGAGGAGGAGGATGTCAAGCCGTCCATTGAGGCCGCTGACGAGTAGGCTGATTATCTGCTCACAAAATGCGATGATGAACGTGTGACGAGGCTCATGAGTACGACTACTTGGGTTTGAGTGGGCATTATGGCGAGGCGTTTGGGTTGGCGGGCGGTCTTTTGCTGCAGCTACTACGATTGCTTTGCTTGATGATTATGATGATACAGCCGCTGCTCATTGCGCAGCTGCCTAGACCTTGCAGGTAGATTGCTGCTTCCTTGCTGCTCGAAATGCGACACCACGATTCAAGTCATTTCCACCCGCGCCGAGTGCATTGTTGATTCTGTCCAAGTGTGAGCGCTTACCTAAGTTTATATGCTTCCTCCCTTTCCGTGCTGATGAGCCTCCGTCACTTGTCTGCCAGGCTCGCCATTTTGATGCATCAAATGGATGTGACGGTCTTGTTGCGCTTGCGCAGATGGTCATGCTCCTTCCTGCTGCTCCCTGCTGCTCCCTGCTGCTCCCTGCTGCTCGCCTATGCCATGTCTCCTCTCCAGCCCAGCGCCACAGCGCAAGTCTCTGATGAAAAGAATGCATCAACCCCCATCTTTGAAAGTCAACTGTGATCTGGTGCGACACGGCTCTCTGACTGTCCGCCCTACCCAAGACTTACTCGCGATACGCTCTGCAGATAACATAGCGCAGGCAGCCGTCCTCGAGCCGTCGCCGTCCCAGCCAAGTCCTCGCACCGCTCGCAGCTCTACCGTGCGACCGAGTCCATGTCGCTTACTTCTTTCAGCTTCACGATCATGGTGCTCGTACACTCAGCCCGATGCTCGAAATATTTTGACCATCAAGCCGCAACCTCCTCGTGACTACGGGCTTATTCGCATAATGCTCAGTGTAAGCCGGCCACTGGAACCATGCAAGGTTCGAGGAGGTGCTGCGTGCACATGCTCTGTCTCATGCTCTGTTTTGCCGTGGCCCATGAGATTTGCAATGTGCGGACGCGGTGGTTGATGGAGGAGGGAAGGAGGGAAAGGGGAGGAGGCGGGGGTTTTATGGCTTTGTGGGTAGGTCAGTGCTTGTGCTTGGGTTGTCATGTCAACGAAAACTTTTCCGTTTGAGCTCGCGGTCACGCATAACCAGAGCTTGACACATAAGATCAACCCATCAAGGACTCTCAAACCATTATCAGCCATCACTCACCATCAGCGAGTCATCATCCATCAAAGCATCATCTCATCCCATCACTACCCCTGAGCCATTATCAGAAGCCATCGCATCACCATGTCTCAAGCCGTCACTGCGCCTCAACCTGGTACTATCCGGTTGATGGATGCCATCAAATCTGACGCCCACATTAGCCTCCTGTCGTCCCTCAACAGCGGTGACTTCGTCCCGGGCGTTATGGGCAAGACTCGTGTCATGGTCAATGGCCGAGTCACCCTGGTTGACGGCCCCATCACTCGTCAGCGCTTTGAGTCTGAGCTCAGGCAACTTCGCGTCCGTCAGTATCTTGCTGCATTGAGTGCTGAAGAGGATGCTAGGAAGGCCGCAGAGGCGGCTAGGAAGGAATATTTGGTGAGCTTGCCGGTGCCTTGCATGCCCAAGACATCCATTGCACCAAAGGATGTCTTGAGGCACGCTCGGAGGGCCTCCAAAGCCTTCCTGATGATGAAGGTGCGTTTTCTCTTCGGTGCGCCTCGCCGCCGCCGTCCCCGCACCACCACCGCCGCCGCCATCTTCACCATTCCGCGGCCGCAAGCCCCGTCGCCGCGACGACAGGGCTCACAGAAGAGGCATCGACCTGTTGAGTAAGTGAAAGATCCCCAGCTTGCGAGAAATTCGTATTAATAGCATGTGACAGGGGATGCTACTGAGCGAGAAGAGAGGCTATTCGGCCACTACGATGCGCAGATGAAGGCATTTGAAGGCATCAAGGCGGACTTGGCGGAGGTGAGAAGACTGCAGCAGGAGACCCGGAGGTGCTTGCTGGCATGGCAGAAGAATGGTTGGCGCAGAGGAGCTGCAGGGGCAGAGGACGTGAGTATGCGGAGGCGTAGGGATAGGAGGGAGGTGAAGCGCTGCGGTGGCGATGTGAGTGGTTTTAGACCTGTGTATGAGTAGAAGGGTGTCAGCAATCACCAGTGAGACGGACGAGAGTAGAATGACTGCTCGATCAATGATGTGATGCCGTCTCACCATCAAGCAGGCATCAACGACCGGTCAGGGGTTTGACAGCATCAAGTATGCAGTCAACGGCCTCAAGCCTCACCAAGAAATGATGCTGTCGAAAGCATGATCCATAAGACATACCTACCAACGCCTCGCTAAACCCATCAAATTTTCACTGACCGCTCAGTCTCTCCAGTTGATAAGCACCTCATCCGTCCTAAACCTCTGCGTAAACGTGCTCTCCTCCAGGGGTGTCCTGAACCCCATCTTCCATGCCAACAGCCCGGCATGCGCGATCATAATCCCATTGTCAATGCAAAATCTCTCATCCGTCGCGTATACACTCCCATTTCGTTCCGCAGCCATCATGCCCATCATTTGCTGCAACCGCTCATTACAGCCCACTCCACCCACAATAAGCACTTGTCTCGCGCCGACGTGCGCCATTGCGCGCTCCGTAATCTCTACCAGCATGGCGAAAACGGTCTCTTGGAGCGTGAAGCAGAGGTCTTCTCTCGTAATAGGCTCGTTAGTCTCTGGGTCTGTCCAAGGCTGGCCTGACTTTTGAGAGGCTTCCAATTTCTTGGCGAGCTCTTCGACGCGGGCAAGAATGCCGGAGAAGGAGACGTCCATGCCTTTTACTGCGTAAGGTAACTCGATCAGGACTTTGCCTTTCTTGGCTAATTGCTCGATGTTGTAGCCTGGTGCTGGGTCGTTGGGAATGTTCAGCACGCGGGCAAAGCGGTCGAGGCAGTTTCCTACGGCAATGTCGAGAGCTTCGCCGAAGATTCTGTAGCGTTGAGCGGAGTATGCGATGACTTGGGTGTTGCCACCGGAGACGTAGAGGACGACGGGATTGTCCGCGCCCGTTATGGCTCGACCCATTTCTATGTGCCCGACGCAGTGGTTCACGCCTACGAGAGGTTTATCCCATAACTGACTGAGCATTCGGGCGGAGAGCGCAGCAGAGGCTAAAGGCGCGCCCATCCCGGGTCCCTTTGTGTAGCATATGCAGTCAATCTGGTCGACAGTGACGTTCGCCTGCTTCATGGCTTGTTTCACTAATCGCACCACCCATCTTCGGTGGTGGGCTGCTGTGTCCTTGGGCAGGAAGCCGGTGCCGGGAGGCGAGTTGTATGTATGTCGCAAATTTGCTAGAATTTGTACCGGCTGCGACTCCTCCAAACTCTTGTTCTGTCTCGAGGAGGCTTCATCATCGGAGATATAGGCAGAATCGTGTGGGCTTTCTGGTTCTGAGGTCGGTTGGTGGCGGAGAGTAGGCGTAGGGTGGAGGATGATGCCCACGCCCAACTTGTTGGCGGAGGACTCGAGACCTAGTGCTATCGGCATCGTGGCGCTCGGAGAATAGTGCAGTGATAGACGAGTGAATGGTCGTCGCCTATCACATGCAAATCCCAGGAAGTGGGTAGTCCCGCGAAGGTGGGGCGGGAGATCTGATCTGCGCTTCGTCATGCACGCGAGCTAAGCCACTTCTTCAGGAACGACCAGCGACCGAGAAACAACACAACACAGCACATTGTTCAATTGGCCTCGCCGGCACCAGCACATACTCATCTTTCAGGACTCCCTGTCACTTTCTGCACTACTTTCCGCCTACGACGGGCTCCTCACACGTTAATCTCCACCAACATGTCTTGGTCTGGGTTCAAGAGTGAGCGCCAATGCCTAGGCTCGTATATGGATTCATACTAATGCTCAAGCAGAAAATGTCGGCCGCGCGACGACGCAGGTCATGATGAAGACCGGCCACGTTGAGAAGACGACCGACCGCGAATACGAAGTCGAAGAACGCCGCTACCGTACCCTCGAATCCGCCTCACTCCGCCTGCAGAAAGAAGCCAAAGGCTACCTGGACTCACTCCGCGCCATGACCGCGTCGCAAATGCGAATAGCGGAGACCATTGACGCTTTCTATGGTGAAGCAGGAGCACGAGACGGTGTGAGCCGAAGCTACAAGCAGGCGGTAGAGGACCTGGATGCGGAGACGGTGAAGGCGCTTGATGGGCCTTACAGGTGCGTACCCCAGGATCTGTGGGAGTTGGCTATGGATGAAGAGACGGGAGAGTACAACAAGGAGGTGATCGATACGATCGAACAGGAGTGGAACTTCGAGGACAGGAGGAGGCATTTCACAAGGGGGCCAGACTTTGGAATCACTGAGGTCGATGTGCAAGGTGCAAGTGACCTGATTGAGTTTGTTTACAGGACGACCGTCCTCGAGCCTATCAATCGCTTCTGCGCGTACTTCCCAGACATCAATGAGTGTAAGTTGCAATACCTCGTAGCAGGGCTAGGAAGCTGAAGCTGATAAAACATGCAGGCATCAAGAAGCGCAACCACAAGATGCTCGACTACGATGCGATGCGCAGTAAAGTCAAGAAGCTCGTAGAGAAGCCTGACAAGGATCCTGCGAAGCTACCGCGCACTGAGAAGGAAATGGAAATGGTTAGTACCGCACAGTCCTCTTTCCAAAGCGATCAGAGCATACCGGACCTGGATCTGGCCATGCCTTCACCACCCAAGGTTCTGGAAAGCGCTGCTCGTGACCGCGTTCTCGAGTTGCAAAAGGAAGAAGAGCAGCTGGCCTTGCGCCATGCTGGACTTAGTGTCACGAGGAGCCCGAGCATCATGAGTCGGGTGACAAGCTTCAATCGGAAGTCATTTCGAGGCTCTGAAGACACATCGGATCGAGCGCTTCTTGACACGCCGTCGCTGGCATCCACACATGCAGGCTCGCGCCTTTCAGGCATCTCCTTGCGCTTACCGAAGCTGCGCGAGTCGTCTACTCCAGCTCTGCACCAGCGCCCAGAAAAGCCACATCCCGCCTCTCGCTCCTACAGCATCTCTAACAGCATGTCCACGGAATCTGCGGACACCATCAAAGACGCACCGACTGTCCTGAGGCCGGCGAGCGAGCGCACTCCCATCAATTCAGAGCGCAAGTCCTCGCAGACGCAGAGGAGCTCTCTGCAGTCGGAGCGCAATGCGAAACAGGACTACCTGCATCACATCAGCCCACTCAAAAACGTACTGCCAAGTGGCACTCCCAGCTTCGCTGGCACGCCGAGCTTCATCGCTTCAACAGCGAAGTCGATTCACTCGAGGCGCAGCTCCGGATCATCCAGAAGAACAACGACGGCACCATTCTGGCATCCAAGCGAGCTGGAAATGATCATGCAGCCAATTAAGGAGGAGTACGTCAAGACTCAGGCTGACAAACTTGCGCAGGCGAAAGCCGCTTACGAACAGCTTAACGAGCAGCTGACGAACGAGCTGCCACAATTGATCGATCTCAGGTGAGACATAACTGTTCTCTAAAGAGTCCGAGTCGAGTGCATGCTAAGCTTCCCAACAGAGTACCTTACCTCGACCCGACCTTCGAAGCGTTGGTGAAGATTCAGCTACGATTCTGCGCAGAGGCGTATAGTCGCATGGCTCAAGTGCAACAGTACCTTGACGCGAGTACACGAGACCAGTATGCGAATGGCGATCTCGATGCGAGGGTGGAGGATGTTTTGGGACAGATACGCGAATTGAGTATTGCTGGGACTGTCTAGGTTCGCGCACAGTGAACAGCAGGAATTAATATAAGTGATGGGCCATGATTGCACGTAGAGCGTGTAATTGGCAATACATGCAGCGGAGCACAGAGCACAGAGCAAATCATGCCATACCAGTCGATATCATCCGAGTCGCTCATTGAGCATCGCGATCTTTGCCATTTCTTCACTGGTCTCTACAAGCATGAGTCATTACGCACCTTCCCAGCATGTTTAGCGTCTGCGGCAAAGCGGCAGCTATCCATATTGGGATCTATGCCGCGCGCAGCGGAAATATTCCTTGTGCATTAGCTTGGCTGGAACTTTTTGCGATTCGAGCCTGTGTTTCATTGTGTATTTCTTCCAGATATCATTGATCGCAAACACATTATCTCTGCCAGTATGGGTCCCAACAAAGGTCCGAGTCGTCGCATGCAGAAGCAGGGCCCGCCGCCTTCATTAGATGCTATCTCAACCGGGAAGAAGAGGAAGTCTGCAGCGCCGACGAATGGAGCCATCAAGAAGCAGAAGAAAGGCGATGTTGCGCCTGTGCCTAAAGCTCCGGTGAATGGTGTCAAGAATTCAGCTGGCAAGAAGAGCACGAAAGGCGACTTCAAAGCGACCCAGAAAATTGCTGCAAAACCTCAAAAGAAGGCGCAATTGGTCGACGATGACGACGAGGAAGATGGCATGTCAGACCTGAGCGGCGATGCGACCGACGACCCAGATATTATGGAGGATGGGCTGGATGGTATAGAGGATGCGAATCTGAACGATCTGGACGACCTGGACGAGGACGACCTGGACAGCGACGCCGACGACTTCGCGAATGCGCCTTCAGATGATGAGGATGTTCTGGACTCGGACCAGGAAACACACCAGAAAGGCGTGTGGTCAGAAGATGACGACTCGGATGCGGAAGAGCAGTTGACGGCTGCAAACATTGCTGGGCTGTCAGCGAAATTGGACAAGCAGCGAGCGGAAGAGGAAGCTGCGGCCGAGGCTGAGTTGGCGCAGGATGCCATGCAGACAAATATCGCAGCAGCGGAAGGCTTGGATGATGACGACGAGGAAGCGCAAAAGACCAGTATGCTGGCGCCTGATCTTCAGCTGCTACGGACTCGGATCACAGAAACTGTACGTGTGCTCAGCAATTTCAAGGAGCTGCACGACCCAGCGAAGAGCAGAGCGGAGTATACGCAGGCATTGTTGAAAGACATATGCGCATACTACGGCTACTCTCCCTTCCTGGCGGAGAAGCTGTATTCGCTCTTTCCGCCACAAGAAGCATTAGCTTTCTTCGATGCCAACGAGACACCAAGACCCATGGTCATTCGCACGAACACTCTGCGAACGCACCGAAGAGATTTGGCACACGCCCTGATAAATCGTGGTGTCACTCTTGAGCCCGTTGGCAAGTGGTCAAAAGTTGGTCTGCAGATATTCGAATCTCAGGTTCCGCTCGGTGCGACGCCTGAGTACCTTGCTGGTCACTACATCCTGCAAGCCGCTTCCTCATTCCTGCCTGTCATGGCTTTGGCACCTCAGGAACACGAAAGAGTGCTGGATATGGCCGCTGCTCCAGGTGGTAAAACGACTCACTTGGCTGCACTCATGCGTAACACTGGTTGCATCTTCTCGAACGATGCCAGTAAGGAGCGTGCGAAAGGTCTGATCGGTAACATTCACCGTCTTGGTGTAAAGAACACGATTGTGTGCAACTATTCTGCACTTGAGTTCCCAAAGGTCATGGGTGGATTCGACCGCGTACTCCTTGACGCGCCTTGTTCAGGTACTGGTGTCATCGCCAAGGATGCATCCGTAAAGACGAACAAGACACCGGATGACTTCTTGCGACTACCTCATCTCCAAAAGCAGCTCCTCCTTGCTGCCATTGATTCGGTTGACCACGCGAGCAAGACGGGAGGTTACATCGTCTACTCCACTTGTTCTGTCACGGTCGAAGAGAATGAGCAAGTAGTTCAGTACGCTCTCAACAAGCGGCCAAACGTCAAGCTTGTCTCTACTGGCCTCGTCTTCGGCAGAGAAGGCTTCATCAAGTACCAGTCCAAGCGCTTCCACCCCAGCTTGAAGGAGACAAGACGCTACTATCCGCACGCATACAACGTTGACGGCTTTTTTGTCGCCAAGTTCAAGAAGACTGGACCCACTCCTGCCAATGCTGTCCGTGCGCAAGGCTCTGCGGAAGCTAAGCAGCAGACTAATGGCATCCACAACGAAGATGAGGAAGTCGGCGTTGACAGTGCTTTCGACGCTATCTCTGGTGCTGATGAGGAGGAAGGCGCGGAGCGTGACGATGACTTCGGTGGCTGGGATGACGAAGAAGATGCCGAGATTATCGAGAGGAATTTGAAGAAGCAGATCAAGCGGAAAGGGTTGGATCCGAAGGCTACCAAGAGTAAGGCTGTGCAGGCGCTGAATCCAGCAAAGGCTATTGGTAGTGCAGGGAAGAAGACAGATGGTGTAGAGAGTGCTGAGGGCGTGGAGAAGGCGGTAAAGAAGGTTGCTGCTGCCGACAAGGCTGTGGAGAAGGCTGCTGCTGGCAAGGAGAGGGAGGGCGAGAAGGAGAAGAAGGTGAAGGCGGCGGAGAAAGCTAAGGATCAGGTTGATGGGGTTGAGAAGGCTAAGGTGAAAAAGGCGAAGGGTGGGAAGAGGAAGAGTGCGTAGGTCATGCCTCTGCCAAGGTCTGTGTATGGACACGCATCGTTTCGTTATGCTGCATCTCCACGCCGCTTCAGTCGTTTGCTTGCATTGTGATGATTGATTTGAGATGCTTCTGCACAGTGACAAATGATTTCAGGTTTATCCAACTACCGAAATACGTTACCAACGCACCAAAAGTCCAAAGCACCGGATATTTCCTCCTTCGCAGCACACGCCTTCCGTGATCAAACTTTCGTTTGAGATGTCGCCCTAGCGTTGTCACTGGCCCGTTGAGGCTTCGTCAATTCAGGTCCGGTCACCTTGCGCCTATTGCATAGAAACTTACCCTGTCCGGAGAATAAGCTAGCTCGATCATCAGAGCCGGCTAGTCCTTGCCCTTGCCCTTGGCCCCAGTCCCGCAGCAGCATTGGGAGTAAGGGAGGTCACAGGTCTTGCAGTTGGAAGAGCTGCCTCCGTTGGAATACAGGGCGCCTTGGTCGGCTGTCGCTGAACGGCCTGAAGTGGCGTGGGTAGTCTTGTCTGGACTCATGTTGGTTGGTAAGGCGATGAGAATTGATTACAATTGGGGTCCTCGGTTGTTGATTTGGTTGCGTGAGCTGGAAGTTGTGGTGTTGCGCTTGATGATGGTTTGAGTATCTTGATCGAGGAAGGAAATAGCTAGTGCAAGGGAAGGTCGCGGGATTATATAGATCGTTGGCAGTATTGTTCGTTGCATTTAGTATAGTGCATGTCGTGTACCGCATATTGCATGTTGGATTATGTGTCAATAGTGGTCACCAACATTCCCAAGCGCGAGGTATGGGAATTATGGCTGAGCTGTCTGTACGTCTGGGACTTTGCAGGTGTGCTTCATGGAGACCATTTCTATACGCGTGGCGGAGTGACGTGTAGAAGGAGGGCGTCCAATTGTTGAGCAATTGGTAAATATGTCCGGAAGCTCACATTTGCTTGGGATCTTGAGGAGACGTTTTGATAGAATGGCTGCGTGCTTGCTTAGGACCTGATCGATCATCTAGATTGGCAATGCATGGATCGGAAGCATAGGTACCAACATTCCAGAGAGGTGGCAGTGCTAATACGGCCGCCATGCATATGCCTACTAAGGCTACTGCAGCCCGTGTAGATTGTCATTAGCTGTCAGAAACAGTCATGTCAATGTTCGTTCGCCGGTCAAACAGTAATCTATGTGAAATCACTGACGGAAGAGTCAGAAGGTGGCATATACCATTTTTGACGTCAGGACAAGGCTTGACTTGCGAGGTGACGGAAACATCAAGATTGACTGATGACCCTGATGTCAACATGACATTGACTGAGTGACTATCGTTTGATGCACCCATTACCGGTCAAAGCCGCCATCAATTGCCGCCAACACTCATCATCCATCACAAACCAACGACCACGTCAGCGCACCATTGCACACCCTTCTCGCCCTCCTCGCCCTCCTTACGCCAGTCAACCTCTGATATCATCGCACGAACCACGTCCACCCCATACTGCTCCTTGTAAGCCTCCCTCTCCTCCTTGTCGAACACATTCGTCCACAACGTGTACCTAGCCTTCAAAATCTCGTCCAGATACTGAAACGCGCCATCTTTCTCCTTCAACAAGCCGGCCAATTTCACCTTGTTCTTACTCAGCACCTCGCCAACATAGTACTTCACGCCCTCCAAGTACTCCTCGGCGTTGGTGACTGGAAAACCGTTCCTCAGCATCTGCATCACCTGCTTCTCTCCGTCTTTCAAGTCGTCTGGTTTGCGTGTGCCGGCGCGAAGTTGCTGAGCAAGGCGTGCTGACCAATTGATGAAACAGCAGTTGAGGTGACTGGGACGGTCACCGAGCGACCCGCAAGCCTCAGCAATCCACTTAGAGATGACTGGGCGTTTGGCCAGTGGTGTGTAGTAGTAGACCTCGAGCTTGATCTCGCACTCTTCGGCCGCGCGTTTGTTGGCTTGGAATTCATCCATGGTTCCGACTCTAGGGAGGCCGCCCATGACCGGGAAACCATGGTATGGAATCTTGTCCATGGCGGTATGCTGATTGTGATGGTGCTTGTGTAAGATGGATTATGCAAATGTTACCTGGAATGTTTGTGAAGAACAAAAGTTTGTTCGTCATGCGAAAGAAGTAAGACCGCGGCTTGGCGGATCACATGCTCGAAACCTGACTCGAGCCAGGGCGCTCTCATGAACGAACATCTAAGCCTCTACCACATCACGACGGGGGGACGAGAAAAGAAAGAGCCTCGAGCTGCACTCCAACTCGTATCCTTCCATACCGCATGTTTCGGTTAACGTCCCAGCAGTTTCCCACAGCTCGGATTCTGCGGCCTTGTGGGACATCAATATACCAACGCAGAGCAGAAACAGTGCTGGTTGCAAAGCAAAAACGTGACGCGTGCGTAGGATGTCGGATCCCAGTCCAAAACAGAAATGTGCTATTCGGGAGCAAAACTTGAGGCAACTTTAACGTTGCCTCAAGTAACCTTCGTACGACGCCCATGGGGAAGGCAGCAAATCTCAATTTGACATGCCAATTCTCCTGGGGGCCGGAATGGTTCTTTTTCCGAACAGCGATCGTGATTCAAGTGTTACCACTAGACCACTTTGCGCTGCGATGGAAGTTCCAAACGTGAACGAAAGTTATATATTTCCAATCCGGCGCCGAAGTGCTACCGAGCTCTATGAGCGCTTAGTCCGACTCGAACTTACGACGCGTGGGAACTGTTGACCTTTACTTGATGCAGGTGTTGAACTACCGTGCTGTTGTTCGAAATTTCTGGGTTCGCAAGATCTGACAAGAAATGCTGGCCTGGTAATGTATTTTCGTAACGCAGTAGGGGCAAAAGCCAGACGGAGGCGATGTACCGTGCATCGAGCGTCACTGTCTGGTCCTGTTCATGGCCTCGTGTCAGTACGGCACAATGGAGACACGTACCTGGGCTGTCGACCTGGTTTATGAGAGTGTTGGGCAGTGCACGAAGATTGAGCATTAGCATTGATCAGAGACCTCCAAGCAAGTTGCTCCATACACTGATGACCATATCACTATGGCACGGAGGACTCCATGCTCTTCTCCCGTTTCACGTTGTTCTCTCATGCAGCTCTTCTACTTCAGCCACCAATGGTCCTGCTCCAAATGTCCTGCTACAATCGCATTTGGCTCCGTCTCATGGTTTCGAAATACAGATTTGCTGGTCTCATCCCGATCTTGTTGCTCTCAATTCACCATAATGACCGTAACAGCAAAGTACGCCGAACGTGAAAGCAAATATGGCAATAGGAAGCAGGATGAGGTGAGCTTAGTTCTGTCGTCTTCGTTCCGTCCTCGGCAGAGGCCGGCGCCGACGGGCGCCAAGAAGCAACATTCATCTCACCTCACAAGCTTACCTGCTCCCAGTGTCACATTGGATGGAACAGCATCCCCATTGTGCCTGTCGTCATTTCGATATCACAAAATCAGATCGACATAACGTCGATCCTGCAACGGGAACTTTGAGATGATTGTGACAGGCACTTTCACGACCAGAACGAACAGATGAATCGTCTTGATGACAGTAATCCAGCTTGTCCTCCCAAGAAGCGATAGCACCAGACAAGAGTTCACGCTCTCAATTCAGGGGATAGCTACATCATGTACTATGGAACACTTTGACCGCAAAAGAGCAGGGATTCGGTAACAGCAGGCTTCAGGAGTAGCAGCAATCCAGTTAGCACAGAATGGGTAGCAAGAGATTCTCTTGCAGGATGCACGCTCTACATTTCCTAGTCTCAGCACATTGCAATGTGATCCAGTGATTCTGTCCGCGCCCGCGGCTATGTCCACAGAACGCTAGAAGGCACAATTGGATATCTCCGTCATCTCGCGGTCCGACCACGATATCCCAGCCAGTAAGAGCGAGCACGAGCGGTATGGATACACAGCCACAAAAGCGCTTAGGTTCCCACAAGTCGGTCCATCTTTGGCGCCATTGTTGGAAGAACCTGAGTAGTGATCAAGTCACAAGCTCTCAACTGGCAGGGAAAATTGGCTTCATGGTCAACAACTTCTGTTTGGTTCCTACCGTACATCCTCGAAAAGGACAGATCGGTAAGAAATGTTCCTGGCGTCAGCATCAATTGGCAGTCGTACATTGCGTCGGTTGCCTTGTGGTAAGAGTTTCTTCTTGATTATATGCGTTCAAGTTGAGGTGTGCAGAGTCCGAGCACCATGAGCTTTGGGGTCTTTTCCTTTTGCTTCGCTCTGGTATGGTTCATCCACGGGCTACCAAGATGGCATCCACTTTGCAAGGCATTAAGACATGAGACGTAAGCGCTTGTCCCTGCAACAAAGGGCCATGAAAGTGGATGTATGTGCTGTGGACTAGGGGCAGAGGTTCCCTTCATCAAATACGAATGGCGATCGCGAGCTCAACACTGACAAGAGCATTCCAACATTCAATCAGTGCCATGTGTCAAGCTCACAGTCATTTATCGACGGACAAACCACTCTTGAACACAAGACAAGTAGCGGTGCATCATGTGTCAATGCTCTCCTAAGAAGTCAAGCGTGATGACCTCCCTTGACAGCTTGCTTGATCAGTCGACGCCAATGATGATCCCATCATCGCCCTCACCAGTCAAAGCTGATATGACTTCTGTCATGCTCGTCCAACTTATCGTTGACGTGACAGATGGTGATGCCTGCCTAAGCTTGATGCGTCACTACACTGGTCAGCTATTCACGGAGTCGGAATCCACGTGATTGCTGCTGACAAGTCCGTCATGTATCTCAATGATCAATCTCAACCCGAGCAAGCGCATTCATAAGCGGAACGCAGCCAGATTACCAGACGGCCAGCATGAGAAATGTTGGTAATAGTCAGTGCCGCAATCAAGGTCCAGCAAGCCGCAAGACTTCAGATAGTATAAGCAGCACAGCCGTTATGCTAGCTGAATACTGTCAGTGAATGCTGGTGGACGGCAGTGCTGCTGATGTCCGTTTCTTCAGAGCTTCGTAAGCCTCGCCTTAGGCTTCACAAACAGTGCCTCAGCCTTAGCACACACCACTTCCTCTCCATAATCGTCATCACCACTCGGCACATGCTGCTTCACCACCGCCTCCATCCACTCTTTCCTCCCGCCCTCCCTCTTCGTGAACCTCACCGTGACCATAATTGCACCGGGCGTCCGCACAGGAGCCAAATAGTTCACATGCAGGTACGCCGTAAACGTTCCCATCTCAGGAGGCGGCAACTCTCCCTGAGCTTCGCCCTTCTGCACCCTGCGCAGGTGATCGCGTTCGTGATTCGCGTAGCCCAATATACCCATGCTCTCGTCTATTATAGTAGCCACGACACCGCCATGCATGATGTCTGGATGTCCATTGAGGCCATCGCCCACTGTGTACAGTGCGTTGATCTCCTCGATCTTCTCGTCTGTTGGCGATGGTTTTTGGTAGAAGGCTATGCAGCTTCGTAACGTGCGAGGTGTTTTGAATGTTTCGGCATATAGTGAGTCCTCACGGCTTGCTTTTGGCTTCCTAGAGCCAGGCACATGCAACACAGTATTTGGACGATTGAGGAGGTTGGCAGCCCATGGTATTCGCATAAACGTCTCTTTAGTGTCTGAGGGAGCCATTGCGGTAGGTGGAGGAGGACGGATGGCGGCGTAAGGTGATGGATGGGAAATTCATGAACGGCGGAGAAGTTAAACGGTATCAACAGCAGCAGTGTATGTTGTGTATATGTCTAGACTTCATACGACTGTCGGTGAAGCTGACCAGCCATCCTGGCGATTCTTTGGTAGGACCTCGGCTTGTGATCCGGAACATCATTGATGCAGGGACATGTGGTGTTGGTGAAACATCGCGTGCCTTCCTCTTCTGCAACGCCAGGGACCTCAAGTCTCGCCCGTCGAGCTCTTGTAATAGTTCACAAGAATTGCCATGCCAACAGCCTAATGTGATCACGCGTGGATTGTTGACGGTCCCGAAGATTAACTTTTGACTTTGCACCCACGTCCACCTCGGTAAGCACATTTTGAGCAGCATCATGCCAGCTCCATATCGTATGTACATGGCGCCTCACGGTCGTGTCCGGACATGAGGTCTATGGATGTTCACCATAGCTCCTCGTCTGGCTACGAGGGGTTGCCAGACACGTACGTATACACATACTAATGTACGGCGCCAGGGTGATGGCTGATGTGAATGCACGCACAGAGTAAAGCCAGTCCACTACAGTTTGTCTCTGTTTGACCTGGCGCTTGATGATCCATGGACATACACGGGATACATTGAAATTGATCTACAGATCAGAGCCCCGACTGAGTCCATCACAGTCAATGCTCACGAGCTCACAGTCCACAAGGCCAAGCTGACATCTGGTGGCTCATCATACGATGCCGTTGCCATCCAGTATGATGCGAAGAATCAGAGGTGCACATTCTCATTTGATCGCGAATTGCCAGTGGACTCCGCGCAGACGTTCTCTCTATGCTTGACCTATGAGGGCACGATGAATAATCATATGGCTGGCTTTTATCGTTCAACATATGATGACCCCGATGAGGCCGGATCCGAGAATTCCAAGGAGGAAGACTCAGACAGCAGCGACGATGTAGAGGACCGTGTGATGTTCAGTACCCAATTCCAGCCTTCAGACGCCCGCAGAGCATTTCCATGCTTCGACGAACCAAACTTGAAAGCGACGTTCGACTTTCAGATAGAGGTTCCTGACGGTCTTACTGCACTCAGCAACATGGCAGTATTCTCAACATCAGCACAAGACCAGAAGTCCGGCTGCAAGGTTGTCAAGTTTGAGAGATCGCCAGTAATGAGCACGTACCTGCTTGCATGGGCTGTGGGTGACTTTGAGTTCCTCGAGCGCCAGATTGTCCAGCAGAGTGGCGAAGCAATATTGATTCGGCTGTATACAACTCGGTGCCTCTCCGAGCAGGGCGCTTTCGCTATAGACGTTGCTCAGCGTGTAGTGGAATACTTTTCGAATATCTTCGGCATTGAGTATCCTTTGCCAAAGCTGGATTTACTCGCAGCCCACGAAGTGGTAAGGCATTCTGAACTGAAGGCGATCACAATACTGACGAAGTGCTTCAGTCAGACGACGCTATGGAGAACTGGGGCCTGCTGACCTTCCAGACAACTGCTCTCCTGTTCGATGAGCAGCTCTCGAACCCGGCCAATCGCAACCACATTGCATATATTGTCGCTCATGAGATAGCTCACCAATGGTTCGGCAACCTTGTGACCATGGACTGGTGGGACGAGCTATGGCTGAACGAAGGCTTTGCTACGTGGGCAGGCTGGTATGCAGTCGACCACTTGTTCCCAGAATGGAAAGTGTGGACTCAATTTGCCGCTGAGAGCATGGAAGAAGCATTTGAGCTGGACAGCCTTCGTGCCAGTCATCCGGTGCAGGTCATTGTTCCGAATGGGCTAGACGTTGACTCTATCTTCGACGAGATATCGTACTTGAAGGGTGCGGCTTTGATCAGGATGCTGGCTTCTTTCACTGGAGTGGAGAACTTCCTACGAGGCGTCTCTACGTATCTGAAGACACATGCCTACGGCAATACGAAAGGAGCAGATCTGTGGCGAGCACTGAGTTCTGCATGTGGCCGTGATGTCACATCCTTCATTTCAACTTGGATCGAGAGTATCGGCTTTCCTGTTATGTCAGTCCAGCAGGCGGGCTCGGGAAAGCTGAGAGTCCGTCAGCAGCGCTTCCTCTGCACTGGCGACGCAAGACCTGAAGAAGACACAACCATATGGTCCTTGCCAATCGGCAGTGATCGCTCGCTGGTGGACCAGAGAGAGGCCATCGTCGTTGCCAATTCTGGCCCATGCATCCCGAATAAGGACCAAGGAGCATTCTATCGCACGAACTTTGAGTCCGCGCTTCTGCAACAGAACATGACACGCCTTGGCGAACTCGCAGCAGAGGAGCGTATTGCCCTCATCTCAGATACAACGGCACTTGCAGCTGGCGGTTTTGATGGCTCGAGCACAAGTACGGTGCTCGCTCTGCTTCAACATTTTACCGACGAGGCAGACTGCCATGTCTGGAGCGCGGTCCTGTCCGCACTCGACGATCTCCAGTCGATTTTCTCGTCAGATAGCCAGGTCTCGATTGCTTTGGACAAGTTTGCGATCAAGCTTGTCTCGAAGGCTCTAGATACGCAACGTTGGGAAGAGAAATATGATCCGTCGAATCATCTTTCCGGGGAGCTACAGGCGATGCTGTTCTCTACGGCTGGTTTGGCTGGTCGTCAAGACATTGTCGAAAAGTCAATGCAATTATTCAGAGACTTCATCGGAGGCGACGAGAATGCGATCACGCCTTCCTTTCGCCAAGCAGTATTAGAGACTGTAGTCAAGCATGGTGGGTCACGAGCTAGTCGTTCGTTACAATCCGCCTATGAAGATGTTGAGTCAGCTGATGTGCAAGAGAGCATGCTTGAAGCATTAGGGCAAGTACAAACGGCCAAAGACACTCGAGACCTGTTATCGTGGGCTCTGAAGGATGGCGTAGATACGCAAGATCTAGGGGACCTCGTCGAAGCTCTGGCTAGTAACGGCGTTGATATAGTGCAAGAGACGATGTGGTCGTTTATCCAAGAGCAGTGGGACGCAATTTCTGCTCGTATTGGTGGTTCTAACGCTGTGCTGGAGCCTTTTGTAAGGCTTTCGTTGTCGGGACTGAAGGAAAGAAAGTTTGTTGGTGAAATCACTGAGTTCTTCGGGGCAAAGGATACTACGGGGTATGGAAGGGGGCTTGCGGTGGCGATTGAGACTATTAGCGCAAATGCGGCGTACAGGGAGAGGGGACTGGAGGATGCTAGAGAGTGGCTGAGGGAGAATGGGTTCACGGCGACCTCAAAATGATTAAACACTATCATATGAATGGCAGCAACAATGTCTCGTAGGATGGACGAACAAAGACCAATCCACCGAGATAGAGTAACCGTGGCTGATGACAGGAGGTATTCTGTTTCATCTCGGATTTGCTTATTTCAACTTCGGACAGATGGTGCGGTCAGTCGCATCCTCCAAGACGCCATCTGATGTCTCAGTCAGTCTCGCAAGTCTCAGTCACTCTAGAGACATTCTGAAGACTGGCCTGCAACATGCAAATATAAGACGAGTGACCGGCTCGTAGCCTCGCACTTGTTGAATAGAACGACAACAACGCCTAGTACCAATACTTGCATCTTGCCGCTGGTCGGCTGATAATAGATTCAGCCAGTCAGATCTAATCACTGCTCAGACACTCCACTGACTGTCGAGATCCCCAGTTTATTGCAATGGACAATAATGTACTCTCTGGCACTACAGAAGAACAAATCCAGGACGAGTCGAAGTACGATTTCAAGCGTCGAGTCAGAGTGGGCACAGCTGAAAGAAGGAGTAAGAGGAAAGGCAGGAAAACCAAGAAAAGCCACCGGCGAACTGTGCGTCCCGGACCACACAGACAACGCAAACGACAAGACCTAGATGACCCGTGCGAGCACAGAATGCGTCGTCGACTCCAATGGCTTGGTCGAGGCAAATTACCGGTGTGTATGGGGCCGCAGCATTGTCCGCCGCATCCTCCTAACCCGCGTTTACAATTGAGGGCAGAAAGTTGGTACTGTAGGAGGAAGGGCTGCAGGTATCAGTGGGTGTGCAGCGATTGTGCACTACAGATGGATTTCAACCCTGACCCTGCGTATCCATGCGAGGGAGTGCGTACGCCGCCTGAGAGCGAGGTCGGGGAAGATGATGAGGATGAGATGCGAAATGAAGAAATGGTCGAAGTGCAATTGGTGTTCCAGGAATTTGCCATCAGCATCCTCGTACGCTGGAGGAATCATGTGATTTATCTTCAAGTCTGAACTTAAGAATGAGTGGTATCCAGAAGCAAGCAGATGAATCAGGAATACAGCACTAATATAACCTCTTACCAAGCCGAGCACCATCGTCCTCCGCGCCCGTGTCCCTCACCCATATGACTCACCCGAATGAATCTCTACCTTCTCACTCAGAACCCCGGACAGGGAAACTGCACACACAACTCCTGCTCCCCGACCATCTCCCAATTTCCACCTCCACTCACCTTCCCATAGACACCACCCGCATACCTAAACTCCACCCAAATCTCTCCATCCTGGTCCGCTATAAATTGTGGCGTGCCATCATAAGACGAAGCCACTATGTCGACGGTCCAGGGTAAGGGGCTGTCCATTGCTAGTCCGGATTGGCAGACGCCGGAGGCGAGGCTGATTTGGGTGCCGGTGTGGTCGTGGATGGCTATGTGTACTGGTTAATTGGTGTGCCATCACTCTAAGTTTACTGTCTGCTTACCGCAGTTGTACTCCAGCTCAGACTCCTCGAAGACGAACTGGGTGAAGCGGAAGGAGCAGGTGCCTGCAGGCTGGGAGGGGCAAGTGTAGGATGGTGCACCATCTTGTGGACCATCTTGGGCGAGGGTTGAGGTGACAGCCAGAAGGAAGAGGGAGAGGATCTGACGTGCCATGATGGGTAGCCTTTCCGCTGGATGAGGTGGCTAGGGTACGCCGGATGCTCTATTGAACAAAGTATCTGGTAAGACAGATCTTTCGGCAAGGATGCGAGCGTGCAGGTAGCGAATGCAGATGCCCGCATGAGACATATATGCGGTCTCTAGGGACTGTGCCACGAAGTGCAATGCATTAGTGGAAGCTCTGTGACCTGTTACTGCAGGCTCGATCTTTCCACAGGTGAAATAACAAATTGTTTGGTGTTGTGTGGCAGTAACACCCGCCAGTCAAATCTTGACACAGCACTACCAGCATCAAACCCCGAGATGTCTTTGCAACACACGTCTCCCAAGAACAGTGCACATACAGCATCCCCACGCAAAGCACACTGTCCTAGCCAAACAGAGCTGTCTTTTAAAGAATTGGTCCCGGAAGCGCAAACGCCGGTCCAGGCGACATGATATCTAGCCACAGCAATAACAAAATAGGCGCGAGATGCAGGGTAATAGCAAGCGAGTAGCGAGTGACAAGGAGGCGATGAGGATCCTAGCTTATGTCTGCTTGTTTGGAATAAACTTCCTTCTCGTATGACCCTCTACCACATGATCGCTGAGCTAACATGTTCACGTTCATCCCGGCGCCATCTACAAGCTGAATTAGCCGTCGCGCAGCTCTTGCGGCGTACCGAAAGCATCGCTTGCGATTATCCATACGCACAAAATTGATGTGGTGGATATGCCGCCGGTGCATCTGCCTGCTGCGCCTCGCTCATGCCGTTGCTGGAGGCTCGGTACCGAGGATCATGTGGCGTCATGTTTCTTCGCCATGCTCGCGGAAAGACATAGGGTCCTTCCGCGCGACCGACGCTCAAGCCTGTCCTCACGCGCGCTAGGAATGCTTTCCTGAAAGCCTCCATGGTCGCTGGGCTGGCTGCCGATCTCTTCTTAATGTACCTGCATACCACGCGCCTAAGCCTTGCTGGTAGCCTTCTCAATCTCCCTTGCAAGTGTCTCCAGCTCGCCTAAGTTGGCCTTCTCAGGCCCTGCCCTCTCAAATTCCACCCCACTCCTCACCCACTCCCCCGCCTCCTCCAATCTCCCCATCTCCCTCAAGCATACGCCTTTCCTGTACCACCCCTTCACATTGCCCACCCTCTTACACTCCACACTACTCTCCGCATCCACCATCGCTTCCGCCCAGCCCCTCACCTGCATATATGCTTGCGCCCGATTATTATACAAGGCGCTCAACTCCTCTCTGACCAGTCCGCTCGGTTCCCACGCGGGTCGCTCGGAAGCCATGCGGATGGCCATGGTGTACATCTGGATTGCGGAGTTAAAGTCACCTTTTTTGTAGGCGGCGTTGCCCGAGTCTTTCATCTTGGTGATTTGGGCGCTGCGTTTGGGGTTGACAGGGACGGGTGGTGGTGGGACTTGGTTGGGCGTTTCAAGAGCGAGAAGCTGGCGGTGCAATTTGTTCAGCTCATCGAGGTCGGTGGTGAGGGTGATGTCGGCAGAGGTGATGGATTTGCTGGCGGGGTCGATGTTGAGGGGGAGCGAGTTGAAGAGTTCTGGCGCTTCCATGGTGGCTGCTGTGATGTTTGACCGTATGTCCTGGATATCACTATGCGGTGCGTCGTTTGTTATCGTATGAAGAGCATCATGTCAGAGGCACCCTCAATCCTCCACGTTGCCAGATACATTAATGCGCCAGGGTCCCCGGCTATGCAGCGGCTCGTTCCGTGCGGGAGCATGTGAAGATCTTCGGCCGTTGCTATTTACCGATCGACACAAGTCCAGGTCTCGTAGGAAACACTTGCCGTCTCTCACCTGTGACACGCGCATACGACGGGTCACATTATGCAGCGTTACGTACCGAGCCATTATAGGGCTATGAAACGGTCAAGTATCACTTATGAAGCTATACAGATGCGACACGCGGCGCAGTCGTGGCTGTGGAGCGCGGCTAACAGCTGAAGCAAAACATCCGCGCGAGACTCGTACAAGCAGCCTTGTCGCGGATCTCATCATTGCCTCATAGCCTTCGGGAACTCATAACTTTGCCCTCTTCACTCACTTCCCTGTTGCTATCGCAATTGACAAGTAGAGCAGCACAGCATGCGCATCGAACAGACGAAACAGCAGAAGCTCAAAACCATTGTACATGGAACCCAAGCATTCTTCATCTTCATCACCGGATGTCTTTCTCTCGCTGTATTGACCAAGAGCGGCGGCGCCTCTGGCACGACTGGATACATGTTTGGTCTGGTGAGCCATCTGCCAAATCGTTCTCTTTAGTAATGACTGTGCTGACAGCTAGCAGTGCTTCCTCTCGGTCATTCCACTAGTCTACCTCGTCATGGTTCCGATGTGGACAAGAGCCTGGAGACTCGCCAACGTATACGCCTATGCAGTGCTCGACATTCTCTTCGCTATCCTCTGGTTCGCCGCTTTCGTCGCAGTTGCAGCTTGGACGAACTACGGCAAGACGCACTCATCGTCTTCCGACTCAGACTCGGGTTCGAGCAATAGTGGGAAAGGATGTGGGAACTTCGCCTTCGGCAGCAAAAACAAATGCGAGACATCCGAAGCATCCATAGGCTTTGCAGTCCTGGTCTTCGTGCTGTGGTGCGGAACGAGCTACCTAAGCATGAAAGCAGTGTTTGAGTACAGGAGAACAGGCTTAATGCCGAATGGAAATAGCAAGATACATGGACGAGCTGAGCAGTTGAGACATGAGGATCAGGATAAGGATACTTGGAACACGGATATCGAGGAGCCACATAATTCCGAAGACTTGCAACAAGGCCACAACCCTTTCCACGATCCGGCTGGCGACGACAGACTAGGCTACGGTCAGGTACCTCAATCGGCGCAACAGCAGGAACACGCAGAGCAGGGCGCGCATTTGCTGCAGAATTCTCACGATCGCGAGGATCGAAACCACACAAACAATCCTCATGGCGACACGAATGCAGGCGCGCCGCTGGAAATGCCAATACCGCACCCGGGCCGGCCTTTGAGCTATGGCAGTGACGCCGGAGGGTTGAGCATCAATCCACCTCCAGCGTATGATCCCACGGTTGCGCCTAGTGCGTTGAGCCCAAGCGAGTACTCGGAGACGCCGGGTGGGCATCTGAATTTTCCGAGTGCGAATTATGAGTCTGTTTTCAGATGAGAAATGCTACTAGGTTGAGGACTTCTTGTTTAGAGCCTAGGCGCTTAGCGATGTCGTGGAAAATGATTTGAACGGAGGTGGATCACAATCGTCAAGGCGTTCCAGCGAGACTGTACAGTAGTAACGATACCCATTGTGGACTTATGTGAATGATATGCATGCATATATCATGGAAGCATTGGCCGAGCTCGGCAACAGCACGACTGGCTGTCTTATGTAAGCGCCTTACCTAGTTTTGGCGATGAAGTCAATGTGAACAAGTCACGCTCGGCTTTCCTCTATCACGTCAAAAGATCTCAGCTTGTCGAACTAAGAAGCATGGAGTACGATCCGCAAGTCCGTATGTTTACACTCATAATGAGTCTACTCGAGCATGGCCGCTGACAAGCAACATACAACAGCTCCTTCCAAAACGAGCGACAAAACCTCATTTGCATTTATCTCCGCGAGGGACCGCTGGCCTGTCATTTTGGTGATTACTTCCGACACAAAGTGGAGACTCCTGCATTGTCGACTAACTTATGAGGTGATAGACTGGAGCAATTGACGACCTCCACAAAGCCGTTGCGAAGGAATCCGACCCGGCCAAACAAGACGAAGGCAAACGCATCACGCAGGGCCTCGCAGCTTTGAAGTACGAACTCCAACATGACCGCCAACTCACACCCTTGATCGATGACGGTCAACCCGATATTGCCGCCTACAACAAAGAACTGGAGCAGCGAGGTAATCCGAAGTGGTTCGACGTCAGCTGGCTCTACGCAGAATGTTACCTGTACCGCCGCATGGCCACTTTATTCTCCACCTCCCAGCACTGGAAGAACTATGATGTCTTCGCCAAGCAGAAGATCTCGACTTTCCGCTCCAGTCGGCCGGCAGTCGTAGAGCTGGCGGCGAGGTACAACGACTTGACCAAGCAGCTGCAGAGTGAAAAGTCGGCGCTGGCTACTGCGAGCGAGCAGGAGCGAGTGAAGGCGGAGGAGGCATTGTTCAGAGAGATGGCGGAGATTTGCTTGTGGGGAAATGCGACGGACCTGTCACTTCTGACCAACCTCAGCTACGATGATATTCAGAAGCTCCAAGGCGCTGAGAGCAGAAAAGCAAACGAGGAGAAGATCCTCGTCAACGACTTCGCACCCGCTTTCGCCACACTAAAGAAAGCGCAACAAGCCGGCACCAAGGACCGCCGCGTAGACATCGTACTTGACAATGCCGGTTTCGAACTTTTCGTCGACCTCGTGCTCGCCGGCTACCTCCTACAATCTGGTCTAGCAACGCACATCGTGCTACATCCCAAGAACATCCCCTGGTTCGTCTCGGACGTCGTGCCTAAGGACTTTTCGGACCTGCTTACCGTCCTCGTGAACGCAAAATCATTCTATGAGACACCGTCTGAAGATGACCAAGCGAAGGGAGCTACGCCCCAGTCATTGAGTGCGGAGGATGAGGGGCATATGAAGGCTTTGTTTGAGAATTGGAGTCAACTCTATGCCGAAGGACAGATCGTGCTTCGGCCTAATACTTTCTGGACGGAAGCGGGATCGTATTGGCGGTTGCCAAAGACTGCGCCATCCCTATATCAAGATCTTCAATCTTCCGAACTCGTCATCTTCAAGGGTGATCTCAATTATCGAAAGCTGACGGGTGATGTCATGTGGGATCCCACGACTCCTTTCAAGAAAGCTATCGGGCCTATGGGCGAAGGCAGTGGTGTCCGGGTTCTGGCATTGAGGACTTGTAAGGCGGATGTTGTGGTGGGGTTGAAGGAGGGTGAGGATGAGAAGTTGAGGGCGATGGAGGGAGGTGGTGGCGACAGCGGGGCGAGGAAGTGGGCGTGGAGTGGGAAGTGGGCTGTTGTTAAATTTTGGGATGGGAAGGCTTGAGCGAGCGAGGTTATGAGAGCAGCAACGAGAGAGATTAGATCAATAGATTGCGAGCGATAGAACAGGTGCGGGCGCGGGCTGGATCTTGTAGCTATTGATCTGCGAAGCAAATCCCCACCAGGCTGATACTCTCCTCACTGCCCTGGATAAGTACCTAACACTCGCCATCCACCGTCCAAAGCTCCTCCCTCCCAACAGACAGGCAAACCCTGCTCTCACTCGGGACTCCACCTCGCCCAGCTCCTCCACCACCTCCGCAATGCATTCCTCCTCCTTTGCCTCTCCCTCCTCCTCTGCCGCCTTCTACCCATCGCCTCCTTACTCCTCCCACCCCTCTTCTTTCCCCTTCTCCCGCCGGGCTGGTCTACACCCTGCAACCAACCAATACCCTCCAGCGGAACCACTACATTCTTCCGCCTCCGCTGCCTCGTTCGACGCCTGCGCTGGTTCCTGGCATGACTGGACTTGCTTTTCCGGCCTTTGCGCTTACGGCTCCTCTTACCGGCATTCTTCGGGTTCCGGGTGTCTGGGATGGCACCGTTGTGAGGACCGTCGTTAGGGGCTTGTGGCTGGCCGGCGCTGGCCTCCGATGTGCTGTCAGAATGGTCGTCTTGCTGAGCGTTGTCTGAAGAGGTAGAGTGGTCGTTGTGTATGGAGGCTTGGTCGCTTTGGTGTTGAGTGGCGTTGCTGGATGCTTCGCCACCGAGAGTCTGGTCTTGTTGCCTCTGATTGGTGTCGGCCGCATTCGATTGTGAGCTGGTGCTTGCGTTGTTGTTGCTGCCCGAAGCTGGAGCATCAGGTCTTGGACTGCTTGGGATCTGGTTCATGGTCACGACTGAATGTGTCGTTCACAAATGAGACTGTTGAAGGATTGACTGGCTGTGTCGAAGGTCTATGGATTAATGCTGACCGGCAGCTAGATGTGCGAAGCGAAGTTAGAAGAGAGTTGTTCTGTTCTGAGATCGGAAGAGCTGGGAAGCGGTGGTGCTTTTGTCACGGTTCGACGCTGTGGCGCACGGTGGCCGCCGCAGTGATGGTCCGCATTGGCTTAGACAGAGGCTGCCATAAGACATCGAGTCTCAGGGAGCAGCCACTGTCAGCTCCTTTGCCCTGTGCTGCATACGGTGTCGGACTCGCAATTACCAAGACCTGGCTGAGACATATCTCAGGTGTCGTCTCTCGCATGTCCCAGCCATGATTGTGCTCCCGCATGGTTGCAAACGCGTGTCTCCTGAGCATCGGTCGTCAACATAGATTCATTGAGAGGCGACCTAATCCACAGGCACTTGTTGCAGTGCAAGCTGTCGACTGCCCGAGCATCGCCGATTGGAAGTAACTCTCTGTCAATGAAGCAGAGAAGCATGAATACAACTGCTCGACTACTCTCTTATCCAAGCAAAGACCACTCGCGCAAGTTTCTGCGACGGCACATCAATGAACCAGTAGAACGCTTCGCCTGCCGCTGCAGTGACGAGTAGGCATGCGATGAAGGCTATGCCAGTGGCCCTGTCGTACCCATCCAAGGAGTTGCCAATCCTGTTCATAACGGTCTTGATGCCCAAGGTGTAGACGATGATTGATTGCAAGCAGAAGTAGCCTATTACATGTCAGTCAATTCGAATTGTGCAAGACAAAGGGTCAACTCACTATAAGAGCGCTTGCCGAGGAAGACAAGAGCGGGATTGCTAAAGATCCTGCGCAAGACTACGAACGATTCCAGCAAGACGAAGAAGCCAATAATCACCAGATAGTCGTCCGCCCGCAACAAAGGTGCCGTCGTATCGTTCCAAGTATACAAGCCGCCGGTGTTGTACACGCCAGTATGATAGAAGATCTCAGCGTCGTACAGATTTGGGTAGGCCGCAACCCACAACCATTGCATCGCGTACCCGGCCGCAAGGCAACCGACAGCAATCCCAAGGGTCCATAGTCTATGCTTTTGGCAAAAGCCTCTGAAGTCTGAGTTGACGACCAAGTCGGCAAGCAATAGACCGCTGATAGAGAACCATGCCCAAGAGTAGACCCACCAAGCGGTGAGAATGAAGACTGCAGCACCTGCGACTCGCCAGGTTTTGCGCGTGTATGGAATTATCACCATTGTGGTGTAGACAGTGTAAGATTGTTGAAATAATACACTGATGATCCATAGCGTCTGGGTTGGGAACGCAAAGCTGGCAGCCTGGTACGAGAAGTCGTGCGAAATCCAGAAGATTTGGAAGATGCTGTTGAAGTTCGCCAGTGAGCTCGGCAATACGTACAGGTCGGTGGCCATTGATGCATTCGACGTCTGATTGGCGAAAGTCTGAAGGTATGTCGTTCCGAGCGTTTTCGAGAAGACGATGTAGACGACGATCAATGTCGCCGCTACTGGGAACCAGAGTCGAATGCCTCTTCTAAGCACGCTACTGGCCAACGTCGTCTTGCTGGAGTCCAGTAGGAATGGCAAGCATATTGTCCTTGCCGAGAGGAAGATGATGGATGAATAGATGAGCGAGTCATTCCAGAAGAGGATCGACAGCGATTTGCGCAAAGCTATCTGGTATGCCGGACCAGTGGTGTTGGCCGAGTGCGATACTGCCGCCGGAGCGAAGGTCTGTAGGGAGACCCAGAGGAAGCTCATGATTGCGAGACATCCTCGAACGCCCAGCAGGTAGTCTTGTGACGGATCATGGGGACTCTGAAGGCCAGCCTCATTCGATGGTTTGTTGACTGGTGAATACGGTCTTGCAGACCGCAGCCATTGATGCAGTTGCTTAGGCAGGCGCGAGGTCGCTTCACGGACGCTCATGGTGGTGCATAAAGGATGGTCGATGCTTCGCTGTGTGAGAGGAGGTCTTGCCAGTCACTCTTCGTTGGGGCAGATGTGACGCCGTTGGCAAAGTGTTTGATATCTTCACGGATTGGTTGCTTGACAGCCCAGCGAAACTGGCCGAATGGCACCCGCTGTCTGACAGCCTCAACGTAGCGCGACCACTCAGTCGGCACCCAAATCGTTCAGATACTGTAGTGTGAAGTCACTTCGAAGAGGGGTATGGGAATAGGATCATTTGCGCACTGGCAAAGGCTCGCTTCACCCCATTTGTGGATATTGATGATCCGACCCCAGAGCCCACTTTGGAGCACTGCTGCGGGTATGCGCGTTTCTCTCGGGAAATCATGGCTCGTCATGGTCGATCGACCCAGGTGGAAGCACAGCGTCCTGCATGTCTTGGCGCAGCGGTTCTATCTCCTAGCGTTCACGAACCTTTTTTCACGCGGTCGGCAGGCCGACGCATATGGATGTCCCCACATGCTCCCGGTCCGCTTGGAGTATTGCAAGGCCGCTCGCTCGAGGAAATTTTGGGTGACTGACGCGCGGTTACACTCTCAGCAAAGGAACCCCTCCTCCGACTTTCACAGTGCGACACCCTCTCTCCTGATTCTGCTGAGAATAGATTGCGTTAGCTCACACTCATCTCGCCTGTGTCTACTGTTATCTGTTGGCTGCATGTGTCCGGCGAACGCGTCACTGGGTATTGGTAGGCTGGTGGCATGTGTCACGAATGACAGGGGTGCTCGTTATCACACGCTAGAAATACCCACATGTGGAGCACTTTTGATATACCTTCAACCACAAACAACGAACATGTTACGTCCATAGAGGCTACTCACGACCAACATACCGACTGACAACCTTGCGCAATGGAATTATCAGATCCTTTGACCGCATTCATGAGCGCTCCAAAAGATGCCCCAAGTCAAACCAGAACGATATCGACAATCGAGCAGCAGCACTCTGTCAACCCGAGAACGTGGATACAAGCATGGACACCGACAGCATTAGGGGTAGCATATTTGGTATTCTCGATCTCACTCTATACCGTTCTGGACAGCTCTGCTACCAAAGTGTTCTGGTTCCTGTTCTTGACGATTGCGACTCTGCAAGCTGCCGTGACTGCGATTGAAGCCTACGATGGCTTGAGCCCTCTTCGCGAAGCGCAAAAAGGAATCAGCAAGGCGAATGAAGCCGGGAGCAAGTCCGAAGCCCACGAGGCTGAGCTTCCACTCGTTCACGTCATCTTTGACTCGCCGGTGTCAGGATCCTTCCAACCTGCAGGAGTCCTGGAAGGTATCGATTATCCAATAGAAAAATTGGCCGTGACATTCTTGCAATCGAGTCCATTAGTACAGGAGGAACCTGCTATCGACTATGTTAGCGACGATCGACCAAGCCGAGTCCGTGTCATGACGCTCCCGGATAGTCGCGCCAGCTCCCTGATCGCTAGATTAGCCTATTGCCTCAATTGTGATATTCCAAATCCGGACGCAAGCATCACTGCAATCTTTGGCAGCGACGAGTGCCCTCATCCTCAGGCCATCAGGCGTGCGGTGGATAGACTTCATCAAAATGCTAAGCTTGATGTGGTCAATGGGAGGAACATCCTGGTGCCAACGAGTAGGCACTTCGGACTCTCAACGATAGCAAGCTTGATGCAGGACTTGCTATCGGCTCTGCTGCAGCCGGGTAGTGCGATCACTTGGGACCTGAAGAGGGCGCTCGTTTCTACGGTTGTCTGGCGCACAGAAGTCCTGCGAGCCGTCGCAGACTCGGGTGCCAGTGTCTCTGAAGATGGTTCTGACCTGGCGTGGTCGTCGGTTGCTCGGCAGTGTCGAGCTGACATCGACTTGAAAGTAATCTCTTACACTCAAGGAGGACAAATCGCCGCGAACATCTGGGGCCGCGGCGTCCAGGACGCGCGAGAAGGTGTCTTGGCGACTATAAGGTACTCAGGCCTTGCCTTCACTGGACTCTGGAATCGACGCCAGCCGAACGATCAAAAGCTTAATCTCAAGGCCCGTGTAGGCATCCTTTACACTTTGCTGGTAAAACACCTGACTTCGCACACCATACTGCAGTACTTCTGCTTGGCATTCAGCATGCTCATCACGGACGCGCCTCATTCCTCTTCCGCTTTGGCACGGGAGATCTACTTCCAGTACCCAATATCGGAATGGTTCATCATTTTCGGGTAAGTACAAATCCTACGTTGATGTGAGCGAAGCAGGGTCTGCACCTTTGTCGTTTCTAAGGAGTGGCGTCTGAATTGCCGACGGTTGGCATTCGCACGCCATAGTGTCGCTTGTAGCTTCTTGGCTACTGCGATAGTCTCAGCCGCTTCTGCCTTGTATGTCATGCTCAAGGCGCTTGCTAACCTGGCCTCCAGATTGTTGTGCTTAGTGGCCACTGCCACAATGCTTCACAAAGCAAGATCCGAGTTCGTGCCCCTTTACGCAATCCCCATCTTCATACTCGTCTACCCAGTGTTGGTTTTGCTGCAGGCGGGCGTGGAAGTATTTGGTCATCTAGACGCCATGGTCGCAGCCCGGCGTTGAGCACTATACTTGCCACAAGTCACCAGCGCAGATAGACTGTTTCAGATGCAAGTTCCCGCGGTGGAGACTGAATGATCAAAATAGAATGCGGCTCAGAAAATATCGAAATAATTTGCACTTGGCATACCAGCGTAAGTCTAGCATGAGTGCACGTCAGAACACTATACGCCTCGGATGTAAACTCCTCGGGCGAGATTCAGCCACAATGCCAAGATCCCTTTCTGGGAATGTGGTCGCGTGCCTTGCTAGATAAGGTTGACGCCTGCAAACTGTCGTGCATGTAAGGAGATAAAACAGCATGCTCTTAAGGAGCACCACACTATACCCGAAGCACAAGTAGATCACACCATGTTCATATGCAGCTCACACACTCAACAAAGCGCACAGATCCATTAAAGTCGACACCAAGGTGGCGATCCGGAGGCGTTAAGTGGTCCTTGTCATAAGGTGGGGCCACCCTATGAATGCACAAGCCTACGCACTAAGCACTCACTGCGGCTCTGTGTCCGTCGTCACGGTGTCGAGAATGTCTCACTTGACGACTTCAACAATACCAACTTCTTCGTCCATGCAGTCGGTGCAGTTGGCGCAGCGTCGCGAGCGAGATAGCGATGCTTGGTCATGGAAGCCTTCTCGTCCTCTGGGCAGCGTTGATAGGGTTCGCCGAAGCCCAGGATACTACTGTCGATAACAGCACCTCTAGCAGCAACACTTCTTCAAGTCTGATCCCAGCAGATTGTCACTGCGGCTTCAAGGATCCAAACACAACACTCGTCTACACTGACTCGATCATTGTCTACTTCAACGAGACTCAGCAAGTGCCTGAAGACGTCTTCTCTATCGATTCCTTCGAGCACCCTTACGAGAAGGGTTGGTCGCTATTCTATCGCGAAGGCGCCAAGGCTGAAAATGTGTGGTGGGAGAATGGCACTGTGTGGAATCGTATGTCTGCTGCGTTGCGACGCCCTTTACTCGATGTGCTTTGCGGAACAAGGCCAACGACTGACGATATACAGTCTCTCCGGGATGGCTCAATCTCAACGTCAGTGGCTATACCCACAACCACCTCGTCAATGGTGCGCAACTGCAATCTATCAGACAAGATATTCTCTATGGCACAGTATGCACCGAACCTCGTAAACATGCCATCAACCTCAAGTTTTGCTGATAAATCGGTCGCCCCATAGTTCCGAGTGTTCATGCGCTCACCTGCTCCGTATGCTGGAGGCAGTGCCCTCACTCTTCGCCTGCAGTACAATGAAACAAGTTCGGCTGAGCTTGATCTGTCAGTGAAAGCCTTTTGAACGACTTGAGGCTGCCGACTGACAAGCTTGCAGCCTGAATATGGACGACTCAACCGATGATGCATGCATGCAAACATCGACCGCCAGCCAGGATCCGGTAACGTCTTGGGGTGTCAATTACACAGTGATGGTAAGAACGCCTGCACAATTGGTATTTGTGGATCGCAGCTCATAAATTGTTCACAGGAAGAACCACAGCATAACATCGGTCCCTGGGTGAGTGGTAGCGAGCCGGAGGGTAGAGAGCCCCTGAGACATTCACTGACTGATCACTCCGGCTGTAGGATTTCTGGGAATGGAGAATGGACTGGAACCATGACAACATCTCCTGGTATGTCGGCACTTGGAACACTCGCACTGTACCCACCACCAATGCTTCTCTGGTCGATGTACCTACATCGTTCTTCCTCAAGCATTGGTCCAATGGCGATGCCAATTTCATGCAAGGGCCGCCTACTTCCGATTCAGCAGCATCAATTGGTTGGGTCCGTCTATTCTTCAACTCGTCGACAACCACGCTGTCGCAGGCCGATTCGGCCTCGTGTAATGCCAGCATGCTTTGCTCCACAGAAGACGAGTCCTTGCGTCTGACGACGGACCACACCTCAGCGTCAAAACTACGATGGGAGCCAAGCAGCAGCCACCACAATGGCAAGTCGAGAACTGTTGGTGTCGCCCTGATGGCGGCAAGTGCAGCATTTGGCATTGCGCTCATACTTCAGACACTGGTCCAGAGGTGGGCTCGCACAAGCGGTTCTGGGAAAGGATCAACGCTCCAAGCTTCCGGAAGACCAAAAGTCCTCAAGTCTCCAGCGCCGAGTACTTCTGGTGCTGGTTTAGGCGGCTCCTGGACGACCCAGGCAGATTATGAATTGCATAATCTGAAGGTCAGAGACAGCACCACAGCAGTCGATCAGGCCCATGTTGGGACACGGCCGGCATACATGATGATGCGCGGACGCTCAGACAGCGAGTGGCCATTAATGTATCGGAATTCCACAGCCGCGAGCTCAACGACAGCATTCACCGCAGATCAACCGACTCCAGGGCAAATGACACCAGGACAGAGCACACTGAATGTACTGGAAAGCCAACGAAACAGCTACGTGGATCCGGCGAAGGAAGCCGACCTGACGATCAGTCCATTCGAGCCATCCCAGCGCACCTACGGTTCGCCAGCCACTCCTTTAGATGCATCTACTGCAGATCTGTTGAGGATGCCGGCAACGACAGTCACGAGTCAGGTGGAGCCGGAAGGTTCTGCCGCCGCCGCAAATCCAGGAGCCAAGCCGACGCCGGTGGCAACAGCAGTGCCTCAACAGCGCACTCGAGTGGATTATCTTGCAGGTAAGCAGAGTTACGTGGTGTTTCATTGTTCTGCGATTCAAATGTCTGCAATCCAATAATGGATGCCTGAGGCGGGTCACTGCTTGAGACATTTACTGACTCTAGATCCAGGATTGGTTGCAGTGTGCTCATTGCTGGTGTCATGCGAGCACTTCATCCTGACTTACGTCCCTGCGACTGTAGAAGAATATCTTCCCTACCACTATCGGAGTGAGTACTGGGCCAGACGTACCATTGAGCCGTTCTTCTTCAACGAGATCTGGGTCGGCCTCTTCTTCACCACCTCGACTCGCTTCCTGACGAGCGGATATCTGCGTTCTGGCAACCTCAAAGTCATCGCAGAGAAGGTCGTCTGCCGATGTCCACGACTTATGATACCGATTACAGCTGTCATACTGTTCCAGTACTTCCTGATTGACGTGGGTGCAACGAGATACCTCGAATACATCCCGTCAATATCGTGGGCAACCTGGCCTTCGGTCTCGCTCTATCCAAATTTTGGCTGGTTCCTCGATATAACACTGCAGATGTTCTACCTCATACCGAATGCGGCGCCTCAGGTGATATACTACTACTGTACAGGCGTGCTCTGGACTATTCCGGTGCAACTGCAGAACAGCTGGCTTGTGCTGCTTGGCGCCGTAGTGATTCGAGAGATCAAGACTCCGTGGAAACGTTTCTGCTACTACGCCTTTTGCATCATCAACCACTGGTACGCGCTCTCATGGGGCTCGTACTTCTGGTTCGGTTTGATGCTCGCAGATCTTGACATTACCTACAAGTATCGGAAGTACATACAGGCTAGGTGGTGGATGCACTACCCGATGCTCACTCTGGCTACGATCCTGGTGTTCCTGTCACTTGGCAACGATCTGATCAGCATTTGGACTGGATGGACTTTCAGCACGCAGGAGCGGGGCATACATCCCGACGCTGAGACAGCTCTGACTCTCGCACAAGTTGACCCAGGATACCCAGACTACACCGAACCCAAGCTGAATGGCCTACTCTTCGCGGTGTGTTCACAATACATTGTCGAACTTAGCACATGGGTACAAGCCGTCCTCTCAACCAAGGTTTTCCTTTGGCTCTTTCCACACGTCTTCACGATATACCTCATTCACGGCTGCGTGTGGTGGTCTATGGGCAGTCTGGTCTGCGTCTTCTTCGCTGGCCAAGGCTTGGCATACTGGCTCAACATACTATTGACAGCAATCATCTGCTACTGTACATTGTTCGCCGCGCTTCCGATCGTCACACCGGTGATGGAGATGCTAGGAAAAGAGGTCACGAAGAGCATTTGGCTCGGTGCAAGTGAGGAGCCTGCGCCCTGGCGGCCAAGTAGCTTCCCATTCAGCATAGATGAGATTCGGAATATGGTGTATAGAAGGGATGACGATGATGGTGATGCACGCGACAAACGGCCCGGAAGACAGGCTCAGGATTGATGTCGGCGTGGGTCAGGCATTCGGCAGCACATAGAAACAGGCGATTACACAGTCAGGACATGCAGTAATAATCAGAGAGCTTTTGTTTATAAAGAATCCTTTGGATCGAAAACCTCAAGGTAATGATGCCGTCATCTCGTAATGAGGCTACCATCCACCTAGTGAGGCCACTATTAATCAGAGGTTGCCGGAATCAACCTGCGGAGGCCAACATCAGCGCCATGAGACCGTTCTCAATGTCAAAAAATTACCATCAATTCTTTGAGGCAACCATCAACCACTAAGCCTACCATCAATGCCCTGAGATCGCCATCAGCGCGGTGATGCTAGCGTCAATTCGCTGAGGCCACCATCATCCTGCTGAGGCCGCTATCATCCTACTGGGGCCGCTATCATCCTGCTGAGGCCGGCATCAATCTGCTGGCGGTCAGTGATGTAAATCATCTCGTCAGGCCAATCAGTCCCAAGGCCAAGCAGTCAAATTCGCCACACAGCCACCCCATTAGTCAGCCATACCAAGCAGTGAAATGATTGCTTGACTGATACAACCATGGTGAAAGAATGCGGGCGAGCGTAGATCCCTCACCGGGGGAGCTTGTCATTGCGATCGAGAGAAGCCGGCCGGAGTCATACATAGGGAATGGATGTTGCAGCTATCAAATGATAGCGTTCATGTCATACGTCTTGATTATCTGTGCGCCCGCTCGCGCATTCGACAGCCGGCGTCGTCAACGTCGCATCCAGCCTCCACCTCAAACACCCTTGCTCTCCGGCTCGTGCACCGCCTCCTGCAACTTGACGTCTCCCAGCGGTTCATCCGTCTCCTTGACATCTTGGAACCTTACAGCAGGTACGAAAGCTCTGCTATTCCAAGCCTTGCCAACAACCGTGTACAGCTCGTCGACCTCCTCAAGCGAGAGCCCCTTAGTCTCGTAGATCATGAACCAGACGAAGAAGATACACACGAAGCAGAAAGAGCCCCAGACGAAGAAGACTTTGCTTTGCAGGTTCGCGTGCTCGGTGTCTACCATGTATGGGGTGGAATAGGCGATGGCGAAGTTCAGTAGCCTGACATGGTATGTTAGTATGATTGCCTGCGCTAACGATCTGTTTACCTTACCAGTTGGTGGCGGTCGTCATCGATAAGCACTTGGCTCGGACCTTCAATGGGAACATCTCGCCAGTGACAACCCAAGCCACCGGTCCCCAACTCGAGGCAAAGAACTGCATGAAGTGGTCAGTAACAGCTCAACTTTGACCAGCGGGACCACCTTACGAAGATATAGATGCAGACGAACGCAATGGCCGCTCTTTGTGCAGGCATATCACTCGTTCCGGCCACAGTACCAGTGATTGCTACGATGTATTGGCAGACGGCCATGCCGATGGCTCCCATCAATAGCAGGTTGCGACGACCCATCTTCTCGACAAGGTACAAGCCGGGGAATGTCGAGGCGACGTTCACGCAGCTACAAATTGTCAGCGACGACGAGATGAGCAGGCGGATGACGCTCACTTTGTAATGACAGAGATGACGAAAGGATCGCTGAATCCGGCGTTCTTGAAGTATTGCGTACCGTAGTAGAAGATGAAGTTCTGCTAAGAGTCAGTCGACCTCGATCACGTAACCACATGCTTCGCAGCAAAGACTCACCACTCCTGTCAGCTGCTGCAGACCTTGTAGCAAGCACCCAGTCAGAAGCCTTTTGCCCACCGTACCTTTCAGGCAGTCAAGATACGTCGCCTTGCTCAGACTCATCTCGAAGCGATGGTTCGCTTCGATCTCACTCAGCTCCTCGACAAGGGATGGGTGGTCTACTGGAAGCCGTCTTAATTTGCTCAGACTGTCTGCCGCCTTCTCCAGTCTATCTTTCTTGATGAGATATCTCGGTGTCTCAGGAAGAAAAATCATACCAACGACGATGATGATTGACCAGGCGAACTGGATCGCCACAGGAATGCGGTATGATCCACTGTCGTTGCGGTTTTGCGTAGCGTTGTTGACGATAGCTGCGAGAAACAGACCGATCGTGATTGCGAGCTGGTAAGCTCCCACAATGGTGCCTCGAATCCACTTGGGCGAGGTCTCAGACTGGTACAGCGGCACCATAGCTGAAATCAGACCAACGCCAAGCCCTGCAAAGAATCGCCCGGCGATGAATAAAGGTTGACTTGTCGAGGCTGTCTGCAAGATGACGCCCAGGTTGAATACTATACCCGCCGAAGCGATGAGACCGATTCTGCGGCCGAGGATATCAGCCGCTGGTGCAGCGAAAAGAGCACCAAAGAATGTTCCAGCCGAAAGGATCGAGACGATGAGAGCATCTTGTGAGGGCGTGATCTTGTCGTTGCCATCCGTCGCGAAGCTTCTTATCCAGTATGGCATTGCCAATATGCCGCCAATCGTGCCAGTGTCATATCCAAACAGCACACCTCCGAAAGCCACGAACAGGCCGATGAGAATTGCGGGCCATGCTGCGCCAGCCACGTCGTCCGGCTTCTTGAGAGCGAAACCCATCTTGCCTTCGTCTCGAGTAGTCACGACTGTGGGAACGGAACCGGGTCGTGGTAGGATTGAGATGGACGGACAGTCGAAGTAGAACACAAGACAAATGCAGTGCGGTTTGACGTGCTGTGAACAATTTTATACCGTCCACACTTTTCACACACCTGGTCACACCCCGACATCCCGCAGTGGAGCCCCGCACATCTCAAAGTATCAGATCACCTAGGTGGCGCCATAGGCCGAATAACAAGACCGTACCTACCCCATTGGAATAGTCTACCGACCGGTAGTGGCGTAAAGGCCATGGCGGATTCACGTCTCGCGTTTCTCGAAGCCGCAGAGAAAGCGTGGACGTGACCCGACATGAATCCGCACTGCTGACATGACCTTCCCGTCGCGTGACCTTGTGACTTAGACTCCGAAAATGGCGGGTTCGCATCCTTCAACGCTCCTGAGAGAATTGGCGCCAAGAGCTGGGCCATTGGCGTACGCTCGGCGGTCATTGGCATTTGAAATGAGTTCTTGGATTCGCTGTACAAGTGGTGGGAGCAGGTAGCCGCTTTCGGCACGGTTTCTAGAGACTGGCATGTTTCGTTTCACGTGCGAGCCAGTGGATATTGGCCGTAGTCGACCACGGCTTTGGGATGTAGTAGATCTCGGCATTGGGGCTGTGCTGTGTCTCCGCCGAGCAGAGCATTCCTGGACATGTGCACATTTGCGCAGTCCCTTGCCTCAGGTATTGTTTTGCAAGCTGTGATATGTGATATCGGTCGAGCTCCCTTGATAGCAAGGATAGTCCTGACACCTTCGGAGCCACCGTCATGGTTGAAGGATTAGGCCGAAGTCGAGAGTATCGTTTCGCAACACATAGTCACATTTTTCCTTCCATGACATACCATTTCTATCGTGAGGCAGTTGCGCTCTTTCAAGTCCTGCGGTAGCTTTGGCATCAACAGCGTGGTGCATAAAGTTTCCTGTTATCAGAGTATCTTTGTGCCTCGTTCGACCGTGAATTACACTGGCAGGCTCGCTCTCTTCCAGACGCTGCTCAGTGAAGCTCACATGTCGATAGCAGTCATCTGTTTGCCTCAATGGCAAGCCACGCGTGGACGACTGAAGTCGAAGCTGCGGAACAGAGAGCATCTTCAAAGCGATGGGATGTCGCTTTCCAGCATGACCGGCGCATCAATGTAGTGAGGAGCGCCTTGTGCATTGATGTCGTGGCATAGACAGCAACGAAGTGCCGATATGTGTTGGAAGTGAGTTTCTTTGGCTGTCAAAGCTGTGTCAATCAAGAGCGTCGGGTTTGGAGCGTCGGGATTCGTGAGTTCTGCCAGCCGTTAGCGCCCTCGTAGATTCGCCCAGTCAGATCGCTTGTCAATGCGGCCCAGGACAATTCGCATTACGAACATTGGGATGTACGAGATGAAGTTGATGTGGAGAGGACTGGACATGTTTCCACAGAACCTGTGTCATATATCATATAATCGTACAGTCGCATCGCTGCGCCAGCAGTGAGGACCACCTCGTCTTGGTGACCCAACGACTTGCTCCGGCTTCGCGATATCTACCACCCACGCTTGGCCAACTTGTCGTTCTCGCCCATGCTGAAGCAGTTGATGCCCACCATTGCCTCACCCAGACCCACTGATACTTCCGCCAACACCTTCGGGTCGTTGTAGTGCGTTGTCGCCTGCACAATAGCCTTCGCCCTCTTTGCAGCATCGCCAGACTTGAAAATGCCTGATCCAACGAACACACCGTCGCAGCCCATCTGCATCATCAGCGCAGCATCAGCTGGTGTCGCGATACCTCCTGCAGCAAAATTGACAACAGGGAGCCTCTTCAGCTTCGCAGTCTCCTTGAGCAGCGCATAGTCGCACTCAAGCTCTCGCGCCATCTGCCTTAGGTCCGCGTCCGATGCAGACGAAGCCTTTGCGATCTCAGCATTGACAGTCTGCATGTGCCTCACAGCCTCGACAACGTCGCCGGTTCCTGCCTCACCCTTTGTCCTGATCATCGCAGCGCCCTCACTGATACGCCTAAGCGCCTCGCCCAAGTTTCTGCATCCACAGACGAAAGGTGTGTTGTATTGGCTCTTGTCTACGTGGTTGACGGGGTCTGCTGGGGTCAGAACCTCGCTCTCATCAATATAGTCCACGCCAATTGCCTGCAGAATCTGGCACTCAACGAAGTGCCCAATGCGCGCCTTGGCCATGACCGGGATCGTGACTGCCCGCATGATCTCCTGGATCATCGCCGGGTCGCTCATGCGAGCAACACCGCCTTGGGCTCGGATGTCGGCCGGCACACGCTCCAGCGCCATGACGGCGCAGGCGCCTGCCTCCTCTGCTATGCGCGCTTGCTCGGCATTGACCACGTCCATGATCACACCGCCCTTGAGCATCTGGGCCAGGCCAGCCTTGACGGCGAAGGAAGACTGGGCGTCGGAGGAAGACATGGCGACGGTGGTCTTCTTGGCAGTGGACGGCGAGGATTCGGTCGCGGTACCGTTGGTGACTTTGCTTGACTGTGATCGGAAGGCAGAGGGTCGGTCGGGGAGATCGACGCCGTTGTTCAGGCGGCCAGTGTCGTTGACGGGGACTGGTGGAGGCATTGTCTGTTCGAGTGTTCGTATATCTGCACCTGAAATTGTTATGCGACGGGCGTGAGAGATGGTCCTACGGATTGCACGAGGAACATGGAAGATGTCACTAAAGGAAAGTTTTATACTTTTTGAGTCACTTTACCGCCGGAACCGGACTACCTCCAAGTGAGCACTGAGGGCACGGCGGCTGGATCGGAATCTGTAGTCTAGAGGATATAGCCAAAGCAACAACCCAGATGACTTTGGAAGAAAATCGGGGTCTCGATCGCGGGGCATTCATGACTGCAGTTGCAAATCACTGGCTGTGGCTGCCAGGGTCCAAGTGTGAGGCGCAAACGCCAGTCGCGACCAAGTCCTCAACATCTTCACTGCCTTCCTGCTGACACAATTTCCCGCGTTCACTACTGACCGCTTCAGCACACAATTTGTGTCGACGCACGATGCCTGATACCGTCTTTGACGCTCGCTACCTCAAACATCATCAGCTCCATGGCTGATATCGCCTGCCCCTTCTGCGGCGTCACGAGCACGGACGCATTTGTCATTGAATTGCACATCGAAGACCTTCACTCGGAGGTCAATACCATTGCTGCGGAAGACGCTGCTCTTGCGCAAAGTCTAGCATCGGGCTCTCCTGATGGATCTACGGAGGCACTTCTGCCACCAAGCAACGAGTGGGTGAAATGTACGCGGGCTGATTGTGGCGAGTATGTCCATTTTCGAGATATTGACGAGCACCTTGAGCTTCACGACGCGCTTGCTACATCAGATAGCGGGACTTCGAGTGACGGAGACGTCGCTCAGAAGGCTGTTCCGTGCTACCAAATGCCAACACGCGCCAGCATTGCCGCGCCGAACGAGAAACGCGGCGAGCGAGCGAAGGGGCAATCGCAGCACAGCCGTCCAAGTCAACGCACTCTCACACTTCTCGACTATTTCTCAGGCAACTCTGTCCATGGTAGGAGTCGTCCCAAAACCATCAAGTACCAGCACCATCGTCGAACTGGTCAACTTGGCAGGGCCGAACTCGGCCCTCATGCCTACGAGAGAATGATGCCTGACCACGTCCGCCGGCGTCTCATCAATGATGCCAAGCCGTACAGCGTCAATAGGATTGGTAGCAACGGCACGATAATCAAACAGACTGTCGTTGACAATGAGACAGCTGGCGTCATTCCCGTGATAGCAGAGCTATGTGCGAGGGACGAGAGTACCATCGCGACCTACCTGTGCAACAAAGCTGTCAAGCATGTCAACAAGCTTAAATGCGACGGCAACTTCTGTGGCTACTGGAACATCCAGATGCTTCTAACCTACTTCCAGAGCACGCCCGCCCTGCCAGGGTCGACCGCGCTCCCTAACGTCCTTCAGATTCAGGACGATATCGAAGACGCGTGGAAGAACAACATTTGTCCATACGGTCGAATCGAGACAGGCGGCATCCGTAACACTCGCAAGTGGATTGGGACGTCTGAAGCCACGGCATACTTCACCCATATCGGGCTACCAGTCACTCCTCTGTCCTTCAAGGATGAAGCAGACGACATGGCAGTCACCTCTCTCCTTGACTACATCGAAGCTTTCTTTCTCAGCGGCAGCGAAGGCGCCCAGACCGTTGGCACGTCTCACGTCACGAGGCTTGCGCCCATCTACTTTCAGCGCAAAGGACACTCGATGACTATCGTTGGTCTGGAGAGGAAGGACGATGGCTCCCGGAATTTGATTGTCTTTGACCCATCGTTCGACACATCGCACGGCGTGAAGCAATTGACAGACGGTAAGAAGACTGCTGCGAATCTGGAGAACCTGTTAAAGCCCTACCGGAGGTCCGATGCTTCGTTGGCCAGATGGAATGAGTTCGAGGTTATGGTAAGCCAGGTGAAGCATTCTTGAACAATACTAGTAAAGAAGGAAGGAAGCACAAGCAACAGGAGCCTGCAGCAGGGACTGTGCAATGACTTCCGCGATTTCGGCTGGATGGAGAATGCAGCCTTCACCTTATCCATGAAGCATGTAAGTATGGCAATAAATTCTTTATGCCTCTCAACCTTGACAAACTTGTGGAAACCAATCCAATCAAGCTTCTCGCGCCGCAATTGCATGTCGACTTCGGTTGGATCAGTCGTCACGTCCGGCTTTTCGGATGCCACAGGAGCAGTGCATGCACATCACGCCAGAAACCAATGATCGTTGCAAGCTGTGCATCGTTATCAGACATTCGTGCTACAGGCTCGGCAGCCTCCGGCTCCTTGGCAGGCTCGTCGCCACACCGATCAGAACCTTCATTTCGAGCGTGCTTCTTATCCTTCGGTCTTCACACCTATCAAGGCATGGATCATGCTCGGCGACGCATGCTCGTTGGCGGGGTTGAATTGCCTGTAGTACTTGGCGGTTGCATTGGCGTCTCTAGAGAAGCTGAGACAATAAAATTCTCAAAGCAAGATCTGCTCTAATATTTCAATAGCTCCGCTGGTGCGCTGACATCTAGCTCCGCCTTCTAATGTAAAAGTGTCTACAAGCCTGAGCGACATGGCTGACGACAAGGCCCACGATATCTCTCGCAAAGAGCCAGGCAGGAGCGATTCCGTTGTCGAGATCGTCAATCTTAACAAGAATCTGGATGCTAAGTACGCACATAATGTTTGCAGCAAAGAAGCTACCTTACCAACAATGCACCAGAATCTCCAATCCTCTTGCTAACATTCCCTACGATGACCTCATGCGAGACGTCGAGCGCTTTGCTCGGGAGAAAGACCTAGTCGATAAGACAGATCTGCTCAAGAGAGGCGCCTTAGTCGCCCAGGATCCTCCAAACTTCGAGAGCATCAGCAGTCTGAGCAATGACGAAAAGGAAGCACTACGGTACGAGGCTAAAACAAGGTGGAAGCATCCACTCAAGCTGTATATTACAATTATAGTGTGTTCGATCGGAGCCGCGGTGCAAGGCTGGGACCAGACTGGGTAAGTAGACTCATCGTCTCGGTTGTCTCCTGACTGGAGCTGACAGAGGCGAGGTCCAATGGCGCCAATCTCAGCTTCCCAGTCGAATTTGGTATCGGCAAAGGGGAGACGCATGGCGATCCACATCAGGTCCGTGATAGCTGGCTCGTTGGTCTCGTCAATGCAGGTCCTTACATCGGCTCTGCTTTCATCGGCTGCTGGCTTTCTGACCCCTTGAACTATTATCTTGGTCGCCGAGGAACGATCTTCATCTCTGCCGTCTTCTGTGTCCTTACGCCAATTGGCGGTGCTCTGACGCAGACGTGGGAAGAGCTGTTCATCACTAGGCTGCTTATGGGGTGAGTGTGGTCCAGAGGACAGACTTGAGTCTGGACGTTGGCTGATGTCATGACCTCAAGTATTGGCATGGGCCTGAAAGGCTCCTCTGTGCCCATCTTCGCCGCCGAAAACAGCCCTGCCAAGATTCGAGGCGCGCTGGTGATGAGCTGGCAGATGTGGACCGCCTTCGGCATCTTCCTGGGCTTCTGTGCTAATCTGGCTGTGTATCGCGCTGGGTCGATCGCCTGGCGGTTACAGATCGGGTCGGCTTTCATCCCAGCGGTGCCTTTGACACTGGGAATCTACTTTTGTCCGGAGTAAGCATGCCAAAAGTTGAGATGAATAGTCAATGCTGACTGTGCAGGTCACCACGATGGTACATGAAGAAGAACAAATACGAGAAGGCTTACCAGTCCTTGCTGAAGCTGCGCTTTCATCCGATCCAGGCCGCGAGAGATTTGTACTACATTCATTGCCAGTTGCAGATTGAGCACTCGATCGTTGGGGACAGCAATTACTTGACCCGGTTCGCACAGCTGTTCACGATACCGCGGGTGAGAAGAGCGACGCTGGCTTCGTTCACCGTCATGATTGCCCAGCAGGTCAGTAGATATGGATCCTCATCTGCCGATCATATTCCAGGCTGACGGACCCAACGATGTGCGGAATAAATATAATTGCCTTCTATAGCTCGACGGTGTTCAAGACTGCAGGCGCAAGCGAGAGGGATGCACTGATTGCGTCCTTTGGCTTCGGTCTTGTCAACTTCGTGTTTGCTTGGCCCGCAATCTGGACGATCGACACTTTCGGCAGGCGAACACTGCTGCTATTCACGTTTCCAAACATGGCTTGGACCCTTCTCGCCGCTGGTTTCTGCTTCTACATCCCTAAGGACAATCCGGCGCACTTAGGTCTTGTGGCCATGTTCATTTACTTGTTCGCTGCCTTGTAAGCAAGATTTGCAGCAAGATACAAGGTGAGGCACATACTGACATGAAGCAGTTACTCGCCAGGGGAAGGACCAGTGCCATTTACGTACAGCGCGGAGGTGTTTCCTCTGTCGCACCGAGAGGTGGGCATGGGATGGGCGGTCGCAACGTGCCTTTTCTGGGCGGCCGTTTTGTCAATTTCGTTCCCAGCCATCCTTGCTGCTTTCACGTCAACAGGATCTGTAAGCCTAAAGATCCAATGAGCGATCATGGTGGAGAATACTGACTGCCTTTAGTTCTGCTTCTACGCCGGTCTGAATGTCATTGCCTTCATCATGATTTTCCTTTTCGTGCCTGAGACCAAGCAGAGGACGCTTGAAGAGCTGGACTACATCTTTGCCGTGAGTCACTTCCTCGTAGAAATACTGCCGCAACGAGACTGACGATCTGCGCAGGTCCCGAGTAGGAAGTTCATCGCTTACCAAACCACTGAAGCATTGCCGTGGTGGTTCAATAAATGGGTATTGTGGCGCAGAGACGCCAAGCTGCGTTCACTCTACCACTTCGACGAGACTTTGCGGAGCAAGGCCAGCAGTGACGGTCTGGTTGAGTAATGTCACAATGGCAGTATCGGCGTCTCGGTCATTGCTGCGAGTACATTTGTGCAGCCTCCTCTGCTTGGCTGGAATATACTCGGAGCCCTCAATGGATCAGATCAGCCAGTACATTATTATAACGAAAATCATGTCTCTGTGACTGGTGAGATAGCGCCACGGCGAAGCAGATGAGTTTTGATAATATGGTCCTGGCCGTAAGGTCAACACGAATGACGAAACGCTTGCTTATGAGTCATTACGTCGTACAACGTTCAAATATTATTAACAGCTTTGACGAGGTCATCTAAGCCTTCGCAGATCCCCCACTGACGCTCTCCACAGGTGTGCGAGCCAGCCTCTTCTTGCTTACTACTCTCAAACCACCAAGCAGCAGGATCAAACCCTCAATACCAAGTACAACAGCCAAAGTCACCATGGCTCCGATCACACCATTGACAGCGGGACTGAGACCGTTGCCACTGGTGCTCTTGCTCGAGCTCGTGGACGAACCGCTGCTGCTCGAAGAAGAGCTGTTGGAAGCGTACGCAGCGCAAGTGCCGGTGTAGTTGCCACAGGACGTGCACCACTGCTGCTCAGTGCCGACCGAGAAATCGTTCATGTTCGATACGAAGTCGTCCCAGGTCAAGGTATCTTGGTTTTTGCCGAAGAGCTGGTACACCTGTGGCTCAGAGGTGTTGGAAGTGGTTCCATTGTGGAACAAGAAACGGACGTAAATCTCGTCGGTAGTCGGGTAGGAGGTCTTGGAAACAGGCGTGCTAGTGTTTGTGAAGAGCTCAAAGGTCATGGCTGAGGCGTAGTCGGCCACACCCATGAGACTCGGCGCGTAGGTCTCAATGTTCGGGATGGCCAGGCCGAAGAATGAGGCGAACGTGCCGTAAGCACCGAACTGAATGCCGATCTTCTGAGCTCCTTCACCCGTAATGGTGGTGTTCAAGAATTGAACGATCTGAGCGGCCAGGACCTTGCCGGCAATGGCGCGCATGTTGTCACTCTTGTTGTACGCCAAACCCCACTCGTGAGTGTCAGCGAGAGTTCGGAGCTGGAAGAAGGATTCGTTGGTGATGATGTTGTTCGGGTCAAAAGTGGCATTGTGGATCTCGGCAACGTTGACCAGATCGAAGATGGTGTAAGCATTCTTGAAGCTGATTGCACTGCTGGCAAATGTTTTGTTGATCAAGGGGGTGTAGGTGTCGTAGAAGTCTTGTGTGCTGTTCAGCAGAGTCGTGTACTGGTCGCTGAGGAAGTAGTTGTTGGATGACACAGTCGCTGCAGCACAGCCAGTGGCGCCTTGCAACCAGCCATTGGACTCCTCTCCGCTACCACCGCTACCACTGGTGACAAGGGAGATTGGAATGAGCTGGTAGCCAGACATTGGCGCAGTGACCACGGTCCCATTTTTGAGTGTCTCAGTATCGTCGCCGCTGCCGGAGGGCGGATATAGACCCTGCAGAAAACCGGTGGCACTGTTCTGGAGTACGGTGTCCGCGGGCGCTGAGACTGCAATTTGACTCTGCTTGACCAGGTCTGCATTGATGCCGTTGATCCTGTAGCTGGCATCGTTGTCAATATACCGGCTACGGTAGTACTCTCCTGAGGTGTAGACTTCCTGGTAGCCCAGTGTTGTGAGGTTTGCCGGCGGGGTCATTTTTGCTGTTCGGTCTCCATGGCGATGGAACATGTAGACGCCCAGGATGGTCTCATTGGTGACGGTCTGGGCCAGAGCTGCAGGCCAAATTGCCGCCGCAAGGGCCAAGGTGGATGAGGAGAACATCTCGGACGGCTCTATGTGCTGATGGAGCTGGCTCTGCACGAAGTGAAGTTGAAGAAATACAGAGGAAAGATACTCAACGAAGGTTTTACCTCTCCGCCTTCAGCTGCTTACCCATCATGTGTACCTGCCTATCGCCTGCTAGCAGCTCGCGCCTATGTCGCTTACTACCCATTGCCATACTATCTCAGGCCGAGATGTAACGCTAGGTGCGCCATCATTGGTTTTCTTTACCATGACCACGAGAGCTTGAGCTCCAGCCGTCCAGGTCCTCCCCACTTTGGGGAAAGTGGAGCAACTTCATTGGTGGATCAGCTCGCGTAGATCCGTCGTGGGCCAGTCTAGCTTTTTCAAGTGCATCCTGTTGCTCGGTCTGGGCTGCTGCTTTGGGCCTTCTCCGCGGCAGAGAGACGACGTTGAGGAGAATCAATATGTGAAGGCATTGTCACCGCCGGCATCGGTAACATGGTATGTCTCGACAAGAACGATGGTTGTCAGCTGTTTCGACGTCCGGGCACACCATGGACAGAGCATATGAGCCTTTGCAAAACCAATACGATTGAATGGCGTGTATCGAATATTGCGTATCGAGCAGCCCATCAGGGCACGAAGCGGTTGGATATTCCTTACATCACCAGCGCTGGTTGCAACTTGCAGGGCCATTTTATCAGGAGAATTCCGCCCAATGCCATGTCCGGTCCATTTGGTGTTTTCATCTCAGGCTATGACTGACACCAATTACGGCGACGACATAGACTTTCCATGGGGCTCCGCAATGATGGCAAAATCCCTACTTTAGATCTATCAACACCTGGCACTGGAGAGAGCACACAATCATGGTCAGCACTCACAAACGAGCGTCGAAGTATCCCGCGGAGATATAACAATATTTCATTGAATGAATGTCTACCAGCAGCCCGAGAGGTGACGGTGCAAGAGGTCTTTCAACCTTAGTTCGTCAACGTGGGTGTGACTGGCAATAGAGCGCAGCCAAGTCTATGTCGTGCGCATCCTGCTTAATGACTGTGATCGATTTTAAAATCCTTCGTGCTTCGATGAACTTGACCCCCTTTTGAATTGCATCACACGAGCGCATTTGCATCAGGCGTAAGGGTTAGGGTTTGGGTTAGGGCCTACGGGAAGAATGCCCGCCGTACGATCCAGGGCAAAACCAGTCTTCGCAGCCATAGGCCAACCTGAGTTGACTGATTGTTGCGAGAAGCAGATTAGCAAGATATTTATGTTTGACATTTCTGGTAGAAGTGTCAAGGACTGACCGCTTGGCGGAGTTGAAGCGGACATGTGCTTAGCTCAATGTTGTGGACTTCACCAGCACATCCAACCTCGAGTGCATACCAAGGTATGGACGTTCGCGGATCATGCCATCAGTCGATCGACCTGCAGAGTGGTCTGAGCAATTAATAGCCTGAAGCACTCCAGCCATCCATTACTGAGCCACCATCCTGTCGTTTACCTACCAAGCACTCAACCTCAAAGAAGATACTCACTTCTGTCATCCCGTCGGCGGAGTCCGGCAATCGCTTTTGACCCGCCCCTCACGATGACTGTTGTTATCTTTGTATATCTGTAGAACCTGGTAACTCTACAGGCAGGATTTGTCAAGGCGCTACATGTCATCACTGATAAATTCATCTCCAGCACCATTGACTTGTGAACCTCACAAATCATGCGGTGCGCAGACATGCTCCGAGATCTCTTTCAGTGTCTTGTACTGTATGCCATGCTAGATATCACGTGCTCATGCTTCATCCGCTCAGACCCAGATCTCCTATGCAACCGGGGGTATCATTCCTATACAATATCCAGCCACACCGGGCCTTCCCTGTCTCCCAGAGTCGAACAAATGGGTATCGTTGAATTATACATTACTTTCAAGACTGTTTCGCGATCTCTTCTATCGCCATGTGCCTATTGTGTTGTCTTCCTATTAGCCTTCGCCTGCATCTTCCTCATCGCGTCCCGATGTGCTTCGTGGAAGAACCCCTGGCGCATGGCCATATCGGCTGCACTTTCTCTCCTCACTTTCTCCGCTTGCTGCCTCTGCTCAAGATACTCGGCTTGACGCCTTTCCTCGATCATATGCTGGCGCGCGAACTCGTCTGCAGCCGACGAACGGTTGACCTGTGACTCCTGCTGTAGCGAGGCTCGCCACTGCGTCAACATGTTCGACTGCCTCACGCTGTCGACCGTATTTTGCCTCTTCGGCTGGTGAGAGTCATAGATGATGCTGCTATGTGGGTTGCTGTGCGACAACGCACTATTCATTCGTGTTGGCCCGCCTTGCACCGGGCGCCGGCGCGAGTTCGAGCGTTGCTGAGGTGGTGTCGCTAATTGCACCGTATTGCCCCAGCTCTGCTGCTCAGCTTGTTGTGACTGCCTCTGCTGCTGCATCATGGACTTGCGCTGAGCAAGTGTCATTTCGTCCTCTGGAATGTCATCAATGGCACGAGCTTGCATCGGCGAGGTTGACGATGGGGCAGCGGCCCTCAAATTGGACGCCGCGAACGTGTTGAATGATGTTGTTGTTGTCTTGCGTTTGAGAAGAACGTTGCGTTGATCCATCAGATTATTTGGCGCCAGGCTCGATGCCGATTGGACCTTGCGAATCACATCATTGTTGTCTGATGCACTCGGTTCTTCCTCGATAGGCGACTGGGTAAGCGGCTGACTCGACGTTGGTGCCGAGAAATTTCGGGAGCTCTTCACCGTTAGCTTTGGCGGAGTAAGTGTATCATTGCCTTGCTTCTGTACAGACGTCTGGGAACTGGTTCGCTGAAATGCGTAAACAGGCGTCGCAGTGGTGCTCCCTGAGCGTGATAGCGCTGGAACTGGAGATGGCTGCGTGCTACATTTGTAAGGATTGTTGCCGGACACGGAAGCGTTCCTGGCCGGAGTTGGGGACGCATCAGCAGCGGGCTTCTCAATCTCTTCGGCAGCCTTTGCCGCCTCCTGCTGGAAGATCGGGTCAACTTGCACACCAGGCGACGAGGACTCTGATTCGTTCACTGGCTCTGGCTCCAGTGCATCTGCTGCATGCTTTGCCCACTCGTTCGTGCGATAGATCATAGCAACTTTGGACATTGGCTCTGGGAGATGCTCCTCCAGATTCGCAATATCTCGGACGTTGACCAGCTCCCCACTCGAGCTTTCGATGGCGTCCGAGTGTCTGCGAGTCCCAGAAGCTAGCTCGCGCGATCGCGGCTGGGTCAAGCCCTTCGCAGTCTGTGTCTGGGGCTCGTCAAGGGCTGTAGGCGGACGCACAATGATCTCCAGATCCTCCTCTTCAAGCGGAGCCTCAATAAATGATCTTCTTGGATTTACCAATGAGGTACTATCTTCATCCTTCATCGAGGAAGGATGCAGGTTCTCCTGGCTCAGCTCAAGTCTGTATGGCGACGGTGGAATATGAGAAAGTCGATGTTGTGACAGCGCATCAATGTCAGCATCATCGTCAGCAGTTGCAGCAATTGAGGACGCCCGATCACTTTCAATGAACGAAAATCCGGCCTTCTCATCCTCGTCCTGCTTCTGCTTCAGCGCCAGGTATTTCAGTGGCACTCCTCGTCGCTCTAGGACTGAGATCCCAGCCGTCCCAACCGATTGACCGTCCCGTTCTTCTTGGTCGGGCTCTTCAGCCGGTATGGAGAACGGCAGGGGCGTGAGTTTTGGTCCAGGTTCCACAGAAGAGCGGTGAACGGACCAATCTTTGACGGAGGTCGTCTCATTGGCATCGGCAGTGAAAGCTGGGTTGCTACACTCCGGCTCGTCGCATGCTTGTCCCGAGACAACCGAGCTTGGCCCCGTTTGATCGTGATTCAAGAGGTTCTCCTGTGACTGAGGGTATGCCTGAGTTTGCATTACTTCGTCTTCGCTAGCCGTTCGGACGGTCACATAGGGCTCAGAAGTACGCTTGATCCCACGTTTCGAAGATGCGACATTCGACATTTCGATGGCGTCAAGCTCACGTTCCTTGATGCTGGTTGAATGCTTCGGATCGCTGCTAATGGACGATCCAACATCCGAGTCCACATGAACGTGTCCTAGCTCTTTATCACCGTAGATAGCTTCCCAGTTTGCTCGGTCTCGTCCGTTGGTCGCCTCAATATTTTGGCCCACAGCTTCCTCAAGCTGATCTCTTCGTTCTTCATTTTTCAAACGTTCTTCATCTCTCTTTGCCCTGCGTTCCTTCACGATCTTCCAGATTTTGACCTGAGACATAACGCCAAACAAGAACAGGATGACTGTGCATGCGATCTCGACTTTCATGCCACGGGTGATCGGATAGGTGTTGGTGTCGAGCGGGAATTCATTGTCGTTCAGATCTGCCTCCGTCAGCCTTGTTGTCAGCTAGCTATACCGGCACACGTACCCCAAATGTATATCCAGAATTCCTTGAGACCGGCCCGACTAAAACAATCAACTCCCAGTATGAACACTTGTGCTCCAGCAAAAGATGTCAGGACTATCGATCCGTAAGTCCGCGTGTAACGGCTGAACGACAAGGAGAACCCTGCTACGCAAAAGACTGCTATGAGGATTGCCTGTCCAGCCGTGGATGGAACGAGTCCGCCTGGTCGTAAGACGCTGAGCCACATGGCAATGCAGAATCCTCCCAGTAAACATCCTAGACCTTCGGTGACTTCTTGAAACACTAGAGATACTGCGCCGAATATCAATCCGGTAAGAACAATAGCGACCAGATATGCGCCCTGAATGGCATCCTTGACCGGTGGGCTCATGACGTAGACGATGAGGACTGTCACTGCCAAGCTGCCCAGCAGAGCAGTGCTGATGAATATATGGAGCCATTGATGCTTGATTCCAACCACGCATAACGCGGCTCCGAGGCCAAGTAGGAACACGCCTGCAATCCCGACTGCAGGTGTGATCTTTGGTTGCAGTGGCAACGCATTCGGTTGAGAAGACGCTGTCGGCGTGAGGCTCACAGAGACAAGGGAGGAAGCAGTGCCTGTGGTAAGGCTTGCGCCTAATGTGGACGATGGCGGAGTGGTTGTCTGGCTGTCTTTCGAAGCAGTCGACGAGAAGTTCGGCGTGCTTGAGGCAGTAGTTGACGACTGAACTGATGACGACGATGTCGCCGACACTGTGCTAGAAACGTCCTCACTTGTCGTTGTAGAGCCACCTGTGGCGGGTATGGTATCCTGTCGTCCAAGCAAGACTTCCGCTGCAGCCGCACTGGACAGTAATAGCGCGGTCAAGACATGGCCGAGGCGCATTCTGCCTGCTTTCTTTTATCGCGGCTATGATCTATCCGCGAGTGGTTCGCAGCCGTTCGCGGTACCAGAGCCAGTGTTCCAGCGCGCTGGAGTTGGCGCGCGTTACTTCGGTGCGCTCTCCGCTGCGCAGTACTGTCTCGTTAGGGAGATGAAGGACAAGAACATCTAAGTGTACCAGAAGAAAGCTCGCATGCAGCGCAGAACATCATCAACCAGAAGTGACGCAGACCTGACGGGAGACGTCGAAAAACCACACGTCCCAGCATAAGCGACTCTCAACCCCTACCTATAAGATGCCATACCCTGTATGCCGAGCCGTTGCTTTATCGAACGACGTGAACGTCCAAGGTGAACCTTCTTCCGTTTCTCTCAGCTCACCATTCGGCCTCGCGGAAAGTCTACGCAAGTTCGTGCGCCCGATTGTCACATTTTGTGGCGCCCACTTCCCAGACGCGGTCGGGAAATTGCCAATGGTCTTAGGGATCTGCGACAAGATCACCATAGCGGACGCGCCGCGGTGCAATCTCCATAGGGCAGCAGTGATGACACTCAATATGCTTCTACCCCGCGAGAATAGAGCACGGATGCATGATCGAATCCGAACGTGATCTTGACGGCTGCCGACAAACCAGATGGCAAGATTTTCCTGGAGGAAGGCTCACGTCGCAAAACGTGGCAAGCGCTGACTCCGACAGCCTGCATGCTATATGCATGACAAACACACACTCTATCCAACATATCTCACCTCGACTGCCTGCATGCGCCTATATGCGGCGCTTGGTGTGTCGGCACAGGCAACCTCAATACAGTCGCAAGACGTCCGTGGCTCCGGGTACAAGACCGGGAGACTGCAAAATCCATGCTTGTCAGTAGTAGAAGTGACAAGCGAGATGAGGTTGCGGATTCGTGATTTTCGTCTCATGTTCTAGCTTCATGCGAGCGGCTGTCGGCAGCGAGCCGTTGAAGCTTGGCAACAGGTTACAAGTTGGTGCCAATGGACTGCAGCGCGGCCATCACTAATGCAGTGTGCGGCAAGGCAAACCACATGTCATGATGCGACAGGCCCAGCAGCATACAGCAAATAGATTGTAACTTTGGCTGTACTGGGCGTTCTCTGGGTGAAAAGTGAAAGACTCTTGTAAAAGGAGTAGATGAAGTTCTTAGATCTTACTTTGGTTGTAAACTACTGCAGGGCGACTGTTCGGAACGCTTTCTGACGAAAGTCAAACAGAATGTCCATTTCGAACTTGGAAGCTGAGCCGCATGATGATTCTGCCAGGTAAACCGCATAGAGGCAATTGTGCACCGCGTGGCTCGTGATTTTTCAATAATGATACGGCACTAAATGCTGGCATATAATCAACAGGTATACTGCCTCAACGTGACGGGGATGCACAACACACGGAAAATTGATGGCCCAATCCCGAGACATGATCGTGGCTGATCCGCGCGACGCGTCCGTTTGACCTCCATCAGCCAACTTACATCCTTACATCGTGGTATCAGATGTGCAGAATAGAGCCATCGCATTCACCGGACAGTCTTTGACAGGCTCATCAGCAACACGCTCCTTCTGCATACGATAATGCTGCGCCATCATGCTCCGCTCTACCTACCTCTTGTTGGTGGCCGTGCGACTTTATTTCGCCTTGCAACCCAGTTACATCCATCCAGATGAGCATTTCCAGGGACCCGAGATAATCACTGGTACATATGTTGTGGCTCGTAGACGAGCTATTGCTTGATCATGCCGGGTATGGAGCTGATGGGAGGGTAGGTGAGATCTTCGGATGGCCCGTATACAAGACTTGGGAGTTTACCTCTGAGCTGCCGATCAGAAGCGTCTTTCCGTTGTGGCTCATCTACGGCCCTCCACTCATCACTTTCAAATGGATCTGCGAGGGTTTGGGCCACGAGCCTAGCCCGATGGCTGTCTTCTACGTCCTTCGCCTGTTAATGTTCACCTTGAGTTTCGTGTTGGAAGACTGGGCTCTGCATGAACTGCTGCCCATCAAACGCGAGCGTGCAGTTGCTTTGATGCTGGTCGCCAGCTCGTACGTGACATGGACGTATCAGATGCACACGTTCTCGAACAGCGTTGAGACGATCATTGTGCTTTGGTGTTTGGTGCTGATGAGGCGAATGGAAGATGATCGGAGTCACACGCAGGTTCGGCTTTGCGTTGCGCTCGCATTTCTCGGGGTACTGGGAGTCTTCAACAGGATCACCTTCCCAGCGTTCCTGGTCGTAGGAGGCTTTCAGCTCATACCACACCTCTTGACGAAACCACTGAGGACGCCAATCATCCTGCTAGCCGGCGCCATATTTGCCACAATTGCCATCACGACAGACACCGAGTACTATGCTGGCTATCGCCTGCACTTTCGAGAGCTCTTCAGCAAGGCTGTCGTCACACCATACAACAACCTAGTGTATAATTTTGATTCGACAAACCTCGCCGAGCACGGTCTACACCCATTATGGCAACACTTCGCTGCCAATCTGCCTCAGCTGATTGGACCTGTAAGCCCTCTACTTATGTTCTCGAGCCGCAAAGACGCATTATTCTGGTCGGGTATCATCGGTACTGCAACACTGTCATGCTTCAAACACCAAGAGGCACGCTTTCTGCTCCCGGCAGTCCCTCTGATGCTCGCTGCTGTCAAGCTGCCGACCTGGTTCACACGAGTCTGGATCGGCGTGTGGCTTGTGTTCAATATTCTGGCCGCCTTTATCTTCGGCATCTACCACCAGGGCGGTGTTGTGTCTGTGCAAAGCTGGATATCGCAACAACAGCACGTGAACGAGGTCTTTTGGTGGAAGACGTACAGTCCGCCTCGCTGGCTCCTTGGACACTCAAGCAGCAATACGAGTACTGTAGACCTCATGGGCCGCAGAGAAGCGTGGATGACAGATGCACTTCCTGCTGCACCTTGCAGGATTGAACCTGGTCAGTCTGGCAATAGATCGTTCCTGGTCTTCCCAAGAGCATTGCAGCCTGAAGACTATTCTCAACCCGTGAAGCTCGGAGAAGACGACGAGGTCTCTATGACCCCTGTGTTCGAGCACAAGGCGCATGTTGGACTTGATAGCTTGGATTTCGCAGAGGATGGAATTTGGGGTACTCTTGGAAAGGTCGTGGGCTTCAGAGGACTGACAGTCTGGGACTTGCAGAAGCTTCCTCAGAAGAACGAGCTTGGCCAGCTGACGTGCTGAACGGAACCGAGACAACGCAGAAGAACATAGATCATGAAATGGTGCTGTTGCAGCATTCGCCTGCGATCCGGCTTACGAGGCTAGTGTCTTGTTAGATGGAGACGCAAGTGCAGCGTCACAATTCGCGCATATGATTTCACCCTTTTCATGGTGATTAGCCCAACCACAAATCTGCGATGTCATCGGAGAAGCAATCTATTTCTACGCCAAGGCTTGAAACCCCAGCGCCAGTGGCTGCGGCGGGCCCGAAATGCGATTGATCACATGGAATGTTGCACGGACCAGCTGGCTTGGTCTACCAGACACGTCAATTGCTGACAAGTGAATGTACACAGCACAATTCAGTCGCGTAGTCATCGAGTGCCATTGAGATACCGCTAGTTGCTAGTCGCCAGAGCCATGCAAGATCTGATACCAGATCACCGGCAAGATCTCGTCTATGCTGTCCTAAAGTGGCAGTGCTTGCAGGCTTTCGGCCCACCTAGAGCACATCAGAGCATGCAGCGATCACCAATTCCCTGCGAGTCGAAAGTGAGCGGCCGATGCTTGTCACGCACTGTCGCAGTCCTGAAAATGACGTATATGCGTTCGCAGACGCACACACAGGATACATTCGTCGTCGTTGTGGCATCTGCTTCTTCGTTCGTGTCAATCGCAACGACCATCCTGCATTCTAGCAACACACAAAGCGATACGTCTACGTGATCTAGCTCGCATCAGGTCACTGCACTGCTGGAGCGCCGCCTGAACCAAGACTCTGGTAAGTGTGGCTCTGTGGAGTAGATACGTCGTCAACTTCAGCACTGCAGCCTGTCAGCATATTGCGGACGTTCGACCCCTGCTCAAGATCTGTTTTCGATCCGCCTCACGATCTAGTAGCTCTCGACTCTTGCGAACGACGGTCTACGGGACCTGCTCCCATTGGTCTACCTGGATCTCATCATCACAAATTGATTTCCGTGTGATCGAGGCTGACGGAGAAAGACCATATGCTTTCCAGTACGGGGCGATCATCTATCCTTCAGATTTCCGTTTCAGATCTGACTACGCTTGCAAGACGATCCTGTATCAAGATCCTGGTATGCCGGTGCAAAGCGCTTGACGGTGCAGTCTCGAGGCCATCAGCTGGTGGTGGCGCATGTTGTAGCTTAGCATAGCTAGAAGCTGCTTGTAGTCGAACATGTCCGAATATGTAACATTCTCGTCAGCCCGGGGTATATATGTACTTAAGCTTGCCCACTAGACTTCTGTTTCGCAATCATGTCTTCCCGTCAGACCGAACAGCCGAACACCTTCATCATGAAGTACAACACTTTCTACCAATACAGGCTTGCAGCCATGACTGCCACAGAGCCTCAATCGAGAAAGAGGGTAGCCATCGTTACTGGTGCATCGGTACGCCATTCTCTGTATGGTCTAGACTCTTATGGTTCCATCAGCTAATCGATCAAGCAGTCCGGCATGGGAGAGGGCCTCACCCGAGATCTGGTATCTCGAGGCTGGTGGGTTGCGATGGCCGATGTCCGAGAGAACAAGACGCTTTCTGCAGACATGGGGCCAAGAGCCAAATTTTTCTTCACAGACGTTTCATCGTACGACTCCCAAGCGGCGACTTTCCAGGCGGTCTTCAACCAGCGAGGGCGCATCGATGCACTCTGCGCCAATGCCGGAGTCTGCGACAAGAGCTCTCTGTACATATTTGAGCATCGGCAGTCGACAGCGATACCACCACCTCCAGACACTTCATGTACAGATGTCGATTGGAAAGGTGTCGTGTACGGTACCCAGCTGGCCATTCACTTTATGCGACAGAACAAGCCCAGGCCAGGTGGAGTCATTGTGGCGACAGCCAGTGTCGCAGCTATGCATCCACATCCAGCATACTGCGAATACAACGGCGCAAAAGCAGCTGTGGTCAACTTCGTCCGAGGTATGGCGCCAGTTCTGAGAGCCAAGGAAGGCATCAGGATCAACTGCGTCATGCCTGGGATCGTTGATACCGCTATTGTGCCACCAGAAATCGCCGCTGCTGCTGGCCAGGAGAAGTGAGTCATCATGCCAATCGAGTAGGTTCTGCGGGGCAGCAGACTGATTAGCAAAATAGCATCACGCCGGTCTCGACCATCACTCGTGCATACAACCAGCTTCTCGAAGATGAGCAAGCGAGCGGTGTCGTCCTCGAAGGCTCGGTCGACAGGATCATCAAGATGCCAAACCCACCATTGTTGAACGATAGCCGAACCAAACGAGCAGTGACAGTATACGATCCGCTGTTCAAGTACTTACATGGCGAGGAAAGCGGGCTACGAGATGCGGTGAGAGGAGACGACTTGCAATGGGAGCCTAGAGCAGCCAGGCAGCCCAAGCGGAGCAGGTCTCGATTGTGGCGAGCTTTGTGTTTTCGATGGTGAAGGTTGAGTTCTCTTTGGCTGGCCTAGATCGATAATTCCTGTACAGACATTGTAGCGTGCAGGCGGGCCTGCATGCATGACCGTACTTATGCATCCTTTTACATCGCCAAGCTGGGCCGTTCCGCTGTTCAGCTGAAGAGGGAAGGTGTTAGCTGATTCCTGGATGCATTACAAGGAAAAGGAAGCATTCCTTGTGCAAGATCTCTGGTAGCCCGATCCATGATGTTTATATCTCTGACTTCTGAGTCTTGAAATCGAACTTCTTGATTTCTTTGATCACAGCATCAGTCACTTCCTTCGTATTAGCCTGACCGCCTAGATCTCGCGTCACAATCCTCTGGCCGCAGACAGCCTCAATGCACTCCATCAACCTATCTGCCGCAGCTTCCTCTCCCAGCCATCGCATCATCTCCGCAGCGGTCCAGAACGTACCGACCGGATTAGCGATGCCTTTGCCGGTGATATCGAATGCTGAGCCATGGATTGGCTCGAACATACTTGGATTCTTCCTTGTCGGATCCAAGTTAGATGTCGGTGCGATACCGATTGAACCAGCCAAGGCGGCTGCAAGGTCTGAGAGGATGTCGGCGTGGAGGTTGGTAGCAACGATCGTGTCAAGAGAGTTCGGCTGCAGTACCATCCGGCAGGTCATCGCGTCGACTAACATCTTGTCTGTGTGAACATCCGGGAAGTCCTTCCCCACCTCTTTTGCGATTTCGTCCCACATTACCATGCCATTTCTCTGTGCATTAGATTTGCTGACGATCGTCAAATGCTTCTTCGACCGACGCTGCGCTGTCTCGTACGCGAACCTGATCAAGCGCTCCACGCCATGACGAGAGAAAATGGCGACCTCAGTCGCAACCTCCCATGGCTGGCCACGATGCGTCCGTCCACCCTGACCAGCATACTCGCCTTCACTGTTCTCACGTATGATCACCCAGTCTAGGTCTCCAGTCTTTGCATTGCGAAGCGGCGACTGGGTTCCAGCTAGAATCCTCGTGGGTCGTACATTGGCATACTGCTGCAAGGGCTGACATATAGCGAGGCGGAGACCCCATAGAGAGATATGATCTGGCACATCTAGAACACAGTCATTACAATGTAGTGGGACTAGCGTGAGGACAGGTACGCGTACCAGGTGCACCAACAGCTCCAAACAGGATTGCATTATGTTTCTTCAGCTTCTCGAGGCCACCTTCTGGGATATAATGACCGGACTTCTTGAACGTCTCAGAGCTCCAGTCATAGTCTTCAAATTCGAGCTCGAAGCCTGAAGCGCTTGCTAATGCCTTCAAGACCTCGACGCCAGCGCCAATCACTTCTGGTCCGATGCCATCTGCTGGTATGGTTGCGATGCTGTAGCGACGACCTTGCGCGACGGTTGATGGAGACATCTTGGTCAAGTGGATGTGTATATGTACAAAGTTGGCCGTCTGGGTCAATGAGAAGGTGTGGCCTACGCAAAGCTTCTTGATTTTAGCCTATTTGTAGATCACGGCCACGATACAACATGTCCAGACACATCTGGCACAACAGAGCCCGCCGTCATCGGTCTTATGTGGAGGGCCGATATGTCGGCGACTCAGAGAGCTCTGAGAATTCGAAATGACTCATGTCGTGAACAATCTCTTCGGCCGAGCTAAGGCATGAGATGTCCGCTGCTCCCATCAAGTTTACTGTCTTTGTCAGCGGCATTCAACATCGAAACAATCTAGCTTCGTGAACTGAAACAGACACACGACAGCTTTCAGTAGCTTCCTTCACGAGGCTGGTGCTGGTGGTGTATCTTACGCAATCACACTTCTCCCGTGACCGAGATATCCGACATGGCTGACAGGCTTTCCGACCCTGCGTCAACATCGGCCGGTACACCACATAGGACTGCTGCTACGCAGTATTGAACGCACTACATTTCCCTGAGTCTTCTTTTTCAGCCAATGATATCCCTCGATCGCAGTTGCCTTGCCTAGTTCACAGCGGAACTTTGCAATTTTTGGTCTCCTCGGTGGCCGTACGAACGATCAATGCTGACTCTTCTGCGCGACTGACGAAAGACCGGACCTTTCTCTGTTACTGGTATTTCGTTCAACCATGGAGGGCAGCTCTTGCTCCTCAGACACCATGAGTACTCCGACAGATGTGTCTATGAGGTCTCCAAGCCAGCATGGGTCTGATGGATCGCACTCTTCGCCAGCCTCTGACAGCAGTGACTTGCCGACCATCCATAACCCGAAGCTCTACCTGGAGCACCTTTCGCATCGCATAGCCGTTCACTGGTTGATGAAAGACACTTCGTGGGAAGCTATAGCTTCTTCTTACGCAGAGAGCACGAAAATCGAACAAGATGGCTCGCTTGTGGCCTCTAGCCGCGAGGGTGTTCACGACATCTTCGACGAATTCGCTGGCACTCCGTGTGGATCGGAGATCACCAGTGTCAATGCTGTCGTGAAGGAAGGGAGCCAGCGAGCGGACGTATGGATGCTCTACCAGTGGAGGGGCCGGGGTGATGAGTTAGTCAGGCAAAGATGGCACTTAATAAAGTACGTCAGAGACGGGTAGCAGACTTCTAGAAGAACGCAGGTGGTGCTGACGGTCCGAACCAGGTGGGAGAAAAGATATGGCACCTGGCAAATGCATCGCGTGATCGGCTTTTCTGGAACCGATGGACTGGCGCCTGGTGGGTGAAGTGAAAGCTCGAAAGTGCTCGAGATCGAAATCGATATGCAGTACGGAGTACTGCCGAGGACATATCTGGCCTATCTTCGTGATATCACGGCACGCCAAGTTGCAGAATATTCAACGACCTTGTCCGCTTCCAGCGTGGCTGAACAAGAATACCGGCGTTATAAATCTATGGGTCGGCCTGCTCTGCCAAGCTGTCTCGAGCGCCAATTGGGAGCCTGCAGTACCGGTCGTCCTACAAATCTTAATGTATGCGCTGGTGGAGCAAGTAATCCATGCAGGAAGCTGGCTTAGTCATAGCTCGCGATGGCTTGATGTGGATGGACTGGTGAAGAGGCCAATGTCTCATCTAGGAATGCGTCGGCTATTGCGCTGGTGGATATTCTGCGACGTCCCGCACTCGTGACTTGGACACGCCAGATCTCAATCTGATTCGACTTGCTCCGCAAATCAGTGCACTTGGCCCCGATGCACCGGCACTCAAAAGCTTGGCGTGGAGCGATTGGGAGAGACATTGTTTGAGACTGATCAATGGGGAGCCGCATGCATATATCAACGTAACAGGCCACAGCTTGTTTTTCGCGCTGGCCGGTACGGAGTTATCCGTACGTTTCTCTGGGATGGAGTATCAGTCATGCAGAGGCAGGACTATCTCCGGGTCCAAGAAGATCCGACCACATGAGATGTCGCGTCGTGGCGAGGACCAGCCTTTACCTTGTGCTTGGACGCTCTAGCACTTATTCTGGGAGGCATGAAACGTCACATGGCCGCCTGGTCATCCCGAGCAGCAAAACTGGCACATGCACAGCACGCTGGCTCTACACGACATATAAGCAATGAGTGGAAGATAGCCGATCATCGAACTCTCATTCTGTTGGCAAAAATCTTTCCGAGCCTTGCGCACCCTGTCAATTCGCAAACCAGCCTGGAACCCTTCATTTAATACTCACAAGGGGCCGAGACTCCCAAAATCTGCTCTTCTTCTGCATGAAAGAATCAGATGGGTCAAATGATGGCACGCCTCACAGCTACGAGCATGCACAAGGTTAAGTTACGCGCCTTTCGCGTATCGATGTTCATCAATGTTCCATCTGCTCCATCATTGGTGTTGATCAACGGGTATGCTACGGCGCGCCAAATCTGCCGCAAAGCCAAGTCGTGCCAATGCTGACTTGAAGATCCACCGCTAAGCCGCAGCTGGGTCTATCCTGAACTTGGCCTGCCATCACTCTTTCACAGCTTCGTCTGGGACTGACACTTCTCCAATGAGCGGGACTACCAAACGAAATATCACGAATTGGCCCTCGAGAGTGACAGACACAGCTGTCTCACAATGGCTAACCTAGATAGGCTCCAGGCTTGGCTACACCGCCGAGAAGCAATGGAAAGGAGTCTCATGATTAGACTTCAAGTACCTCAACTTTCCAAGACGGTGGCTACCTGATCCTGCACATCGCGAACTTGCTCCTCCTTGTCCGTGCTCGAAACTTTACTCCAACCATGCCAGGAACCAAATTGAGAGCAGCGTGCGACCAATGCTCCGCCACCAAGACGAAATGCAGCGGCGAGCATCCCAAATGCGCCAGATGTAAAACAAACGGACGAGACTGCCACTACAGCAAGTCGATGCGAGCGGGCAAACCTCCTCGCTCTCGCCAACTGCTCAATCGTAGAGCATCGAACCTTCAGCAAAGTTTGCAGCAGCACTCTGGACGACAACTACTTTCGCCCGCGACCACCGGTGCCAACACACCCATCTTGCCAAATCTGTCTCCACCGACTCCGTCACCACACACGAGTCGAAGACCATCGCCATATCCAGATATCGTGCCTAGTGAGCATCCTTACCCAACGGTGACCGCCGGAGGTCTATCAGGATTCGCCATGGCGTCAGACCACTTCCTTCACAACGATGGCAGTATGCTCGACAACTTTGGCATGCTCCACACTCCTCGTAGCCACGATGAGTCTTTCGACTTTGGACAGTCAAAGCCATACTTCGAGCCATATTGCATGCCCGTGTCACCGCTTAAAATCCCTGGATCTGACTCACTTTCAGGCTCACCGCCTACAGTGACTGCCAGCGACGACTGCTTCAGACTGGCAACAGACACAATTAACAGCCTATATTGCATTCACCCTCCAGTGGAAGGACATGAGTGCAATGGCGATCCGGGCATTGATCAGGTTCTCCAAATTTGCTGCATGGCTATCAGCAACACGGAGAAGCTCCTCGCCTGTCCTTGTGCGAAGGACTTCTTCTTGCCACTCTTGATGGGTCTCCTCCTTTCAAAGGTATTGGCCTGGTACCAAGCCGTGATCAACCTACGAGATCCTCACACAGAGCTTCCTGACGGCCGCATCATTGCTAAGGAAGTCGTTGCTGATCACACGCTGGCCTTTGGGGCATACGTACCTGACGACGAGACCAGGTGGGCGATGAAACATCAGCTGGTGTTTCGTCAGCTGCAGAGACTTTCTGAGGTGGTCTCTCAGTATCACGCCACGTTTGGCATCATGGACTCTGGAAAGCCGACAGGCGAAGGAGGAAGGTTATATCGCGGACTGGACTCGTTCCTGCGGACGAAAATGCAGTACACCATGCAGATAGTTGAGAGCAGATTGGGAGGCAGTGCATAATGGCCTGGAGGCGCTTGAGGATCATATGGTGGTATCTCTTTCCGGCACAATGTTTTTCGCTGTTACTTGCTTGAGCGATAGAGGTGCATCGAGGACAGTACGAGCTATTTCAGCTCCGAGATAACAGATTTGCATGATCGTTGTCGAGATAGATAAGGCATGCCAGCTTGGTTGAAGCTCTTCGTGTACAGTGCAATCGCGATCCAAATACACATCGTGTCAGGCGCCAAGTATCGATCCTCTGGCCAGCCATAGAGCTCAAATAAGCTGCTATGGCAATCGCACTGTGGGTATGAGAGAGACACACAATGCAGGGGCGATACGACACAGGCATCTTCATGCTTTGATGCATGGTCTGGACTTACAGCTCCTATAATGGGTCCACAAGCACATAGATATGGTTAGCTACCGTAATGGCGCCGGAAAAGCTTGACAGCTTCACATCGAAGAACCTAGTTGCTCAAAAGTGTGGCCAAACTCTCGATATGGTAGCTACGGGGCAAGCGCAACGCTCTATACCTGCATCGGACCGACACGGTGTCCGAGGAGGTACGTCGTATGGACCTTCAATGCTTTGGAAAATGCAGTCAAAGGCTCCTTTGAAGCATCGAGTCATCGAGATCGAGAGATGGTAGCCAGGGTAGCAGTGATCTTGTGCTTCTGAAAGCATTATGGCCCCAGCTATGATCCTATATATCTTCAGGAGAAGACCCTTAGGCCCCTCGTTGTGCAATGCCATGAAGTTTGACTTCCTGTGGAGGTTGTCTCTTTCTCTTTTGCCAAAGAATATGTAGCTCCTTATCTACAGCAGAGAGATCACGCTAGCAGATGCGGCGATGAACTGTCTGTCCAGTACCAAAGCCACGCTTCGCACCTTGCCATCCCTCTTGATCACCAATCATTGTCCAGCAGCCTCCGGCGAGCAGAGACTGGTCGGGGCACGGAAACGTCTCACGCCAGACGGACATTGTCACGAGAGGCTTGAGACGCAGAAAGCCGCTCTTGTGCCGCTCATCGATCTCATCCAAGATGGTGGAAGCAGTGTCATACGTCCTGCTCGGTCTCAGCATGGATTCGTCCCAACGATTTGGCTTGTGTAAGTCGGATCGAAGCCAGGCGGAGAGTCCTGCACTGTTCATGCCGATTCCAGCTGCTAATGAAGCTCGTCAGTATCAAGGAAACTCCCACGTCTGCCGCAGCTCCTTTTCTCAGCCATAAGCATGAAGAGGAGGTCAAGAGCTGTCTGCGGTTGGTCCGAGGCTCGTCCGCTCAGACAAAGACCAGCATCATTTGCAAATGAGAATGAAGCTTCTGGACAGTCTGCGTCGCAACGAGGTCTCGAATCACCGCCTTCTCGGATCACGGAAGACCTCTACGATCCGCGGTTGCGAGCAGAGGGCGAAGCGTGGAACGGTACCGACATACGCACCTGGACCACGACGAGGTGCAGGACATCCTAATAAGATCGTCTCGCTACTTGGCGCAAGTCCTCCAACGCCATCACGGTCCTGTGCACTCCAGAGAGCTGCGCATGGGTGGCAAACTCTGTCCAGAGATCCCCCGAACTGCGAGGTTGGTGAAAGGGTGATTACATCAGTTCTTAGCCAGAAGCGGACCCGGCGCAGCCGCCCTAGCTGCTGAGCGCGCCTTGGTGGCATGCTGCAGAGCGTATCTGCTCAGCGCAGCCACTCTGCCATGGCCGTAAACATGGAATCTCTTCCTTTCTGCGTGGTCTGGTGATCTTCGGGTGAACGAAGCCCCCAGAAGAACAGCATCAGAGACATGATGGGCGGGAGGTATGAGAGGGGCTTTGCATCATCGTAGGATTCATGGGAGCTTGGAGCGCACACGCGAGTGTAGCCATCCTTGGCAGCCGGCCTAAGAGGTCGTTGGACGACTGGTCTTGATCCGAGAAAATGAACCGGCGCGGCTGAGGCTGTGTAGAACATATCTCATCTTATCTAATAGTACAATTACCTGCTCGTATCTTCTTGGCACCACCGCGTGCGCTTGTCGAAGACCTGCTGGGATTAGCTGGCAGTAATCGCAAGGCGAGCATGCACTTAATGTCAAGCAGTCTAGGGAATACCGCAAATGCAATGCTCCTGCAATCTGTGGCCAGTGCCGCCATTATGACAGAAGGTATCAGCGGCTGAGTACGCGCAACCTGCGTATGAGGACATAGCCCTGAGTCTTGAACAAGTCAAAAAGGCTGCCAGTCGAAGGAGTACGCGAGGGAAGGGATTGATCCTCGTGATGTGGCAGTCGTTTGGCCAATATTCATGATTGGAATCCCGATATTCGTGCCATATCTGACAATGGGTCCAGGCTGTAAGGTCCTGCAGCACTCTGTTGCAATTTCTAGTCAAGTATGCGAGGCGATCCGGCTGACTCATAGTCTCGGCGTTCACTCAGTCACAGCTCGCTACATGACTCGAGGAGTGGTCCGTGCTAGCGCCTCCCACAGTGCATAATAGATTCCAAAGTTCAGATCCAAACTTCCTTCCTTCAGCTCTCGTCAGTATATCCAATCCCTCCCTAAGTGATCCAACGCTGACATTAACGCAGTTTGCCTTTTGGCTTAGATCAAGTGTAGTATCGTAAGTGGTCTTCTTGTGGTTTTCGAAACACTTGCAGCTTGCTAACATTCTCGCAGTGTTCTTTTCAGTTTAATCTCTGAAACGTCACTACGGTGACTTCAAGATTAATCTTATTTTTGAAGACAGTCGCTGCCTCCCTGAGCTTGCTCATAGGCAGGGGCACCGTGTCGCTGTGTATTGCACTGCCTCCAGCTGACGCGAACACCTTTTTCATGAGTCCGTCCTGGCATTTGCCGGGCGCTTGAGAAGAAGTTGCTACCACTTGACCAACAGGTGTATCTGCCAAAGGGAAACCACGCTCGATGCCTAGCAAATCAGAGCGTGCCAGCAAAGAGTGAGAGTATTCAATCTTGAATCGTACTTCCACACCTTCACCATTGACTTGCCGGCTAGAAATATCAGAAATCATGAACAACCAACACCTTCGCCCTCAAGCCTCCGCAGCATCAACCCGCCCACGTACGCAACGAGACCTCTTCGCTCCTTCTCTCCTCCGCCGACCCACAAGCCGCACAACACCACGCGTCGAAGACGAGATCCTCACCGACCCAGTCACCAGCGATGAAGATCTCTCAAGCACCACAGCCCCACAGCGCCGGCACAGAAAGACGCGACAAGGTTCACCAACATCCCGAACAAGGACTCGTGGTGTGATCTCAGATAGGGAGAAAGCAAGAGACAGCGACACCGAATTCGTGAACAGACAGCCTGATGGCGGATACCTCCTCGGCATCAGCGCCAGCAGCAGCCACGACGACATGGCTAGAGTGATGTACGCGCCTGAGATCATGGAAGCAGAGGCTGAGAGAGGTACACCCACCCTTCCTCGGCACATCACGACCACAACCTCAATACTGACACACAAGGGTGATACACAGAAGTCGACGCCGAATACGCCCAAACCTCGCGCACCTACTTCACCTCCGGCGCAGCCCTCAAGTCGACCAAAAGACAGGAAGAAGGTGAGTTGGCCTCGTCGTCTTTCATATATGCTACACCCAGTCGGAGGACGCGCCAGCAGGAGCACGATGCTGAGGTCGAGGCAGAGTACGCGAATCTGGCAGTACCGATAATGGCAAGGTTGCGGCAGCAGGCGATGGTGAGGTTGGAGAGCGAGGAATGGATGTTTGGGGTCGTCGGGGACGGAGGACTGGGATTCAGATGAGCTCGGGGCTGCTCAATGCGAGAAGAGCGATGATTTGTGCTGGGCTGAAATGAGCATGTGACAGCTGCACGACCTTGCCTGGAGGACACCTGCGAAATGGAATGCCATGAGGAGCATCCGATGAGCTGTACAGTGTGGCGAGGACTCGACCAATTTGTCAATTCAGTGCGTCTCCGGTTCAGCACGATCCGGTTCATGGATGAAACCAAAGGCTGGCGCTGTGTGCTGCTTGCCGTTCTCTGATGTTCTGCCAGGAATAGCAACCACCTTGCGCTCGTGACCCGAGCCATGGATCGACGGCGCGGTTGAAGGGATCGCCGAGAAACAAAGTTCACAGCTTCTTAAGCCGACTTTATACTTTCGTATAGACACTTAGCACCGGTGCTTAGGGTCGCGCGATGAAGGGACGTGATATCACACTCGCAGCACCAAAAACAAACTTGCCATGTAACACTGAGGCTGCAGGAATAGACTATGGATATATCGGAAGCATAGTCTGGAAGTGCTGCCAAAATCGAGTCAATGCCATACCATGTCGGGAAATCCGCTCTTAGCTATGGTTTTGTATACGATGGATCTGCGGGAGGTCACCAGAGCGTGCAGCAAAGCCAAGATGCGAGTTTGCCATCAATCTGTACGCGACTGACATGACGCTCGGGATGCGAAATAGCAATATAAATATGCCGACCTGGTCCGCATGGACAGCATATCATCCAAGCAACTCTTGTACATTCGAGCACTCCCATCACAACATCTACCATCCAGCTTCGACTCGACCAGAAAACGACTTACCCGCCAAATCGCAACCATGAAGTCCACGACCACCCTGAGCTCCCTCTTCGCCAGCCTGGCACTGGCGCAGACCAACTTCCCAAACCAATCCGCTCCCTTCGACCTCCAGGTCCTGTCCAACAACGCCACCCTCAACAGCTCTTACTTGTTCCCATGCCACATCGGCGCCGGGCTCGAGAGCCTCTGCATCGTGGACCAGACTCCGGACAGCCGCTATGACGTCTACCGCCTCAACACCTCGTCTACCGCCGCGAGCAACTACAATGCCTCGCTCGGCATGCCAGGCCTCTTGACTTACAACCTCTATGCCGAGGGCGCGGGCGGCGAGACGGTCGTGGAGAACGAGGCCATGTCCTTGAGCGTCTACGACACCTCGAACACGGGATTCCTTGGTTTCGGCATCTCGGGTCAACAGTTCTTGGTCGCGTTTGATGACAAGAGCATGATGAATGTGCAGAGTGTGTACGATGATACCGTCACGCCACCAATGGACTATGCCAGCCCGAAGGCTTACTACCGTTGGTATGGTTGCGTTTTCTGAGCGAGTCGAGGATTCGTAAAGCTGATCTGTTGTGTGCTAGGTATATTTGCCAGAACAACTTTGCGGGCTATGAGTACTTCAACCTGAACTGGGTTCTCGGGGACAGCAAGCCGCAGAACCCGAGCTGCCAGAAGGTTGAGATCCGGAGGGAGTTCATCTAGACAGTCCTGTGGCTCTTATTGATTGCATGGAAGTTGAGGACGCTGAAGAGTAATTGGTGTATTGGCTGGTAGCTGCTTTGCAGGACCTGCTCGTCGTTCATTATCTCTGTTTACTAGGATCTGTAACCAGCAACGTTTGTTCAATCGCAGCTTTTGATTAGTGTCCGGGGTAGTTAGTAGAGGTTTCATCAGTCAACTGACCGATCAGCCATTTGACCAGCTACTCACTTAATCACAGGCACTTAACAGCATCAACAAGCCATTAAGCGTGTTCATGAGCCGTCAGTAGTGTCAACAATCCGTCAGCAGTGTCAACAAGCCGTCAGCTATATCAACCAGTCAACCGGTTGATTTACTGATGAAACCTTTAATAGGTAGACCTGATCGATATATAGGCCGAGCTGAGAAGAAAGCCATTGATGTGGTTTGCGGATAAGGTATAGATGCGGTCCACCTCATGAGAGTAGCTGACTGCACTGGCGCTCACGCCCAGTATCGTGCCTATGGCATGAGCAATGTAAGAAGCAAAAGCCTTTTGCCCTCGGAGAGTTGATGACCGGCACGGCGATTCGGCGACGGCTCTGCCCGTGATATGAGCCGTTCATGCTTCAGGCCTTGAGGCATAGACGAATGCTCTGTTTCATGGAATAGTCTTGTTTTTCCAGACGATGCATCATCTTCATGGCGGCCTTAGCAGCTCAAATGTCAACCATTTCCTCACAGCATTTGTGGGTAAATTGACAGTCTCGTGCGGACTACAGCTCTTGCTACGACATCTCTTGCATGCCGTACAGCCCGCAGCCTTGAGGACTATTTGTCTAGCTCTTGCGCTTCGTATGAGGTTTAGAAGAGAGAGTGTGAGAGCAGCCCAGAGTGACACCGTACATGTAAGTCTCGCCAATTTGGCAAGACTGATATATTCACATTTGCTGACCACGAATCTCGCAGCACAGATGTTTCGTCTGCTCTACTTCATGGCAACGAGCGCTCATACCAGCTCTCACCCTACGCTTCATATCGCCTCTCAATCGTGACTGAGCTGAAGGTAGGTGTCGCGGGAGATTCCACTTCTAGCACTGTTGATGCTTCCCCTTTCAGGTCTTAAAAGCAACAATGCAGATGGGCAAGTGTATGGCACTATTTGAACTACTGACAAGACCTGCAAGATCATGAATGCACAGAATGCTCATACAGATATCCACTACGGTAAGATACTGCTCTCGACAGGCGGCTCAGCAGTCTTCGGGCTTCCTCGCCGCCCACGCCACGCCGCACCTCCGCCTCCAAACACGATATATGCCTCAGGCTTCCACCCCCGCGCTGGTCCAAGCTTTCTAACGGAAACGCGACCTCTGAACTCGAACAACAACTGCCTCGTCAGCCTTCGATTTTCGCGACAACTATCCCACATCAACAATTATCACTCCCAAACGAAACGCACAATTCACCGATCCTTTCTCATTTCAACGACCAAACAAGTCCGATCGCAGTCAGCGCAATGGCGGGTGGAAAGGGTTTGCTTCACACGCCTACCGCGATAAGGCGCATATTTTCTGACTGCGCGTAGGCAAGACCGGCGGCAAGACCGGTGGAAAGGCTGGTGATGCCGCTGGCAAGTCGCAGAAGTCTCACTCTGCAAAGGCCGGCCTTCAGGTACGACACCACCTCGGACATCTTCCTAGGCAGCGATCTTCGACTGGACTGGACTCGAGCGCGTCGCAAACTGCAATCCGGAGCCAGGACCGCCACACGAATCAGCCACTGTCTACTGCTGCTACTAACCTCGCAAATGCACGCGTCGCGTGATATCCGCAGAGATACTAACATCTCATCAGTTCCCATGCGGTCGTGTCAAGCGTTTCCTCAAGTCCCAGACCCAAAACAAGATGCGCGTCGGCGCCAAAGCCGCCGTATACGTGACGGCCGTCCTCGAATACCTCACCGCCGAAGTCCTCGAGCTCGCAGGCAACGCCGCCAAAGATCTGAAGGTCAAGCGTATCACGCCACGCCACTTGCAGCTCGCCATCCGCGGTGACGAAGAGCTCGACACGCTCATCCGCGCGACGATCGCGTTCGGTGGTGTCCTGCCGCACATCAACCGCGCGCTGCTGCTCAAGGTCGAGCAGAAGAAGGGCAAGAAGACGGAGGCATAAGCTGGACGTACGGATGCAGTAGGTGGAATTTGATACCCAGGACTTCAGGCGGCTTGGAGGCAAGCGCGTTGGATGGTCACATACATACTGCGCTGGGAAGTTATGCTTGGGCTCGAATATGCGAGCTCGGGCGCGTGCGGCTTACGATAGGACATGGCAGTTGAGGAGTTTTGACGAGTGTGCTTGCGATTGATTATTTGGGAGAGGGTGCTTTGGGAGACCAGGGACTTTGGTGGCGCTTGGGGTGCACACAGGGATGATGTAACAATTTCCAAACCGGACCTGTAGCAGTACAAGCAGTGCGAGTTCTACAATGTCAACTTCAAACTGCCTTTATTCCTTTTTATCACTGGGCCTTGCGCTGAAATGCTGTTTTGGTGGAACTGGTGGTACAATCGCCACAGCATTTGAACGACGTGACTCACCACTCGTCTGCTCATATGATCTTTCTATAACCCTGTCGGCGCAGGCGCCATCATGAATCCCGTCACGCGCATGACTCATCCTTAGCTTCTCCCACCCTCATTCACTACCACCCAAGAACCCTGCACATGTCACGCTCCCCCTCCACATTCACGCATCCGCTACCCCTTCCCCCCTCAAACTCCCCCTCCCATCTCGCCCTTACACCCTTCCCAACTCCCCAACCACCGCCACCCCTTCGCCACTCCCCCCAACTCCTCCAACGCCGCATTCACCGCCCCGGTCCCATCTTCCAGTTTCTGCCCCATAATCTCCACAAAGAAAATATAATGCCATGCCCTCTCCCCACTAGGGCGAGTATTAATGCTCGTGAGATTTAAGTCGTGCTTGCTGAAAACTGCGAGGCAGCGGGCTAATGCGCCGGGTTCGCCGTGGGAGAGGGTGAAGAAGATGAGGGTTTTGTAGCTGGTTTCCTTGGGGTTTGTGGATGGGTTGCTGGGAGGGAGGAGGATGGGGTCGGTGTTGGAGTGTCGGAGGATGAGGAAGCGGGTGGAGTTGCTGGCGTTGTCTTCGATTCCTTCGGCTAGGATTTCGAGGCCGTGGATTGAGGCGGCGAGTTTGGAGGCGATAGCCGCAGAGGAGGAGGAGGAGCCGGAGGAGGGGTTTTCTTGGGAGACGAGTTCCGCAGCTTTAGAAGTAGAACTCACGTCCTGCCGTTCCACACCCTTCAAGTACGTCGAAAGGAAATTTTTACACTGTCCCCAGGCCTGAGGATGGGAGTAAAGTTTCTTGATCCCTGTTAAATCGTGCGATGGCCTCGCCACTCCATCCTCACCTCCAGAACCCTTGAGTGGTGCTGCAGGTGCACGGCCGAGCAAACAATGCCTTACCCCCAAATACGTCTCTCCGCATACCCTAATATCCGGGTACCGGCCCTGGACGTCCGCGAAGAGATCAAGAGTGAATACTACAGAGCCATTGGAGGAGTTCTCAAAGGGTACGACGCCGTGGGTTGCTGTGCCGGATTGCACGGCGGCGAAGACGTCTTCGATTGTTGTGAGGGGTTGGATTTTGTATGTATTAGAGGAGGAGGGGAAGACGTTGAGAGTGGCCTGAGGGAGGGGGGGTATTGGTTGTTAGTTCTTGGCAGGTTCGGGAATGGGATCGTAGCGTTGAGGTTTTGGTTTTCTGGGTTTTGGGTTGGAGGGAATGGTACCTGGTGTGTATAACTCGCCACTGGGCCTAGGAAGGCTACTGTCTTTTTCTGTTCCTCCTCTGCCATGATGGCGAATTTCTGAGGGGGTCCTCGGTGCTATCGATTTTTCGGAATGGCTGGATGTGAGTGCAAAAACATGATAATACCACCAAAATTGATTAAGCAGTTCCTCCTTTAGCAAGAAACTTTTCCAAATCATCCAATGTTCTTGAACAGGAGTTTTATAGATATGGACGAGGTGTCGAGCTGGAGAAGCCGAAGCTTTCCACATTTTTGGAAGATGCATCTCGGCTTTAAGCTTTGGATATCACAATACTTTCGCTTTCCTGACCGAGATGCTAGAGGCGCAGCTTGTCAAAAGATCAGGGTATATTGGTCAGGCATGCCCAGAAATTCGGGGCAGTTTTCATTTTTGAACGGACCATGAGACTGATACTACTCGTTATGCCGACATTGGCAGTGTCGATGGTACGAAGTGACTACATAGGGAGCGACACAAGTTGGCGCACAAAAGCAAGCATCCGGCGCCGTCGTTTTCGAGACGGACGCGGACCACGCACATTCGCAGGTAGGCAAGGCATGAGTAGCCCTCAGTAAGAGCCCGCATCGCAGCATTCCGACTGATCGCAGACCCATCACCAGGCCCGCTCTGCTAGCAAAACCATCCTTAGACCATGTTATCTTTGTCCTCACAGGACCCATCCCCTCCCTCTCCTCCTTGTCACATCCCGGCATGCACAGCCATCGGCGCCTGGAAGGCTGGCGATGAGCTTCTGGGAGATGACGAGGGCGAGGAGTTGATCGTGGTGCTCACCTTGAGAGGCGAGGGAATCTGCATATAATTAGCAGGCGCCAAAGACTCACACACGACTCAGGACTCACCTTAGGCCTCGTGGCAAGTGTAGCCTTCATTCCCGTCGACTGTGCCAGCGCCCGCTTGGCCACCATCGAACCTGGGCCGGTAGGACCTGTGATCTTCACTGGCTCGGTCCCAGCCTTCCCTTCCTTCCCTTGGGTATCATCTGCTTCCTTCTTTCCCGCCGAAGCAGTAGCGGTCGCAGCATCCTTATGCTGCGCACGAAGCGCCGTCGAGTCTGACTGTCCGTCGTTGATAATGAGACCCGGAACAGGCGCCTCGCCCTCTGCGAGGTCACTTATTTGTCAATCGTCGTAGAATTCATCTTCGTCATCAGCCTCAGCGAGCTGCTCAAAGTTGAGCTTGTAGCGCAGAATCGCGCCAATACCACCAAATCCGCGCACGAACTGGTTGCCTTCAGAAGAGCGGTCGGAGACAAACTCCAGAGTGGCACCAAAGTCTCGGTATTTCTCTGCCAGCCACTCCAGGAATGGCATCTGGTCAATGACTTCCATTTCCTGGCCGGTATTTTTGTCCATGAAGAGCTCACGGTTGGCTTCCTGAGCCTTGGTGGTGTGGAGAACAACGGTGGCGCCCTCGCTGCTCTTGAGCTCCCAACGGGTCATCTCCAAGTTCTCGTAGACAATCAGGGTCTCGGCTGCACCAGCTTCCAGAGCCTTGAGAGTGTCCTCGATACCGTAGCAGACCTTGCCAGTGTCCTGCGAGATTTCGTCAAAGTAGCTGTTGATCAGCTTCTTCTCCTGAATGAATTTGACGTTAGACAAAGTCTCTGCAGACAACTCAATAGCCTGATTGAAGCCGTTCTCGCCACCGTAACTGACATCGACGACCTTGACGACCTTGGCCTGGAGACGTTGGTCGAAAAGATCAGACTGGTTAAGGTCGTTCTTGAAATCGGCAGATCCAGCCAAGATCAAACCGGCCACGTTGACCTTATCGTTGGTGATGAAGTTCTGCACAGCCAATTCGGCGACCTTGCGAACATAGTTGTGGCGCTTCTCCTCACGCAGACGAGCGAAACGGAGGGCAGACTGTCCACCACGACCGTGTTTCTTCGGCAGGTCGACGCTGAATTTCTGGATTACATCTCTTGTGTTGCCAGACAGTGTGCCAAAGAGCGCACCGTTACCATCCATGATGATGAAACCAAACTTCTGGTCCGCCTCCAACAGCTCACTCAGAGCCTCGGTATGAAACTTGTTGTCACACAGGTACAAACTGGTATTGATCGGCTTGAATGGCTCAAAATCGATATTGAGCTTCCTCTCCTTGCCTTCGCTGGTGATGATTTCACCACAGTACACCACCAGTCCATTCGGCGGGACTTTGCTGTACAGCTTCAGCCTCTGCTGGGTGGATGTAATGGCGGACAGCACGGAGAGACGGTTGACTCGAGACTTGATGTTGCTAGCCGTTCCAAACTCTTCAGCCAACATCTTGGCGGCGCGCGAGACCTGGTCTTTCGGTGGGATAATGAGGGAGATCATGGAGGTGCCGTTGCCGCGGGCGGCCTCGAGGCTCTTGATGAGCTTCTTGACCTTCCATATCTCGACGTTCTTTTCAGCGTCGTTGGATTGAGAAGCCGACATGGTGCGTGTCGGTGAGCGTCTGGCTCGCTCAGTACTGGGAAAGAAAAGGTGGTGTTAGCAAGCGATTTGGCAGGGTGCGAGTGCCGCCTCTGCGAAATCTTTCCCGCAGCGCAACTTGGCTGGCTGGACCCTTTTCTCGCAGAGACCACAAAGAATAGAATTGATTAATCGAGCGTGCGTACCTGGGCGGAGTGGTGCAAAATTATTGGCGGTCGCGAACACAGTCTCAGCGCTGTGCTCGTGCGGGTCGTTGTCTGTCTGAAAGATTTGTGATTCAGCGCGCCTCAACAGTGACCAGTGACCAGTGACCATCAGGCGCCCCGCCGCAACGATCCTCCACTCAGCAGCAGTGACGTGCAGGGCAGGTGCGGCCAAGAAGTTCACGGCGCGGGAAAAGGCTCCTGCCGTAGTAGCCAGAACACGAAGCTGGAATTGGACCCAGGGCGGAAAATTGACATCGGCTAAGATGACCCCGGACGCGCTGGTTGACACACATATTTACGTGCGTGTTTACTCGCCCATCATCATGAGACTCAAGCATTTTTTCACATGCCGCAGCTCTGCTCTGCATATATGCGTCACCTGACAGATATAGACTTCTCAAGACGCTGCCACCGCTCTTTGATCATGGTCATCTGCACGCATCTGCGATCGAGGCATTGCGGGCCGGAAAATTGATTAACGAGATAGAGGGCCCGTTTCAACGATTTCAATGATAAGAGCCTCAGCATCATTTGCCGATGGCAACCGCCCACTGGCTGCTGGCTTCTATACTACTTCGAGCCTCTTCCGCACATGATGCACTCAGCATTACTAGTATTTGTCCTTTCCTGCTGTGATATTATGCGCCGCATGTGCCGTACGTTTGAGAAGTAGGCCCTTTTCTTCCGTCTCATTGGGTTGATCTCTTTTCTTATGCTCCACTTGAGTGCTGGACAAAACCTCGGAGACAAGCTCTTCCTTGCTGGAGGGTGAGAGCTTCAACAGCTCTTAAGACGTGCTTGCTCCCTGTCTGAAACATATTGGGAGACCAGCATTCAATTGGCACAGCGAGCATAAGCGGTTGGCTACATGTCGAGGGCAACACGATAGCAGAAGGTGCAGCTTGAGAGCAAAGCTGGAGTGTTGAGGAGAGCAGAAGTAACTGTACTGTTCTGTCAGAGCAGATAAGATAGCAGCATGCCTTCACAACGAGGGAACCTGCCCGCTTCATGGCAAGAGTACGAACGGGGTGGACGACAAAACTCAAGCGGGTCATTGGCAAGTCGCGTCACATTCGACCAAGACAGCGAGCAACATCACGGCAGCCAAGACGACAATGGCCATCTACGAGCACCGAGTGGAGAGGGAGATCAGCATGACTTGCGCAGAAGGAGATCGTCAATGGCGATGCGTGTGAATGCTCTTAGACAAGCAGGCGGCGTCAATTCCTTCGACAACTTCGCACGGTCATGGCAGAGAGCAGCAGGTTTCTTCGAAGTCGCACCAGTCAGACAGAGCTTCCGCTACTCAGAAGATGAAGACAACACCACATTCGGCACAGACGAAGAAGAGGATATCGGATCCACGCCCAAAGACCGCCGCTCCCTCCTCCGAGAAGCCCTAGAACGACAACGAAGCCAAGAAGGCGCAGGCACCGATGTCTTCCACGACGAAGACGACGACGCCACACCCATCGCCGAAGAACGACCACTCCTTACAGAGCGCGCAGCCGACCGCGACGACAGCATCTTCTCCATCGAACCGCAACTCTCCTCCCCCTTCGGCGGCAGCTACGGCACAACATGGGGCTCGCTCGCCTCTCGCGTCAACGAACCCAGCATGCGGCACGCCGGCCGCCTCTTCCGCCAACAACAACTCAAAGGCACCGCCGAACCCGACAAAGAACGCGAACCCCTCCTCGTAAAAACCATCCAAGAAACCGACGGCAAGCTCGTCAACGTCGTCGTCGGCCAATCCACCCTCCCACAAACCATCTTCAACAGCGTCAACGTCCTCATCGGCGTCGGCCTCCTCGCCCTCCCCCTCGCCATGCGCCTCGCCGGCTGGATCCCCGGCCTCCTCTTCTTCTTCTTCGCCGGAATCTCCACCTCCTACACCGCCAAACTGCTCGCCAAGTGCGCCGACGTCGACAGCTCCCTCATCACCTTCGCCGACCTCGCCTACGTCTCCTTCGGCCCCTGGGCCCGCCTCATCACCTCCCTCCTCTTCTCCCTCGAGCTCGTCGCCGCCTGCGTCGCCCTCGTCGTCCTCTTCGCCGACTCCCTCGACGCCCTCATCCCCGGCTGGGGAATAACGGAATGGAAACTCCTCTGCGGCCTAATCCTCATCCCCCTCTCCTTCGTGCCCCTGCGCCTCCTCTCCTTCACCAGCATCCTCGGCATCTTCGCCTGCACCGGCATCGTCCTCGCCGTCCTCATCGACGGCCTCCTCAAACCGCACTCCCCCGGCTCCCTCCGCGACCCGGCCCCCACCTCCCTCTGGCCCCAAAACTGGATGACCCTCCCCATCGCCTTCGGCATCCTCATGTCCCCCTGGGGCGGCCACAGCGTCTTCCCCAACATCTACCGCGACATGCGCCACCCCTACAAATACCGCCGCGGCGTCAACATCACCTACGCCTTCACCTTCACCCTCGACCTCTTCATGGCGGTGATCGGCTGCCTCATGTACGGCTCCACCGTCCGCGACGAAATCACCCGCAACATCCTCATCACACCCGGTTACCCGCCCGCGCTCTCCGTTTTCGTCGTCATCTGCGTCGCCATTATCCCCCTAACCAAAGTCCCTCTCAACGCTCGCCCGATCGTCTCCACACTCGAATTATTCCTCGGTCTCGACGCCCGCGCCCTGTCCACATCCACAAACCTCACCGGCCTCTCCGGCGCAACGCGAGGCGTGCTGAAAATCGTAATAAGAGTGGGTATCACGATCGTCTTCGTGCTGCTCGCAATCCTGATCCCGGAATTCGATACCATAATGTCGTTATTGGGAGCGGTGGCCTGTTTCACAATCTGTATTATTCTGCCCTGCGCGTTTCACTTAAAATTGTTTGGGAAGGAATTGAGTAGGACGAGGAAGGGGATTGATTGGGCGTTGATTGTTGTGAGTAGTGTGTTGGCGGTGGTGAGTACGGGGTTTAATTTTGTGCCGAAGGAGAGGTTGGGGTTGTAGATGGGTGGGGATTTTGTGGTTGGAGGGGTTTTGCAGCGGATTGTTTTTTTGGATTGGGTTGGTTGATATTGATGTTTGTGTGTATGGGCATAGCGAAGCGGATACCTCGACAGTTGTTTTGTGCGCGTGTAGCGAGCGGGTCAAAGGGTTTTGCGTGACTGGGGGAGGTATTGTCTGTCGGATAGTACGTAATGTCTACAACCACAGATCTCCACCTCACAGAGGCCTTCGTGAAAAAGGACTCCGACCATACTGTTCTCATTGGCGGCCAGCCTCCGTCAAAACCGTCCCCTTGACCGCCACCCCACCCTCCGGCGTCTGCGTCCAAATCTCATACTTCCCCTCCCCAACCTTGGTCCCACAAAACGTCACCGGCTCATGCGCATACAACGGCGCCAGATTCCTATACTCCACGCTCTTCACCACCTCCCCTTTGCCCTCTTTCTTTAATTCCTGCTGCAAACACGTCACCATAAACACATAAGACAAAGGTCCATGGAACAGTTTCTCCCGATGCTGTTCCACGTTCCTACAATACTCTGGATCTAAATGGATCGCGTGAGCGTTGAAGGTTAGGGCGGAGAAGCGGAAGAGCAGTTTCGCGTCGGGAGTTATCGTGTGTGTCCAGTCAGGTTTGTGCTGGGGGGTAAGTTTCTTTCCTCCTGCTTTTTTGGTTTCGGCGGCGGCTTCGGATGCGGAGCGCGCGCGCATGAAGACGATGTTGCGCGTTTCGACGATACTGCAGGGACCGAAGTCGGTGTCGGTGTCGCGCCATAGGCGTTGGCGGACGCGGTGTTCGAGGGTTTCTTGTTCGAGGCCTCCTTCCTGTGCTGGGGCTAGTTGTGCCATCTCATCTGCTGTGGCGCGAGCGATTCGTCGCTCAATCCCGACGAAGAGTTTCTCCTCCCCTGGTTTGCCTTTCGTCGTCACAGAGCGGATGAACTCGGCGCAGACTCCCCTCCCGCTGTCGAGGGTTAAAGGTTGGGAGTGGTTATACAGCACGCGGCCGCGGCCCACATGCGGCGGACGAAGGGCTCGCCGGGGGATTGGTCCGGGTTTGTGCCGTCGGGGAGCATGGAGCTTTGGGGTTTCGTGGGCTCGAAGTAGATTAGGTGGTGCGGGATGGGGAGGACGGAGGCGGGTTGCGTGGGTGGGAGGACGTGAGGCGGGTTGGTGGAGGGCAGCCAGTCGGCGAGGGTGACGTCGAGGCGGTAGGAGGGTTGCGGGCTGAGGTCGTCGAAGATGGGTTGGATTTTGCGGGTTTTCATTTCGTGCTCGAGGGAGGAGAAGTCGCTGGTCCATCTTCGCTGGGTTGATGTTGGGGTGGTGCGAAGGATGGAGGAGGAAGGTTGTCTTAGCCATTGGGCTCGGAGTGTTCGTGCTGCCGTCGACGCCATGGCGTGTGCTGGAGAGGCGTGTGGAGAGGTAGTAGTATGGGAGACATTATTGTTGATGCGATTGTGCTTAAGGTTGCTGGTGATCTGCGGAGAGCTCTCTCCAGACTTCGGCTCAGTCCATAGCTCCGGTATTTCCTAGCACGGCAGGCACGCTCGGGCACGCTGCGGGCACGCTGTCTAGAAATATCCACTCGCGCCAGCCTCTGATGCTGACACCTCCATTCATCTACCACCACATCAACGTTCATGTATACCGTCAATGCTGATGATCAGCGTAGTGTGAGCGCATATGCCTCTACATAAGTGAGAGGTTGCTTGGCTTGGCAGGCTTATCGTCGTATCAACCCCTCACAGATCTGCACCTCTGCACAACCTTGGAAGGTAAGATTGTTACATCGCATGAACATGCCTGTTCCTGGACCAGCCTTATATTCAATTCATCTTCCTTTCCTTGTTCTCTACGCAAATATGCAAGATGCTATACCTGCTACTGACTGCACTCCTCCCACTTCTCGCGCAAGCCCAGAATAACACAACCGATCAAGCCACACAGAACTACAATCTTATCAACCCCTTCATCGGCTCAGTCAACGGCGGCAATGTCTTCGCCGGCGCTACTCTCCCCTATGGAATGGCAAAAGCCGTGGCAGATGTATCAGGACAGAACACCGCAGGCTGGTCCTACGACTTCTCCAACGTGACTGGTTTCTCCGCTCTCCATGATTCCGGCACTGGTGGCCAACCGTCAATGGGCAACTTCCCACTCTCGGTTCAGCCGTCGTGCGCTGGGGATGTGATTGAGGGATGCAAGTTTGGGGACAAATTGGATCGAGCAGTCAATTACCTCCATGGTACGCCGAAGGCACAGCCGGGCTACTTTGCACTGGGCCTGGAGAATGGTATCGATTTTGAGACGACTGTGACTGAGCATGCTGCTCTGTACAATTTCCATTTTTCGAGTAATGGCAGCGTGAGCCCGATGTTCCTCCTTGACCTTACGGATTTGCAAGACAGTCGCCAGAATGCCAGCGTCAGTGTCGATCCAGAGACCGGACGCATCAGTGGCAATGGCACTTTCTTGCCCAGCTTCGGCGTGGGTTCGTATCAGGCGTACTTCTGTGTGGACTTTCGAGGCGCAGAAGTGCAAGACACTGGCGTTTGGGTCAACGAGCGAGCTGGGACTGAGCCGAAGGAGCTCTTCGTCAACCGCGGCTATAGTCTCTTCTACATCCAAGCTGGAGGGTTCGTTCGCTTTGGAAGACCAAGCAATGGGACAATACAGGCGAGAGTAGGTGTGAGCTTCATGAGCACGTCGCAAGCATGCAACAGCGCCGAACAGGAAATACCAGACTTCGATTTTGCTCGTGTCAAGCAAGATGCAGAGGACGCCTGGAAAGCCAAGCTCGGTGGTGTCTCTATCGTCCCCGGCGGTGCATCTGCAGACCTCCAACAAACATTCTTCACTGGCATCTACAGAACCATGATCTCACCACAGAACTACACAGGCGAAAACCCGCTCTGGCAAAGCACAGAACCATACTTCGACAGCTTCTACTGCATCTGGGACAGCTTCCGAACCACCTTCCCCTTCCTCGTTATGTTCGACCCAGCAACACTCGCGCAACTCGCACGATCACTAATCGACACCTACATCCACCTCGGCTGGCTCCCCGACTGCCGCATGCAACTCTGCAAAGGCTACTCCCAAGGCGGCAGCAACGCCGACGTCGTCCTCGCCGACGCCTACGTCAAGAACATCACCGGCGGCATCGACTGGGACCTCGCGTACCAAGCCGTCGTCAACGACGCCGAAAACGAACCCTTCGATTGGGGCGTCGAAGGACGCGGTGGCCTACAGAGCTGGAAACGACTAGGCTACATCCCCGTCAATGACTACGACTACCTAGGTTTCGGGCCGGACTTCCATTCCATCTCCCGCACGCTCGAGTACGCCTACAACGACTTTTCCGTCTCTCAAATCGCGACAGGACTCGAGCACGCCACAGATGCTGCAAAGTACCTCGAGCGCAGCTCCAACTGGCTCAACCTCTACAAACCCAACCAAACCTCCTTCTGGCAAAACGGCACCGACACAGGTTTCACCGGCTTCTTCCAGCCTAAATACACAAACGGCACCTGGCGCTACCAAGACCCGATCGAATGCAGCCCCCTGGATGAATTCTGCAGTTACTCTTCCAACCCCAAAGAAACCTTCGAGTCCAGTATCTGGGAATACATGTTCTACGTCCCTCAGAACCAGGCTAAACTCATCACCACCCTTGGTGGACCAGAAAAGTTTGTGCAGAGGTTGGATTACTTGCATGAGAGTGGGTTACTAGATATCGGGAATGAACCGAGTGAGTTGACGTGTTATCAGTATCATTATGCTGGAAGGCCGGGGCGGTCGAGTTATAGGATTCACACGTATATTCCCTCTTCTTTCAACGCTTCTGTTAGTGGGCTGCCGGGGAATGATGATTCCGGCGCCTCAGGGTCGTTTCTGGCGTTTGCGCTTTCGGGGCTTTTCCCGGTGGCGGGACAGGATGTTTATCTTATTACGCCGCCGTTTTTTGAGGGGGTGAGCTGGAGGAGTCCGGTCACGAATCGGACGGCGAGGATTAGGATTCGGAATTTCGATCCGGCGTACCAGGAATTGTATATTCAGAATGCGACGTTGGATGGGGAGGTGTATACGAGGAGTTGGGTTGGGCATGAGTTCTTCCTTAGGGGTGGGACGTTAGAGCTGACGCTGGGTAGTGAGGAGAGTGAGTGGGGGACACGGGAGGAGGATTTGCCGCCGAGTGCTGGTGGGTGATTGCGTGGTGGCATTTGATGTAACGAGTCTCTTGCACGTCTCCCGACCACTGTAGCAGCCAGCAAGGTCAAGATTTGCTCTCATTCATTTCATTAGATTTCAGATCCGCTCTGCACGTCAGTCTACTGCTGTTCATCCCGCTTGAAAATCGTGTCCTAAAATCGACATTAGCATTCCCCAACTCCACCATCACCACCAACACAAAAAAAAAACAAAAAAAAAA
>VCMQ01000035.1:0-217912 GCA_007113905.1 Teratosphaeria zuluensis
CCCTAACCCTAACCCTAACCCTAACCCTAACCCTAACCCTAACCCTAACCCTAACCCTAACCCTAACCCTAACCCTAACCCTAACCCTAACCCTAACCCTAACCCTAACCCTAACCCTAACCCTACCCTAACCCTATAGTTATAAAGTATAATAGGTTCTTATAATTAGAGTATATTATAAGTTTTAATACTCCTTTATAATAGACTCTTTAGTATTATAATACTAATATAATTATAAGTAGCTTTTTATTATAAATGTTATAATTCTATTTAGCTAGTATTATTTTTTAAAAATAGTAGGTAATAGGTCTATATTTTCTATTATCTTCTTAAGTAAAGTATACTCTAATTACTAGATCTAATATATTTATTTTAATCTAAATTAGCTTATTTATATTAAATATAGCTAATATTAAATATTTTACTATAACGTCTTTTAACTTCTAAAAGGCCTTCTAATGTTTATTTTTTTAATTAAACGTTATATCCTTTTTATAAGATTTATTAATATAGCTAAGATTATTAAATAGTTTTTAATAAACTTTTAATTATAGTTTATAAGTCTTAAGAATACTTAAACGTCTTTAACGTATTTAGGTATTAGCTATTCTTATACTACTTTAATCTTATTAAAGTTAATATTTAATTCTTTTATACTTATAATAAATCCTAAGAACTTAACTTCTTACTTATAGAATTTATATTTCTTTAAGTTAACTTATAGATTCTATTCTTATAGCTTTTTAAATACTTTTTATATATATTTAATATATTATTATAGCGTCCTATTAGTATAGACTAGTATATCGTTAAGGTATATTACTATAAAGTCGTCTAAGTATTTTTATAAAGTATTATTAATTATATCTTAGAAACTAGCTAGTATATTAGTTAATTTAAAAGATATAACTAAGAATTTATATAGTCTATAGTATAATCTAAATACTATCTTTTATTTTTCTTTTTTAGCTATTTATATAAAGTAGTAGCTATTCTATAAGTCTAAGGCTATAAACTATTAAGCTCTTAAAAGTCTATTCTATAGTTCTTTAATATTAGATAGAAAATACTAATTCTTAATTATAATATTATTAAGCTTCTAATAGTCTTATATATATTATAACTTCTTATTTTTCTTTAGTATAAATATTATTAGTAAAGTAGCTAAGAATTCTAATTTATAAATATATCTCTTTACTTTATTTTCTTATATCTATTTTTATTTAGCTTCTAATTCTTTACTTAACTTAATATATAGTAGTTTAAATAGTAGTACCTTTTTAAGCTAAAGTCGGATTTTATAGTCTTACGCCTAATGTTTTAATAAAGCTACTAATCTTATTTCTTTCTTAAAAAGAGGTATAAACTTCTTATACTCTTTTAAGATTTTAGGTACTACGATTTTATTATATACTATAATATTTTTATAATCTAGTAGACTCTCTTTAGTATCTATCTAGTCTACGCTTTATTATTAAAGTCTACTATTTACTAAGAAATATATCTTATATAGTTTCTTTTACTTATCTACTATTATTTATTATTAATATATAAGTCTTCTAATATATTTATATATATATTAATTAAATATAAGTACTTTTATCCTTTAGTTAATAACTAGGTTATATCTCTTTAACTAAAGGTTACTTAGTATAACGTCGTACTTAGCTATTAGTATTATATCTAAAATAATCTTTTTATAATACTTTTAAGTAATATATAATAAAGGTACTATCTTTTTATTTATATTAAGTAAGTATAATCTATTTACTATAATTATCTTATACCTATCTAGTTTCTAACGCGTTATAATTATATTCCTTTAAATATAGTCTTTTAATATAAAGCTACTACTAGCTCTACTATTAATTATTACTATCGTAGGTATTCTATTTATAATACTTTTAGTCTTAAAGACTCTTATCTTACTATTATTACTATTACTATTATTAGAATTATTCTCTTAAGCCTTATAAATATTATTATACTTATATTAATTACTTATATTAACTAAGTTTACTTATTTCTTAAATCGAATAGTAATATATTACTATATTCTACTATAGGTATTTTATATATCTTTATAAAGTATTATTATTATTTAAACTCTTTTTATTATTCTATTATAAGGAGTTATTAGCTTTAGTAATCTTATATCTTCTTTCTAAGTTATATTTAGATCTATTCTTAATATTAGATTACCTTATATCTTACTTTCTTATTATTAGTTAGAATATTCTTTTATTCCTTATACTTTAGAACCTAAATTACTTAAATCGTTTTAAATTAAGCTTATAGTACTTTAATCTAGTTTTATATTCCTTTTATTATATATAGTCCTTTTAGTATTAAATATCCTTTATTACTAATAAACTAGCTTCTAACTAGTAGTATATCTCTAATATATCTTTTAAAGCTCTATTCTTCTTTATATACTAATTAATACTTCTAAAACATTCTTTAAAGCTATTTAATTAAAAGGTTAAATTATCCTAAGTATAAATAATACTTTCGTCCTAGTATTAGAAATACTTTTTTATATCTCTTAGTAATTATAATAAATATAGCTATAGCTTTTATATAGCCTAAGATAGTAAATTTAACTAGTTCGTTTTAGTTTATATCGTTACTACTTCTTTATTCCTTATTAGATATATCGTCTTTATTACTATCTTTAGCTTCTATTATACTATTACTTTTTATAATATTAACTTCTTTTATATATTTTTTTCTTTCTTATAGTAGTTTAGTATATAATATATTAGTTTTATAACTTATTTTAGTTATAACTTATCTCTTATATATAAGTCTACTTAGCTACTTAAGAGGCTATTAGTAATTTCTATAATCTTAAAAAGTACCTAATAACTTTATAGAAGTATATTAACTAAGTCTTTAATATCGTTTTTAACTTTTATATATTATATTTTATACTTTAGTCTTATTACTATATTATAGGTATATATCTATTTACTTTCCTATAGTAGTAGTAATTATTTTAACTATCGCTTTTTATTTAAATACTTCTAATAATTATTATTATAGTATTATAAATCGTTCTTAGCTTTATATAGGTTTAATATTCTACTTTATATTATAGATAGTTATATAGGTTCTTAATCCTTCTATAGATCTAAGTTATAGTATAAAGGCTCTTTTATTCTTTCTTTTTTATACTTTTTACTTATATTATTATAAGCTACTTCTATAATAAGCTTCTATTCTAATATATCCTTTTAGTCGTTAAAGATATTATCTACGTATTCTATAGATCTAAATTTATATTTTAAAGTCGTAGGTAATACTTAGCTAAAAGCTATATTTAGCTTCTAAATCGCTTTACTTACTAGTTCCTTCTACTTTATAATAGAGTCTTTAGTCTAATTATCCTTTTAATAGTATTTATTAACTTAGACTTTATAACTACTTAAAGGTAGATTTTACTTCTTTAGTTCTTTATTATATTCTTTTTAAGACTTCTTATTATTAAAGGTTCTAAGGATTATATTAAATTTCTAAATTTATTCTATTAAATTAAACTATTATTAAAGTACTTTATTCTTTAACTTATAGTCCTTTACTATATATCTTATCTTTAAATATATATAGTATTTAATTCTAGTCTTTCTACTTTAAGATCCTTTTCCTTTAGGTCTTTTATTATTAAGTCGCTATATATTATTTACTTCTTAGTCTATAGCGTTAAAGTTATTACCTTAATTATTATATCCTTTAGACTTACTAGTAGGTATAAAGCTATATTTCCTACTACTACGATTATAGCGTTTTTTATTATATACTTATATAATATATTATTAATTTAGATTATATTAGAAATAAGTTAGTCTAAATTATTATTTATAGCTTTATTACGTATAAGTTCGTCCTTAACGTTATCCTTTAAGCTTTATTAGAATATAACTATTAAAGTATTATTATCTTATTTAGTAACTTAAATATATTACTTAAACTTAGTAGTATAATTAGATACTAACGTTTTTTAAGCTAAGTATTAAATAACCTTAGTTAAAACTTCTTTATTATTATAGACTTTATAGATCCTACTAAGTTCTTCTTTAAACTTATTAAAGCTTTTAAAAAATCTTTTCTTATTAGTACTATTATTAAGGTACTTAGTAAGGTAAAGTTTAATTTATTTCTAAGCGTTACTATATAAGTAGGTAGTAGTAAATAAGGTTTTATTTTATATAATATTATTAAATAAAAAGTATAACTATATTTAGTTAAGCTAATCCTTAAGCTTAATATAATCTCTATAATAGAAATCTAGTTTAATAACCTTTATAGTAGAGTCTTCTTTTATAACCTTTACTTATACTAATCTTTTAGTATTACTTAAGGCTAGGGTTTTTAAAGTGTTTTTTAATATAAAACTTATACTTAAGGGTATTTAAAGTATTAATAACTAACTAGTAGGTTATATATACTAAGGTATATTCTAACTTAAATAGATAAGTATAGGTAGCTTTTAAAAACAAGTTCTTAAAAAGGAAGAAGTACTAATATATACTAATAAATAATAATAGTTTAGTAATAGTTAATTCTAATTAGTTAATTATTAATATAAGTTAAATATAGTCTAAATAAGTCTATTCTATATTCTTATATATATTTAAAATCTCTTATTACTTAGTTTTATTCTATTATACTCTTTATACTCTTTTAAGAGTAAAAAAAGTAGAAGAAGTAACTTATAGCTATTCTTTTACTTTAAGCTATAAGTTAGAAAGTAGTCCTTTTAGTATTTAATATAGTAGAGGTTTAATTCTACTTTATTACTTATAGCTTAATTACGCTTTAGCTTATTTATACTAATTCTTAATAATAACTAAGTAGAGCTTTTATAGATCTTTATTAATTACTAGTATATAATATATATTATATTATTAACTATTATTTTTTACTACTACTTTTACTTTTATAAATACTTACTAGTATTAAACTAAGTAGCTCTTATAATAAACTTTTTTATAATAAACTCTATATATTAACTTTTATACTATAGTAGTAGAACGCTATTTAGAAAATCTTCTAACTCTAATATACTAATACTCGCCTCTAACTCTTAATACCCGCTTCTACTAAATCCTCTAGGTTAGGAGATACTACTCCTTTAAGCTCTTGTTCGATCTAATTTAAATTTTCTCGTCCCTAGCTTCGTTGTTTATAGCGATGTCTTGCTTCGCGTCGTAGCCCTCTCGCTTAGCGTAGTAAAATACGCCTTATGATAACAACTCTTCTAATCGAGTAGGGCTTCGCGAAAGTTCGGTACTTGCGCAGCGGCGCGTAACTGGTTAGCAGCCTCTAGGACTGAAATGCCCGGTGTGAACAGCGCACGGATATTGGTCGTTCTCATGATGATTGGGTCGCTGGCAATGAAAGCCGCAAAGAATGAATGGCCGCCGAATCTGTCAAAATACGGATCTTGTTCCGGGTCATATTCTTCGGGTGGCTTGCTCAATACAGCTCCAAGCTCGTTCTCACAGGCCTCAGCTACCTTGTGCGTACAATGAATGCGACAGGGCGAGTCCACGGGTATATCGATATCAGGAGCAAACGGCGAAGAATCTCCTGCCAGGCGGCACATGCAGCCAAGTGCTCGAAACACATAGTTGAATATGGGAGCCCATACCATGGTAATGCGTTTTAGTGCCGACTCCCTGTCTTCGTCCGGTATCAGAGGTTGGTCGACTCGCAATGTTGGACCCGGCTCGATTCCATCTGGCAGCTTGCTCGCTCCAGACGGAGGTCGGTTTGGCTCTATGGGGTCTGCCGCTCTTTCCACACGATCCCTCGAGCCGACAGCATCGTTTCCAGGCACTTGAAATATTGTGTCGATTGGCTCCGCCGGCAGAGGCCAACTCTCGATCTCTTGAGCATCAAACTCGAGGCCGCAAAACGTGCTTCGGGCAGTGTCAACATACTGTACTGACGCCTGATAAAGCAATACATACCATCTCTTCCAGCCCGTCAACATTGTATTTACGACTGTCTCACTCGCGCATTTGAGACAATATTGACCCGTGGTCCTCCATTTCTCCGACGTCCCGAGGACGATGCTCAGCATTAGTCTGTGCCCGGGTCGAGCGATCTCCTGCCAGCAATCTTGCTCGTCCGCCGCGTGCATGGTAAGGCCAACGGAGCAGTCAATAAGCCTATAATGATTCCTCACCAGGCGCTGGTATCCTGGGTAGTCCTTCTTGCTAAGCAGAATGCCGCGAAAAGCCTAATCCTGGTAAGCATAAGCGATCACCACGGGGTACCTGGATTGTACCTCGAAGCTAGCACGCATGTCGACTGGTATCCGAATTTCTTCTCCAGTTGCATGTATCAAAGTGATGTGTTGCTTCAATTCTCCATTCTCCCAGGTGTATCCCATGCCCTCAGGTATCTGGCCCAGCATGCCAATCAAGGCATTGAAGCTCGACGAGATCTTGTCGTTTGATCTCACAAGGTCGCAGATTGACGAGTGGGTCTTTCGTTGTTGCGCGCTGCGTCTATCAGCTCCGTTGTCCACAAAGATACGGGCCACTCACATTGCCACCGAGTTCACACAAAGTCGAAATGCTTGGATATCAGATTTGAAACTTTCGTTGAGCTTTTTCAGAATCGCACTGCGATTCAGCATAAACCGTATGCGCTGGCCGAATTGCGCCACTGTCGCTGTTGCGCCTCGAATCTTTCTATCTGCAGTGATTACACTTGCTTCTCTGGCAAAGGTTTGCACATGCTCGCGACACCGGCTAAGGTGATGCTCTAGGCATGTTCGTGTAGCTGGTGCGATTTCCATACCCGCTCCGAGGCATGCGTCCATGATCCTGTACATCAATGTGTGCAGCTCTGCATAGTGTGTCAACATGGTCCTCACATCCTCGCGCACAGCGGCCGAAGCAACGGCACCCTGATAAAGTTGGTACGCCAAGGTGCTGATGGCAATAAAGTCGCCAATGGAGATGCCGAATGGGATTGGCATGATCAAAGCTGGCTGATGATGTCCTCTTCATACACGCAACTCGAGAGTGGTTGCACAACCATTTATCAGAGTGCTGTGCCGCGACAAGCTTGAACATTACCACTGTAGTAGCAGGCGCACGCGAGGCTGAGCATCACCGGTAGATATGATGGAGCCGCGCTAGCCAATCGCTTACGCTCTGCATCAACTTCGCCCGTGTGCTGCCGCTCCAGCGAGAGTGCACCGCCACCCATATTGCCAAGAACGAGTCAGACAGAAAACCACCCAGAGATTGGAGAAGGCAGAATCAAGCAGCGCTGCCGAAGCACCGCCTGTCAAAAGCCATTCAATGGATTGCACGATGCGCTAGGCGCTACTGCGATGCTTGTAAGGAATGCTTATGTCCGACCTGCTTGCTTTCGCTCGAACAATACTCGCGACGAGCAACAACTAGAGTGACAGGGTCCGGCTCACTCGTGTAGTGTGTCGGTATCGCAAGAAGGCAATCTCGTCAAGAGCCGAAAGCAGGCAACAGAGTGCTCTCTCGCAGAAGTATATGGTACTTTGACTTCGCAGGCTACTCATCACTGTCTCCTTCGCTTGGCGGACGCATGGACATACCACCCATACCTAGTCCAGGATTCGGTGCACCAAGCCATCCGGAGGTGGTACTCGCAGCTGGCCGAAACCGAGACCACCATGACCGCTAGCCTCCTCATCCTGATCATCCATTTCTTCATCATGATCCCCGTCGTGCTCATCAATGGCTTTCTGCTCAATAGCCTTGCTCGCCGCGGGCTCATCCAAGGCCGCAGGTCCTTTCTCGACGCTCTCCTCCTGGCCATCGATGCCCTTCTCCCTCCTCATCTCCTGGAACTTCTCCGCAGTCTCTTTCAACGCCTTCTGAATCCTGATCTCTTCCTCGCCCAGGCGAATCTTCTCCCTCTGCAGCTCCTCCATGGCTTTCAACTTCTGCAAACGACCCGACTGCATGTCTCCAAGCTGTCGTCTTAGTCTCTCGATCACGCCGTCGAGTGTAGGTAATGGGCTGATTTTGGGCGGAGTCTTCGGACGAAGATGCGCATAGGGATCTCGAGAGGTGCCATTGGCAGCGTAGGTGCCGTGTCTCGTCTGCGCAGCCTCGAAGGCAGCATTTCGCTCCTTCTCGCTAGTATCAGAAGCGTCACTGTCAGAGTCGTCACCTTCCGCTTGTGCAATCTGAGCAGCCATATCTGCTCTTCGTTGCTTTGCCGCCTCAGCTTCCGCTTTGCGTCCAAGATGCACTTTGCCATCTTCGGTAAAATCGTCAAAATTCTCCATGATATCCTCGTCTTCATGCACCAGCCTACTCTCCGCCATATTGTACTTGTCCTTCGGCTTGAGCACCAACTTCCCATTCTCGTCTCGCATAACGTTCGGGTCCTCGTCATCCTCGTTGTCCAAGTCTGGGTCATCTGGGTTCAGGGAGATGTACTCTTCCGCTGCCTGCTCTTTGGCCATGCGCGCTCGTCTTGCCTTCTTCTCGGCGATTTCGGCTGCCGAGGGTATGGCAGAGGACTGTTGATAGCGAGAGAGCGATGATCCGAATTTGGAGGAGAGGTCTAGCTCTTGCGTGCCTTGAGAGACCAGCTGCATGCCTGCATCTTGCTCTGCGGGGGCCTGAGGTGTCGATGGTGTGCTGTCCTTGAGCTCTTGCAGTGATGCTGCGCTGTAGCTGGGCCGATCATCATCGTCGTCGGTCTGGCGCGTGGGTAAGCTGGATGCGAGCAGAGAAGATCGCTTGGAAGCATTGCGCTGTATTGCGATCCGCGAGACATTGTTGCGCTTCGGCGTGACTACACCGCTGCTTGCCTCTTCATCGTCGTCTGCAGCGCCTGGGCCGAACGAGGCGCGGAGGTTGCTGGACTTCCGCGGTTTGACTGTTGCTCTTCTGACACTTGGCTCTGCATGATCGAGAGTCAGCCATTGCTTGCTACTACATCGACTTGTCAGAGCTCGATGCACAAGCTGTGCGATTGGGGATTGCATACCTGATCTCTCTGCTTCCTGATTCCTTGCTGACTCCTCATCGTCGCGAATCTTCCGCGGCACGCGTCGTGCGCCAAAAGCCTTCTTCATTGCCGGGTTGGTTTGTTGAGATGTGCAATCATTCTGGAGTGAGAGAATTGGTTCTACGGCAAGCCCGAGTCATGCAGATCGGCATGTGAAAAGTGAAGCAGTCATGTGAGCGCGACGCCTAGCGCGAGTCGGACGCGTCTTCGCGGGGCCGAAGTGAATGACATTGACATCAGACCTCAACATCACCACAAGCGCAACGAAGCACGCTTTCGAGGTGCAATGCACTCATGTCACGGCGACTTGGCATGCGTAAAGATGCACCGCCATTACTAGGCACGGTCGACGGCAAGCCACACGCGAGCAGCGAGGACCACGATGGCGCCCTTCTAGCCCTGCCGAGACCATTGAGCAATAATATCAGCGCTACAGGAACCAGGATCACGAGAAGATACTATCCTGGCCAAAGCAGCAACCCGTCCCCCACTCGCGACTATCCTACTCCGCCATGCTCAAATCAGTCAATCACGTCGCGCATTGGCAGGGCCAAGCCAGAGCCGGGCCTCGAGGACGATCCGTTGTCAAGCGACGAGGACTTGTCCGCTTTGCCAAACGTCAAGCAAGAGCGCAGTCTAGCGACCAGAACACGTAGACCGGACGGCTTGCAATATGATGGCGCCAAAGATGAGCTGCCTGAAAGCGGCAGTGACACTGGATTCCGAAGGCCGGGCCTTGTGAAGCCTGAGCAGAAGCGGAAGGCTGAAGACCTGCCGAGCAGCGACGATCAGATATATGGATCGCAGTCTAAGAGACCCAAGACGAGTCAGAGTACGGCGGCTGCTGCTGGTTTCGTCAATGTCCACGCCCAGCCAAGAGCGAAAGCTGCGTATGGCAAGGCAGCAAAAAAGAGGCAGGAGTTCACACAGAAGAAGCAACAGCAGGAGAGCGAGGCGCGCGAGGTTGAGAGAAGGAAGGAGGAAGAAGACAAGAAGAACACCTTCCAGCGACCAAGAATTTCCGGCAGACGATCAGCTTCACCAGACTTCAAAGCGCTCAAACTGCGCCAACCGACCACTGCGTCGAAACTATGCTCACCGCGCTCAGACTCACCGCTTAGCGACCACAGCTCATTTGGCGTTGACGACTCAGCCTGCCTTCAAGAACTCGACTCCACCGATATAGCCTGCGCCATCTGTGGTGAGCAGATACCCCGAGAATGGAAAGCAGAATTCGACGACACCCTGAACAAAAAGCGACATCTCAATTACAAATGGCAACAACGTTTCTGCAGATACCACCGCGAAAGAAATGCACAAGATGTATGGGAAGAGCGAAGATACCCGAGCATAGACTGGATAGCATTGCCAGTACGATTGAAGAGTCGGAAGCATTTGACGCGGTTGAAGAAGATTCTCAGTGGCGAAATCCAGAGCACATTTCGCGATCGGCTGCAGAGTGACCAGAAGCAAGGGTCAGTAACATTGATGAATGTAGTCAAGGATGGCAAGTCTGCCTCAAAAACCAGCAGCACGGGCTACTATGGTCCACGTGGCGAACGACTGATGTACAGTCTCCCACGACAGATTCCTATCATGCGACCACTAATAGATGACACAGGACTTCTTCGATACTCACGCAACTTGCCGCCGATATTCGCGCCTACGAGACCTCCTCGACCATCTTCTCGACTTCCGGCATCTTCGGCGGCGTCGCAGGTTTCGTGCAAGCCGTGCTGGTGCCTGAGCTCGCGTTGTCCTTGATAGCAGAGGATCTTGAAGCTGGCGGCATAAAAAGAGATCCGCTGGAGGTGCTGGAAGAGAGCACTAGTCTCGGCGAGCTGATATGTCCGGAAGCAGAGGATAATGTGGTTTGGGAGGAGAGCGAGGGTGTGGGTGGACACGGGTGATGTCGATTTTCTTGAGCAAGGATGAATCGCTTCGCTATGCATATAAGTCGCATGCATATGAGTCGCATTCATGAGCAGCATCACATCGTCGCGTGTCGCAGCTCAAGTCTCAATGTCCAAATCCTCTCGCGTATAAGGCATCCTGGCTCCTCTTCCCCGAGCACTTCACTCATGCCACGCCGCGCGCAGGCTTATGTCGTATTGTGTTCCCTTCATCGGCGGGACCATGGCATCGCGAAACCAGTGATGTTATGCAACTCGCGCGCGCGCGCGCCCACAGGATCTGAATCTGTCCTTTGCCTGAAGCAAGTGGTAGATACCTTCTCCACCTCTTCTCCCTACCCCAAATTTCCTCCCTTCGACTTTGCTCTTACGACAACAGCATCCTCTAGCCAGCCAACTCCTCCTTCCTCCTCAACCCTCTCGAATGCCGATCCACCTCAATCTGCACATCCCCCAACTTCATCTTCTCTAGGTCCATCTTCATTTCCTTCCCATCCTCTGTGCACACCATCATCAGCAAAGTCCGCTTTGAAAAGACCCATCTAACTCACTAAATGTGATCGTCAAGTCAGCAGGCTTTTCCGCATCCCGCTGTCCAAGCATTTTTACGTCAATGGCCATGTTGCTTCGCGCGTTGGGAGGGAGGCATGCGAGGAAATTTCGGGCAGTCTTGCCAGAGCGAAGATTGAAGGGCGAGAAGGTAGTGCGAATGGAGGTGATGTATTTGGTCAGCATGGTCGCGGTTGATGATATCTGGCGAGGAGTACGATTGGATGAGAAGTGGTCGCTGTTCGAGGATGGTAACAATGGAGTTAGTGGGGATTGATTGAAACCCCCGAGCTATTGGTCGATCGGCCAGTCGATATTTTATTGAGAAGCTCCGTGAATATGTTCATTAAGCTTAGGCAATAATTTGCATGTGACAGCCAGTATTCTCAATCTAACGCATAAACAGGCTTTCGCAAGATAATCCTAGGCTTGCACCGCATGTCGGCCAACAGTAGCACGCTCCTGCCTACGAGCACGCCAAAAATCTCATCATGAGCCTAAGGTGTGCGCCTCGTCAAAAATGAACACCGGCTGGAACCAATACCCCAACTCGCCAAGCTAAGCATCATCTCAAGCATGTATAGCCCAAGTCATCTCGTTCTTTTGCCTGTCATCGTAGGGTCTCCTTGACCGTGCATTCCTCATGCGGGAGAAGTAAAGCGTTCGCCCGTCAGCCGCTCCAATAAGCCCCCTTACTGGCCAAACCCAACACCTCCGCCAACACCCCCATCGCCTCGATCCCCATGCTCCGCTCCGTCTGATGCACGACCATAACCCCCAATTGCCTCAAACCGATCAACATCTGCTCCGGGTTCTGCGGACTCAACATCGCATTATCGTGTCCCGCAACCTTCGCCACATTGTCCTGGCCCGCAACATTCAGCATCTCGACCAAGGCATCGTACAGCTGAGCGACGAAGGACGCTGGAGCGGGGTGGATCGGAATTATGCAGCGCTCGCCCATGTCGAAGGTGAACGCCGTGAGCTCTTTGACGACGGCCGACGTGCTGGCGGTGTTGGGCAGCAAGGCATAGGTTTTCCAGAGAAAGCCGGCGCAAAAGGCCCTCAAGGCTTCTTGTTGGCCCTCTTGCTTCTCATAGTTGTCTTCATGCTCTTGGTCCTGTCGATTCTCTTGGTCTTGCTGATCCTCTTGGTCCTCTTGGTCCTGCCGAGCCTTTCTCGCGTCCTCATCATCGAGCTGGCACGCAAATGCGACGTCGCGGTCGTGGATCTAAGACAGAAGCGTTAGCCTGGCTTCTGAACGGTTCGCGGTTCCCTCGACATACCTTCTTCATCTCAAACCACTTCAAAGCATCCTTCACCTCACGCTCGCGAATGGCCTTGCACTCCCTGCAGAAATTGCCTCTCCCAAACTTGTCCGTGCTTGGGTCGCCCGCGCAGTCTTCACGGTGGAGCGCACCACAATCGTAGCAGACAGTCAGAGTCGTACCGGCGTCCACCACATCGCCGAGGCACCGGCATGGCTCCTGCTTGGTCAGGTCAAGCAAGCGATGAACGTCCTTCCTGTCCTTCGCGCTGAGCTGGTATGGACCACCGAGCGTGCTATTGCCTGTCGCCATGTTGTCCTTCGCGTTGTTACGTACCAAGTGACGCTGAGCGCGACTCGCAGGTCTGAGCTTGGACCGCAAGCTGGAAGTAGAAGCTGCTTCGCCAAATTTGTTGTTGTCGACTTGATCCTCGGCACCGAACGCTGGCGACATCTGCACGTCATCGTCGTCTTCGCCTTCAAAATCAGGAATCATGCCCTCCTGGTCCTCATCCCCATCTTCATCCTCATCGTCATCATCCTCGGACTCGTACCTCGATGCTCTCCTTACACTGTTCCTCCTACCAAGTCCTGACCTCCTCTTCGTGCTCTTCGCGACCTTATCTTTGGCAATCGCCGTCAAGGCAGCTCTCTGCGCAATCCCCTCATTGCGCCAATCGGCATCCCGCGCACGCGCAGCCTTAGCAGAATCGCTGCGCGCCTTGGTCTTGCACCCGGCACAATTGTACCCCTTGATGCGGGCTGCTTGGGGAAGGAGTGCTTCCATGCCGATTTGACAGCGTTGATGATGCCACACATTGCACACGCGGCATAGTACAATGTTTTCGCCATTTGGAGGTCCACCTGCGCAGTCGCATTTGATGCGATAGTTACTTACGCCGGATGAGATCTTCACGACCTGAAGTTTGCCGCTTGCCGCCACAGGAACGTCCTTTGCCATCTTGACTCGCTTCGATGACTTACTTTAGTTTGAGAGCCACTTGCGGCTTGACTGTTGTTCTGGTAGGTCGAAAGCGCGACTTGTAGGCCGGATCTGCAGTCAAAGGTGATCTGCAGTCAGATGTTCTTTGGGGAATGATTTTGTGTGTAGAGGTTGAAGTGGATGTTTTGAGCTAGGTCAGCGGGCGAGTGAATCTGCTTCCAGCGGTTGCCGACGTCAGTTCTATTGGAAGTGAATACCACATGACTTGGACGAAGATGGAATACTTGCGGAGCAGACACGCAGGATTGCGTGTCATCGAGTGACGGCTTGCCAATGTGAATACGTCTTCACGGCGATGCCAGACGTGGATTTCCTTTGTCGTTCGCAGCGCTGCCTGTGTCTGCCAGCATCATACATGTACGTCTCTTCGCGTCCTTGCTCGGTACCACAGTCCGCGATCTTCAAATTGAGTCAAGGTCGAGTCTATACAACCGAGATCCCACAAACACGTACACCGCAGGCTCAGCGATAGGGTCGATTGAGCTTGTGAGTTGAGAAGCGTGGCACTTCTGAGCAAGGCTATGTAGGTGCCGATATGCTTGCAAAGTCGAATGCCGCCGTGGAATGTGAGTATCTGAGCAGACTTTATATTATCCTACCGTCTAACAGCTTGCCCCGTACCTTGCGATTCCAGGTCGACCAATCGGCCATGCCTTTTCGCTGCTACTTTCGCCCCTCTTCTTACCCACCAACAGCTGTCGCAGTGTCCGAACAGCTGATGTGGTTCCACCTTGCCTTCCATATTACTGATCACCAGGCCGAAGGCTGCCGCTATGGTCGTACTGAGACAAGATTAGCAAGCATTCAGTGCTGCGAGGCTAGACAAGCCCTGCTCAGAGGCGCCGGTCACACCAGAGTCAAAGTGTCCATACCAAAATGATGAGGTACGGCGGGGTTTCGAAAATTGCGAAGCAGTAAGGTATACCAACGAATATGTGGCTAGCTATTCAGACATCTGTCATCTGTCGCATATGGGCGAAGCAATATGTTGACCACAGGCCTGACCGGTCCACTTGCGCAGAAACAGTCCGGGAGTGGTGGCGGCGCGGCCACGTTGCGACTGATATCGAACCCATTGTGTGCGCCTTGTGGGTGGCGACCGCCTCTTACTCTCTTTGCTCCAACGTGCCCGTCGCAGCGCTGTACAGTCTCGATCCTCCGGCCTATACTGTGCTGACACGCTCCTCATAGCGAGGTATGAGTGGCCTCGCAATGCGAGATGATGAGCTGATGTCGAGACGCCAATCTGGAAAAGGAAAGAGTGGAGTCAAAGTCTGGAAGCCGTGACAGCGAAAGAGGAGTCTTCGCCCGCCGCCATCGCGACATACATACAACCATATATGCCTATCTCTTGCGGCGCAGTCGCCCATTGATATTGTGTGAGGGCACAGAATTGCAGTGGTGCACGCACTCGTTTGAAACGTCTCTGTTCTTGGGTCGCTCGCCGCGGCATCGGCCTCGGCAAATTCAAACCGCCCGTATCACGCCTACCTCTCGATACCACCACCCAATTCTGGTGACAAGATCGTGACACAAATGGCAGAAGGATCATAACAAATCGCCAATTGCTCGATCGTGGATGGAAAAACCGGCACAATGGCCGAAGTTGTGGCAACGCTGGGCGATATCAATGCTCCATCCATGTCGCCCGCCCCAGCACTGAGCCTGGGGACAAAACATATGTCTCCGTCCGATCTCGAAGAAGATGAATCGAGTCTTTCGTCTTCTGGAACCGAAATATTCGACCGTAATTCGACAAGCTTATCCGAACATGTCGAGCATTGGGGTAAAGACTCGAATGGCAATTGGCAACGATATGGCTCTTCTGAGTCCGCCACAAGCACAGGCATAACTTCTGTATGCTCATCCGTCGCCGCAAATGTCAGGTCAACGAACGAGTTCGATCAACAAAGTCCCTCCAGAAAGCGCATGTCCGATGGGACAATCAAGCAAGCATCACTTGCATTAGCAGCCCATGCACAGCTTAACTGCCAGCCTTTGCCCAGTCCTTCCACTTCAACGCCCCAAGAGAGCATCGAGACTATTAAGGTTGCGCCCAAGAAGCGTGGCAGACCTCCGAAAGATCGGTCCGCTGCTGCACAACCGTCGACCACGAAGGCCAGAGTCACAAAGAAGCTACGCAGAGCATCCGCCATATCGAAGTTGCAAGGCGAAGTTCGGCCTCGTTCAGCTCTCCCTACATCTATGCCCAAGGATGAGTTCGCTGGCCAATGTATCGAAGCGGCTCACGCATCGAGATTGGAACCGTACGCATTGCATCCGAGCGAGCATGACCTGCTGAGCAATCAGCTCATGAACAAGGAAGTCACAGTCTACCTCAACATTCGAAATGCGATACTGCGTCTGTGGGTGCAAAACCCGCTATGTGCGGTGACGGTGGAAGAAGCGGCTGGTTGCGCAAAAGAAGGTCGCTTCTATGGTCTGGCTGAAGTTGCGTATAAGTGGCTTGTACGCCATGGCTACATCAATTTTGGCTGTGTGGAGATCCCTCGTGATCCGCTCCTATCTACAAAGGCAATGCAACAGGTCAAACAGCGGACCGTGGTCGTTATTGGAGCAGGTGTAGCTGGTTTGACGACTGCGCGTCAGCTTGAAGGCCTCTTCGCACATGCCTCGGAATCGTGGACGGATGCTGGCGAGCGGCCGCCGAGAGTCATCGTCGTGGAAGGCAGGAAGCGAACAGGTGGCCGAGTATATTCCAAGCCTCTTCGAAGCCAAGTCAAGGGTAGCTTACCAGACAATTTAAGGAATACCGCGGAAATGGGCGCTATGATCATCACCGGCTTCGATCATGGAAATCCTCTCAACACCATCGTGCGCGGCCAGCTTGGGCTGCGATACCACATGCTCACGGACGAGCTGACCATTTACGACACTGATGGCCAGCCAGTAGATGAAGAGAGAGACATTATCAACACCGAGCTGTATACGGACATAACAGATAGGGCGGGCGAGTATCGGGCTGAGCCCCTGCAACAACCAACATTGAAAGGCGATGAAGAGCTCATTGACCGTGCCAGAGATCCACAAGCGGACGGGTTCGAGCAGTTTCAGGTGGAGCCGCTGTTTCCAGTCGACAATATGAAGCACAGGAAGCCTATCACGAAGCGAGGTCGTCGCAAGAACGCACCACCAGGCACCGAGAAGCTCACAGGCAGGAGTCGCGTCATCGAGGAGAGTGTCGCCACGACACACAGTGCAGCACGGGCGGCGAAGACCATGGGATGGGAGCTAAGAGACGGGATCGCGAGAAATCAGTCGATATCACTACACAAAGTGGCAAATTCAAGTTCACATCCGACGCTTGGCGCAGTCATGGACGAGGCTATACGGCAGTATCAAGGGCTCGTCGACATTACACCGCATGACATGCGATTGCTGAACTGGCATCATGCAAACCTGGAGTATGCCAATGCAGCACCAGTCTCGTCCCTGAGCTTATCTGGGCATGATCAGGATACAGGAAACGAATTTGAAGGCGCGCATTCGGAAGTCGTTGGTGGCTACACGCAAGTGCCTCGCGGTCTGATGAATTTACCTACCAAATTGGACGTCAGATTCGACTTCAAGGTAGACAGCATCCATTACAACGAAGATGACAATCCAGAGCTCAGCACCAAGGTAGTCAGCACTGTCGGCGAAGTCATTGAAGCGGACGAAGTCGTCATCACTGCGCCGTTGGGCGTCTTGAAAAGGAATGACATTGACTTTGACCCTCCGCTTCCTGGCTGGAAACGTGGCGCGATCAGCCGTATGGGCTTTGGCTTGCTCAATAAGGTACGCCAATCTAAGCAGATACATTATGACCATGGCTGACAGCTGTTTAGTTGATTCTGCTGTACGACAAGCCATTCTGGGATGACGACCGTGACATGTTCGGGCTGCTCAACGAAGCCGAAATACGGGGCAGCCTCAACCCCGCCGACTACGCTGCAAAAAGAGGGCGATTTTATTTGATATGGAACTGCTCCAAGATCAGCGGCCGGCCAATGCTGGTGGCGTTGATGGCAGGACATTCCGCGCATGAGGCAGAGCACACAGAGACATCACTACTCCTACAGGACATCAACAACAGGTTGCGAAAGACCTTTGCGCACAAAGAGATACCTGCACCGCTGGAAGTCATTGTCACGAGATGGAAGCAAGATGAGTTCACAAGAGGTACATATTCGTATGTCGGGCCAGATACGAGACCAGGCGATTACGACCTGATGGCCAAGCCGGTTGGGAACTTGCATTTCGCTGGTGAAGCAACATGCGGCACCCACCCAGCAACCGTTCACGGTGCACTCCTGTCTGGACTGCGCGTGGCCGCCGAGGTGATGGACAGTATGGTCGGACCGATCAACCTGCCAGACCCTCTCGTGCTACCGCCCGCAATCAAGAGCGAGACCACAGTTCAGTACACAATGCAGCCGCAAGTGCCTGTCAGCCACGCTGCCAACCCTAACACCACCGCCACTCTCCCTACTCAGGCCACAGTCCAGTCGGAAGACGGTGTGGCAATCAAGCAAGAGCAGGATACACTCCCGCTGTACGTACCTCCATCGCAGCCTGTCCAGGCCAAGAAGCTCGCCGGCCCACCCAAGCAGTCTGTATGCGCAAGCGACGACTCCTTCTGGGTCTCAGCCGCGGATTTCGACGCTGCCGACCTCAACTACGAAGCCGCCATCATTGGCGCCATCCTCGGCGAACTCGGCGAACGCCCCGTGAAGCCCAAACGTCCTGGCGTAAACCCCTTCCTCCTGTGGACCAAAGCCAAGTGGGACGAATGCAAAGCGCACTGCAGCACCGAGAAGGCAGAAGCTGGCAGAGACAACATCCGGCAGACGCTCGGGCGATGGTGGAAGGCTGCGAGCGAAGAGGTGAAGAGGCCGTATCAAGAGGAGAGTCTGAAGGCCCAGACCGAGGCGGATGCGGCGCAGAAGGAGTATGAGAGGGAGAGTCAGAGGTGGGATGAGGAGGCTAAGAGGATACGCATTGAGTATGCGAGGACGCATCCGCCTCCGATGAAAATTGGTGGCGGTGGAGCAGGGACGGTGGGGGTAAGCAAGAGGAAGACAAATGTGAGTAATTGTGTTGTGCTGGATCATGCTTAGGGTCTTTATGTACGGGAGCGCAGGGGCGGACGGGACCTGCTTGCTGGAGTACACAGCGGATAGTCGATACACCCGAGGGCGCACATGGGGGACGTTTGGCATATCGGAGCATCGATTGCCTACACCATTGTTGGAAGTATTGTATGCACAAAGGTAGTTTGGTTCTGCTTTGAATTGTATTCAGAAACTCCTGTGTACACGGATCGTACCTTGTCTCATTGTGATATCGCCATTTTGTGCATCCCGATCGCGCTCGCATCTCCGAGCCCAAACACATTTTGACAGGGCCGGCCTGGAGAGCTTGCATAGACCCTCTCTTATAGCTACCGCTTCGAGCCTCCTGCCCGATCTTTGAACTCAGCTTCTGCCCGACCGGTCCGTCAGGCCTGGGTCTGGCTGCAACATGCAAGTGCAACGTCGCCGTGTTTGATGACTTCTGATGACGGGTGGACCGCAGGCCATGTACTTGAAGCCTTGCGCAGAATCCAGACCTTCTTAATCGCGAGCGAGTTGCACTTCCGGAACACCACGACCTGCATATTTCATCCACCGGCGCAACGGTTTGAGTTCGCACCATCTGCCCCGCTCCACGTGCGTCACCACCGATCGCTCGGTTACTGGAGACAAGTGCGACCTCCAATCGCCGTCTGCGCCTTCTCTGCAACATAGTGTTGAAGAAACCAAGCACTTCTGCTGCCAACGTTACATTGCCCATGCACAAAGAGTCCCGGAAGGATTCAGCAGGTGACGCACTTAAGTCAATTGTATTGATCCGAGCCGCCATCCTTCTCCACAGGCCCCAGCGCCATCGCGCGTCCTACGCCGCACAGATCCACCCCTCCTCGCATGCGCACACTAGGCGGAGACCGACTTCCTGTAGCATTTGCCGTCTTAGCATGCGATAGGATTTCGACGTAGAAGGCGCCTGCATACTACATACGCGTGACCTTTTTGTATTTGCATCACCGATCACTGCGCTACCTTATATCATAATTCTGGCAAGCCGAGCCGGGCAGCGAGTAATTCTACCGCCGCATCACATTGATTCGGACTCGACCAGATTGGCCCAACACCCTGGACAACTACTCAGGCGCACCTTATCGAACGAATGCGTACCGGCAATGAGTGAAGTGACGAGCAGACTCGATGATTGAAAGAGGCTCTTCGCACAAAATCGACATTCCCGGAGGGGCACTTGGGGGAGCAGTAGCCGCACTGTTGACAGCCGATGGGACGCGGCGGCGGCGGCGGTGGACCACAACACTCGGCGCAGGCTTCCGGTAAAGGCGCTATCAGGCGCATTAGGTGGCCATGTCCTTCTTTGGCAAACTGAAGGGCAGCGGAGACTCAAAGGAAGCCAAGGCTGCTGCGGCGCAGAAGAAAGCCGATCCAAATGCGCCAGTTCCAACGCCATTGGAGAAGCACTTGGCCGATGCCACTGGCCCTGTGCGACCGGACGGCAGCGACAAGTTCTTTGGGTTTGAGAACTATGGATCTACCTGGTAGGTGTATCTCGAGACTCGCCCAACTCCAAGCGCAGAGTTGTCTGGATGATAAGTGCTGACTCGTAGCCTCCAGCTATTGCAATTCGATAATACAGTGTCTATACTACTCTGCGCCATTCCGGGAACGTGTCCTGAACTTTCCACCGAAAGCGATTCTGGACAAGCTGTCGGAAGAGCGCACTCAGACCGAGCAGAATGGGATTCCCAATGGCAAGCCGGTATTGCCTCGAAATACAAGCTCGACACCATGGCCCAACCCGACATCACCGGCACGCAAGCCGTTCGCGCCAACGTCGCCCGGGCCCGGCGTCAAGATAGAGGAGAGTAAAGACTCGCCCGATGGCAGGAAGAAGCTCGCGTTGGCCGCAGGGCCAGTGCTGGAAATGACATACGATAACTCGCACAAATACGGCATGGATGAGTCACTGTTCACGTCGTTGAAGGACATTTTTGAGGCAATCTTGGGCAACCAGAGCCGCATTGGAGTTGTTAGTCCTCACAAGTTCCTGGAGATTCTGAGGCGAGAGAACGAGATGTTCAGATCGGCGATGCACCAAGATGCGCATGAGTTTCTCAATCTGTTGCTCAATCAGGTGGTGGACAATGTGGAGCTGTTTGCCAAACAGCATCCTCAGCTGCTAGAGTCGATCCAAGGCAATGGCAGCGTTCCGGAGAAGGCGATGACAACGGCAATGTCACACGCAATCGCTGGTGCACGGCCAGATGTCAATGGCATGGACACGCATTGGGTACACGACCTCTTTGAAGGCTTGTTAACATCAGAGACCCGATGTCTGACCTGTGAGAACACATCGCAGCGTGACGAGGCTTTCCTGGATCTGTCGGTCGACCTCGCACCACACACTTCTGTGACATCGTGCTTACGGAAGTTTTCTGAAGAGGAGATGCTGTGCGAGCGCAACAAGTTCCACTGCGATAATTGCGGAGGGTTACAAGAGGCGGAGAAGAGGATGAAGATCAAGCGATCACCGCGGATTCTGGCATTGCACTTGAAGCGCTTCAAATACACCGAGGACCTGCAGCGTCTGGGGAAGCTGTTCCACAAAGTACAATATCCCTTCCACCTACGGCTCTTCAACACCACCGAGGACGCGGAGGATCCAGATCGGCTATATGAGCTGTATGCAGTAGTCGTTCATATTGGAGGTGGACCCTATCATGGTCACTACGTCAGCATCATCAAGACGCAAGATCGAGGATGGCTTCTATTCGATGATGAGCTGGTAGAGCCGGTCGACAAAAGCTACGTACTCAGCTTTTTCGGTGGCGAGCCGGTACCTGGCGTACAGGACGCACGACAGCTTGCTTGCGCCTATGTGCTGTTTTATCAGGAGACGACCATGGAAGCAATGCTTCGAGAGCAGGAAATGGAGGGCCAGCGTCCGATGGAGGACCGCGTGTCCGAAGACACAGCAAAGGAAGCCGCTGCACATAGCAAAGCCGATCTGCGGCAGACGCAAACGGTCGTCACGCCGACCAAGGAGGAGATGGACCACATGGAAGCGCTCGCCCACGCCAGGACAGCACCGACCTTGAACGCAATGATGGATCCACCACCTGTGCGACCGCACTTCGAACACCTCAACACGGCACCAATGTCACCGAAGCCCGAAAAGAGCAAGAAGGATCTCAAAGCCGAAGCCAAAGCTGAGGAGAAAGCACGCAAGCTACGCGAGAAAGAGGAGCAGAAAGAGCTCGACGAGAAGCGCCGAGTCGCATCCGCCAAACGCATGGAAGCCTACCGACAGCGCGAAGAAGAGCTCAAGCGCGTCATGGAGGAGTCAAAGCAGACTGCTGCTGTGGAAGCAAAAGCAAGAGGTGAGGTTGCGGCGCCGCCATCGCAGGAGAAGCCGGGCGGGCTCGCGAGGTTCAAACATGGAAGTATGAGCCTGAGGAGCAAGCCGAAGTTATTTGGGAAAGATAAGGACGGAAAATTGCCGCCTGTGCCACAGGGAGAGACGACGCAGGCTGCGCCGGAGGAGAAAGCGGAGAAAGCTATTAAGCCAGGTGAGCTGGAAAGGAGTGCCACGACGACCGAGAAGGTGAGGCATCGTTTTAGCCTGGGGAGGAAGAAGAGTCAGCCGCTGCAGTGACGTGTAACTCTCTCTGCGGGAGCTAGGTCGAACGGGTCTGTAAGGTATTTGAGCATTTGGCTCTAGTGGACTTGTGCATACTACGGCGGTGGGTGAGGCGAGGAACATAATATAAGGCGCATAGCGGAGGCGTCTTGCATTTGATGCGAAAAGCACAAGGAACACGCCATTGGCGTGAGCAGAAACGATACCATTTTCTGGATTGGCGTCGTTGGCTTGGTGGATTTAAGCCTAAGACTCGTCTGTACATGATCTGGCTCTTGGGCGAACATTGTATTATAGCTCATGGTCACAACGACTTGATCCCTTCAGGTTTTGTCTCCTCCCGGCTCGTCATGCGCCTCATGGTCCTCATGCGCCTCATGCGGCGGGCTCTGTTCCCTGCTGCATAATTCCCGTCTTGACTGCAGCGCTTCAACATGATGATGTCGTGCCTCAGGCTTCATGGTGCTGACTGGTCGTTCGTAGGAGTAGTCGCCCCGTCCTGTCGCCCTCCGCTTCAGAATGTCCTAATGCTTGCTCCTGCGAGGCCTGTGACTGGTAGATCACGGCTGGGTATCATATTTCCAAACTCAAAATGCCATCTCAATCCCCATTGCGCCTCAACCAAAAGCGATCGACCATAGTATGATCAGGAGGTTTATGAAGATCAGAGGAACTATGCTTGTCATCAGCTTCCACCTGGAACCTCAACACCTCTCTCCAAGCAACACTTACACCTCATCAACGTCCTCACGGAATTTATGAGATTTATGATCTTCGACTTGGCGCTGGTATTATCTTGCATGCCGCCAAAGGACGGCTCTTGTTGTGAGGAGCCCCAGCCGATGCGCGCGAGGAAACGGTCTTCGGAGAGGACGGCGATGGCATTGACGAGGAGGATTGAGACTGCGAAGAGTCATTTGTTAGGGATGGTGTTTGATTTGGGGTCGGGCGGGATGGTACCTTGGAAGAGGCCGCCGAAGGAGAGGACGAAGGAGGCCATATTGACAGTCGCGCAGTCTCGGAATCCAGGATATTAAGGAGCGAGAATGTCCAGTATTGTTAGAGGACAGGTAGATGTGGTGCAGCTATCCAGGTGATGTGTCTTGGTGTAGATCGCAAGTTGTCCAGCCCTCTGTAAGGCACTGAGGCCACAGCATTGGCTGCCCCACCCAATCAGCATCCCCGTAACCAGAAACATCAACATTCAATGTCCCTTTCCGACCCTCGATATACCTGGCGGGCATTGGAGATCAGACTTGCTCGCCAGCAAAGCATCAGTACCAACAATATGAATAGATACATAGGTAGAATACACCTCACCTGCATTTACGAAGCACTCAATTGACCACACCGCAGAGGACATTGGCACATATGTCCTGTTATGGGGCGTAATGATGCTACACCTGATCGTTTCGCCATATACCAAAGTCGAAGAATCATTCAACATGCAAGCGACCCACGACATCCTGACTTACGGCGTGCCCTTGAGCAATTCATCAAGTGTGCTTGCCCAGTACGATCATGTCAGCTTTCCTGGTTCCGTGCCCAGAACTTTTATTGGCTCGCTCCTTCTAGCTGGTATTGCGACTCTCCTTGGACCGCTCAAATTGCTCGGCCGGATTGACACCGCTCAAATCGTGACTCGAGGGATCCTGGGCACGGCAAACATGGCTGCCATCTTCCACGTTAAGAAAGCCATTGATACGGCTTTTGGCAAGACTGCCGGACGCTGGTACGTTCTGCTCCAAGCCAGTCAGTTTCATGTCATGTACTACGCTTCCAGAACGCTGCCCAACATGTTTGCGTTCTCCCTTGCCACAGTGGCTCTCGCGAACCTCATATTGGTCAAGTCGGTCACGTCCAAATCACCAAAGAGTGCGAAAAGGAGAAGGCTGGCATTATATCTCTTGACGCTAGCTGGCATCATCTTTCGCTCAGAGATCGCAATACTACTTGCTGTGGAGACTCTGCTCTTGCTCTTGCGACAAAGAGTCTCCCTAACCAAGGAAATCATACCAGCTGGCTTGGCAGGCGCCACTCTCGGTCTCGCGACGACCATCGCAACCGACTCCTTTTTCTGGCAGCAATTCCCGTTGTGGCCTGAGTGGGTCGGCTTCTACTACAACACAGTTCTTGGCAAGTCATCAGAATGGGGCACGAGTCCGTTTCATTTCTACTTCATCGATGCCTTGCCACGACTGCTCTTGAACCCAATGACATATGCTGTCTACATACCGCTAGCTCTTGCTACCAAGGCAACGCAACAGACGAGTCAGGATATCTTAATCCCGCATGGTCTCTTCGTCTTGCTGTACAGCTTCCTGCCACACAAGGAGTGGCGCTTCATAATTTACAGCATTCCTGCCTTCACGGCCGTGGCATCAGCTGGTGCTGCATGGATATGGACACGGCGGACGAAGAGCATCATGTACAGAACCTTGAGTATCGCGCTTGTGCTATCGACTGCACTTTCGTTCGTCATTAGCATGGGTCTGCTGTACATATCAAGCCTCAACTACCCAGGCGGCGAAGCACTACAAGCCTTGCATTCGCTTGTAAATGCCGAACGCAACATTCCTAAGCGGGTCTACTTGGACAACTTAGCATGCCAGACTGGCGTTACTCGTTTCCAGCAGATCAATCCCACCTGGTTATACGATAAGACCGAGGACGAAGTAACTCTCCTGGATCCAATGTTCTGGCAGCAATTCGACTATGTGATTGCCGAACATCCTGAAAGAGTGATCGGCAGCTGGCAGCCTGTACAAACTGTCGAAGGCTTTACAGGCTTGACTATCAAGCCTGAGCAAGACAGTGAGCTATTAGCGATGGCTCCGCATCTACGAGAGCAAGCTTTTGGCTTGTCCTTGATGAGAGTGCAAGGGCTGTACAACAATATTGCACATGCATTACGAAAGCGCGTCACGAAAGGTTACTGGCCTGCTGCGAAGACGGCCCCAAGGCTGCATGTATTGAGAAAGGAGCCGCCGCCGGTTGTTCAAGACTTTACATAATTCGATACTCTGTCATCGCGTTAGCATATAGACCTACAAACCTGCAGAGTCGGTTTCAAGCAGCATACTCTATCAGGTTGCCATCCGGGTCCCGAGTGTACACACTCCGCAGCTTCCCAATAGCACCGGTACGATCAACAATCTTGCCGCCCTCAAGGATCTGAGCAGGGTCAGCCAGCACATCCAATAATTTGCAGTGCATCTCTCACCTCCAGGCCTGCACCTTGCCATGCTTTTTGGACCTCCTCGACAGGGTGATCAGTGATAAAGCACAAGTCTTCACTGCCCGGCTGTACCTGACCGGCTTTGGGTTCGAACTCGTGGCCAGAGAGATGGAGATTCAGCTTCTGGTTGCCGAAGGAGAGAGCGTGTCTGCAGCGATGCGTTCAGCAGATGATAATGCTAGTCATGAACATGGCTGGATGGCACACCTTTCGTCGCCTTTAGACACGAACTTCTCGTGCTTCATGCCCAATCGTGTGGTGTAGAATTCGATGGTCTTAGGAATGCTTTTGACGGTCAGGACGACATGGTCGATCGCTTTCACAGCGAAGGGTGCTGCCATGCTGTCGGGAGAGTCGATTCAATGCACAAGAACTGTAATTCGATCAGGATGTCAATACAATCATGTGTACGCGGTCTGTGTCTGCAGAGGGCGATATCGCGTATTTCGAGGGAATTGTGGGGACAGATGTGAGGAGGTCAAAGTCACTTTACTTTAGATGACGTCTTGGCAGGGCAAGCTTAAGGGCAGCTACAGTTCTGACCCAAGAATCGATGTACAGGTCTTGTCTTCCATAATGGTGACATGATCGTATATCCATGTCTGCAGAAAGCTTTCTCGGCACGTTTTGCTGAACATTACAACTTCATCTGCGTCTGAACTGTGCCCAAGCAAAGGTCATTCAAGAATCGAGCAAGAAAAGGTGTAATAGAATTGCTACCGGCAGGACCAGCGAGGTTAGTTTCTTGGGTATGAAGGGTGGACTTGCGTATACCTCATCGGCTGAAGGTAAGGACGTGGGACAGCAGCTTTCAAGACCCCATTAACGCTTTCGAGCTCACGAGCTACATTCTTATCTCAACGATCTTTCTGCTCTTCCCCACCAATATCATCATGAGCCACTGCGGTTGTCATTGCCCACGATATCAACAGCGCGGCCCTTGATCGTGCCGCCATCTGCAGACACAGTAGGTCTTGACTCCTCCGACTTCCCTTGATCGTTGCTTGAATTGACTTGCTGCGCGTGCCCACAGCTCTCTTTGCTGTTTTCGAGCCAATCTTCGCGCTGCATCTGCTTCGGGACCAACCAAATGCTTGCTGTTCGCCCAGTTCCTGCCTTTGCGTGCCTCGAGCGAACAGCGATAGATCCCAATAGGCTGAACGTCGAAACCATCAAAATTGACGGGACTGTCTGTGGGAGTCATCCGCCAGAACACATTATCGTTCGATGCTTCAGAGACAAGGAATACACTTGGTGACGCAAAATGACGCCGTGTCTGGTCCTGCATCGCCTCCCAGTTCGTTGGAAATGTGTAAAACAATGGCGTGACTGTTGTAAACGCCACATTCACGTGCCCTGGATGTGGCCATTCAACTGATGCGTTTTGCGGCAAGTGGCGAAACGTGTCGACGTGAAATGCTTTGAGTAGGCTTGTGTAGATGAGAGGACGCAAGCAACGTCCTGGTTTTCGAGTTCCATCGATCAGATCGAAGTAAGGAGAGGGAGGTCTGCCAGACAGGTAGACTTCCATGTCAACGTGTGCCTGATCATGAACCAGTGGCTTTACTGATTGCGAAAGAACCTTTGCGACAGCCTCGCAAAGTGCTTGATGCTCGATTAGCTGTTGACCAAAAGTGTGCTGAATGTATTAGCAAGCTTACCCAAAGAGGGAGTCCACTCAGGTCCGATAAGAGTGGAAAAATTTCTGTGTCTCTCTGCAACCCAACGTAGTAATCGTGGAAAAGTCCTCGGGCTCGCCATCTGAAGCCATGATACCACCAATTCGCAGCGCTTGACGCCACTCAGCAGGGCACAAGGAAAGTTTGGCTTTAGCTTGAATCGATCGTGTAAGAAGACATCGCAATGCTCTAGGACCACAATCAGCTCGAGACTCGTGCTTCTGTAGTCATCACACTGTGCCTTGATCTCCCGACAAGTAGAGAACAAAGCAGCGGCCGGTGACCCTTTCACGCCGACGCGGGGAGTCCACGTCCAGCCGTCCGACCCATCCTGCCCTGATCGGTCGTCATAATCATCGATTTTGATAGCTGGCCTGCAGCTGAAGCCATACACCAGCAGTTGCAGCTCTGTAGGAAGGCGCAGGAATAGGAATGATCGTTCCGATGGTGGAGTCGACATTGCGGGATGCAGGTGCTGAAATTGCTTGCAGCGACATGCAGCAATATATGGAGCTTGTAAGCATGGAAGAGCCAGGGGCGAATTCGTGATCTTCCCGAATCACCAAAGAACATCTTTGGCGCAGTGCAGGGCCAGAACCCTTCGTGAGATTGCATGGCGCAACCAGCGAGAGATTGAAGCAAACCATGGGACAAACGCTGTACTTCTGTCGATGTTGAAGGCAGCAGGTTTCTTCAGTGATGGATTGTAGCCTTCTGCTCGCTAAGCTCCTTTGACAGCTCTCTGGCAGTCGCATTCATCACTCTGAACGTCGGATGCAAAAAGTCAAGCCAAAACATCTCGTCAACCGAAAGTGGACATTCCTCGTACTTCGCATACCAATCTCCCATTGTACCAGCCTCGTATGGCTTGCAGAAAGTTGTAGTATTCTTGTACGCACAGGTCTCCACGTACGAGCATGGAGTTTGAATAATCCTGCGAAACAACTTGTGCGAATCAAAGACATGCGCCCATGCATCTGAGTAGGTGGCAGTCAGATTCGTGGCCATAGCAACGATCTCGTCGTTGAAGGCCAAGGTATTGGTGGCCAAGTTCTGCTCGGACTTTTTGCCAAAGAGACCCGAGAGGAACAGTGGCGAGCGCTCGATGCACGGGACGGTGAAAAAGAGAAAGTTCCGGGCTCCAGACTGATAGACCTCGTCGACCAGTGTTGCATACAGCGCCATGTCCATCTTCAAGTGCCGCTTTCCACCACCCTCATACCCTTCAGTCGAGAGACCCACGACATCGTTGATGCCGATCCAGAAAACAAACAAGGAGCTCTCAGGCTTCCAGTCAAAGTCACGCTCGGCGGCGGCGCCATACCCATAATTCGGCATGTAGACATCTCGAACCTGCTGCTTCACCGTGATGATTTCGGGAGAAAGAGGCTTGACAATGTCCTCGTCCACCATGGCGCCTCCGCGTGCAAAGTTGATCGCTTTGAAGGCGGAGACGTTGTGGTCTAGCGCAAGAAATTCAAGCCAGCCAGGTCCGTTCACTGCGGTCCATTGTGACGGCGGGTCAGGGTTTCCCAAAGGAAGAGCGTCGCTAGGTGCTTGGCCGTCTGGCAAAAAGCCAGTCTGGCTGTAACCTAAAGATTTGTGAGTCTTTCGTCGTGACCATATATACTTGAGTGAACCACGCACTGTCGCCAAACACTATCATATGCGAAACGCCTTCCCAACCAGGCCATCTCGAGTCTGCAGACGCAGGACTTTGATATGTCCAGCCGCGCTGCACTCCGTTCAACCAAGGTCGAGCATAGCTGGTGTCACGCGACGACCAGGTCCCAAGCAGGGTGACCACGATCGCGGCACCGATTACTGCAGCAGAGATTCGCAGAGGCAAATGCCCCTTCAAGAGTTTGATGCCAGCTAAGGTCACACCGAAGAAGAGAAATAATAGTACGGCCACTGTAAACGCCTGCATCTTGGACGACAGAGCATGTAGAATTTGAGAAATCAAGACTGCAGACTGGCCGTCGTCAAGATATGAAGAGGAGTGCATGGCTAAAAGGTACAAGGTGCCCTTTGCATGTCAAGGGGATGCCAAACTTTAATGGCGTTAGAGTCGGTAACTTACTGGGCGCGGCTTGGTCAAGAACTTCTGGTTAGGGTTAGCGACAAAAGCCTCTCCTCAAGCCATCATACGTGGCCTGCCGTGTATTCTTTCTCCCAAAACAAAAACCATCTCCCGACCCAGTGCCCGACTTTTCAAGGCCTTGGCATGGGACTAAGGGCATGAATGAGAGGCAATGCTACCAGCCTGTGCACGGGAGTTCAGCAATCTGGTTTACCTAGATACATGCGGATCCGGCAACCATAAATCACATCCAGACATGGGCATCGTCACAAAAGCTATGCACCAGTACCCAAGCGTCGAGGATCTGGGATCCCTGCTCGAGGCGAATTGCCTCGGTAGCAGTCTGGAATTCCTTCTGGAGCCTGCAGAGTAGATTTCATTCCGAGTCACGACGATCACGTTCAGTTGCAAAATTGTCACTGGCTAGTGTTCGACAAGACAAGCATCCGGGGCGTAGTCAACGATAGATGCCGACGCAGCGTTGCCTCGCAGTTCGACTTATGTGTACTGTCTGCATCTGTAGGCCGCGGCACAGGCAAGAAGTCATCAAGCTATAGCGCTTGTCCTCTACATGAATGCACACATCATTTCGAAGCACTGAAAGCAGGGAAAAGCATTTCGAATCTCGCTTCAAAATTAAAGCAGCTGGCATCGCTGTCCCAGCCAGACTCGCAGCTCCAGATTCGCGGTAGAGCTTCGATCAGTCTTCGAGATACTGCAATCGAACTGCCCGCGCGTAATCAAGCCTTGACGCGAGGGCGATGTCAGAGGCAGCTTCGCAGGTTGAGACAAAAGCTTTAAGCGTAAGTTGACCCTATGACACCCGCACCATACACCTACAACGGGAGACCCAGCCCGCCAAGTGATAAGCACCATCTGCGATCGCTAGAAGGCAATACCGGAGTCTTGCAAACCAGTGCTCAAATGGACATACTACGCCATTCTTTACACGGTAGGACTGGCTACTAGCTATCACCACAAAATCTATCCACCAGCGTGTGTCCGTGTAGTTGGCGGGCGCATCGTAGATGCTGTAGACCGTGCAGGTGCGGCGGCCGGTAACGTCGTTATCGAGCTGTCTGATTGGGCTGGGTGTTGAAGCAGCGGCAGCGGTGGTAGTGTTGTGTCCTGGGGATTGGGTATGTGGAATGGCGTCTCCTTCATGGCAGGTTCAAACGTCCATTGCATCTAGTCTCATCAGCGGCAGGGCATGCGCGCGAACAAAGTTCATGATAATAGTACAAAGCCGGTCCATGGTATGAGATCGTGTCTCGCTTAGGTGTTGAGTCAAGGCGTGTTCTCCATCTGCTTCCGGCGTCGCCCTCTCATCATTGCCAACCACGTTAAGCTCGATGCTAAGGCACTGGGCATAACCGGAACGAATCAAAATCATTACGATTATGACATATCTCTAAACTCCTCTTGCGATATACGTTTACCATGTCCGTCATCTATCGCCTCGTGAGTACCACCTTTTCTTGCGTGCAATATCATCTCCAAACCACCAACTCCTCGCTCTCAAAGAAGACACCTCCAAAAATTGTATTGAACTGCAGATACCATCCTACGATCGTGACCCGCCCACGCTACCATTAACACTCGCACTCCCAACCTCCTTCTTCGCGGCATTCAAATGCCACTCCATGACCTTCTCAAAGATGCCCTTCCCATTACTTTCGATCACATCACCATGGCAAGGAATAATCTTCTCGAAATCCCACTTCGCGATCTTGGACACGCTCGCATTGAAGCCTCGTCGGTCTCCGGCTGCGATGGCATACCACAGCATTCGTTTTTGCCATGTTGCGTCGCCCTTAGCACTTTGTAGAGTATTCATCAATTTCGTCAGGATCCCAGAAGAGACATTCATGTCGGTCTTGCTGAATTGTTCGGTTGCTGGCAGGTTGAATAGCAGATCGGCTTCGATCAACGTCTTCGTCGGCTTATGATTGAACACCAACTCCTGATTTGCATGCGCATGCACATACTCCATATCGAATTCCCTGTCAAACTCGTCGCTCACAGAGAACTGGCCTTTGCTATCCTTCCGGAAAAGTGTCCATCGATCATCAGGTATCTTAAAGTAGCCCTGCTTCTCCCGATACCCCGGCAACGTCTCCGGCCCTATGACCTTCGCCTCCGGCCACTGTTTGTGCCAGCTCTCCAGAAAGATATGGTGTTCCTGGTCGAGGGCAGTGATATAATGTATCTGGCCATTTCCAAAGGATGCGAGCTCTTTCTTGACGGTGTCGGTGAGGGCAACGGGGCTGAAGACTGCGAGGTTTCCTGAGGCGAGCTTGACAATGGTCCCGCGACCACCGATCTTGACGCGACCGAAGCGGAGGAAGGGGGTGGAGCAGATTTTGATGGAGGGGTTGACGTCGCGGATGACCATTACTTTGTCCGGGTTGGAGGGGATGAGTTTGGAGGCGGAGGAGGCCATTGTGGTGGTTGTGATATCAGTATACACGTGTGTGTCGCGTGACAATGAAGGTGTGTAGATCTGGAGGTGTCTCGTGGAAATATCGAGATTGCGACTGGTCCGTATTATTATATATTTGCTGGCAGTCGCGGCCGCGGAGGTTGTTTCTAGTAACTTGTCGCAATCAATGACCACCCACACGACCTGTATTACCAAGCAAATACCAGTGCGGATCCGGAGAACGAAGTCAGGCCGCAGTCAAAGGCATACCACCGTGAGCTCGTTGCACGCAATCAGCAGAATGGGTAAAAGCGCCTGCACTTTCACATGATATTCCCGTGATGGCGTCATGTCAAAGCTTATTCCCAGCTATGATCGACTGGCGGGCCGGAGCGAGACAGCGCCGCTCGATCGGGTGCTTCGATGTTTCACCTGGAGCTTTTCTAGATGTGTCGTGCATAAACCCGGACACGGGACCTTGATGGACCGGTCAAGACTCGACATCGCGTTCAAGTTTGGGGAAGAGCAGCGACATGGCATCCTCAGCGCTGTTTCGACGAGTTTTGGCGCTCCCGCCCGCCCTCCGCCGCAGCGTGTACAGCAATGCATCATCGCCAGCAACCACCACTTCTGGCCCTGAGATCTTCGATGTGGTCACCATTGGCGGTGGTCCAGTCGGATTGTCCTTCGTCTCGGCCTTGCGATCACATCCAGCTACCCGAGACCTGAAGATTGCCCTGGTCGACTCACAAGACCTGACGACGTCTCGCACAGTGGCAGGAGGCGATGCGTACTCCAACCGATGCTCCAGCTTGACGCCCAGCAGTCTCAAGTTCCTGAGGCAGACCGGAGCTTGGGACAAGATTGTGCGGGAGAGGACGCAGGAGTATCATGGCATGGAGGTGTGGGATGGCGTGAGCGGGAGCAAAGTGCGCTTCGATGCGATGGACAAGGGCAGTGGGCTGCTGGATGCCGTGGCTGAGCTGGTGCCGGGGAGCAGATTCCAAGCAAGCAGGCGAAAGTACGAGACTGGCAAGGACGATGGGGTCGTGGCCACCATGTGCGAAAACAACAATCTGGTGTCAGCCCTGCTGCAGCACTTGAAAGAGCAGACATCCACTGGGGAGGCATTCAAGATGCTGGACAAGACGAAAGTGGAGACCATTGAGCTGGGACCGGAGCCACGGGACGAGCCCTCCCTTGACCTATCACAATGGCCAATCGTCAACACTAGCCACGGCTCTCTAGCTGCCCGTCTCGTTGTCGGCGCAGACGGCGCCAACAGCCCTGTCCGCAGTTTCGCAGACATCCCCTCTCCAGGCTGGGACTACAACCAGCACGGCATAGTCGCTACCCTCGACCTCGACCATTCCTTCCACCAAGATGACTTCCGAGCAGCCTTCCAGCGCTTCCTTCCCACCGGCCCCATTGCACTCCTCCCGTTGCCAGGAGACAAAGCAAGCCTTGTCTGGTCCACCACACCGCAACATGCTGCTAAACTCAAGTCTCTAGCACCAGAAGATTTCGTGGCGGCGGTCAATGCAGCGTTCCGTCTGATGCCTGTGGATCTCAATTACATGCTCACGTCGTCAAACACTCCCTCGCCCTCAGAGGAGCTAGCATGGCGCGAAGCATCTACCTCCCCCTCCTCCACCGGCCTCCCCACCAGCCTCCCGCGCGTCATCGGCGTTCAACCCAAAACCACCGCCTCCTTCCCCCTCCGCTTCCGCCACGCAGATACTTACACCGGCCACCGCGTCGCACTGATTGGCGACGCAGCACATACCATCCACCCCCTCGCAGGCCAAGGTCTCAACCTCGGTCTCGCAGACGCGGAGAGCCTGGCGAAGAACATAGCATATGGGGTGCAGCATGGCATGGACATCGGCACGTGCTGGACGCTCGATGGCTATAATAGCGAAAGATGGGCAGCGAACAATGCAATGCTCGGCGTGTGTGACAAGTTGCAGAAGCTGTATAGTGCGGAGTCTGGACCGGTTGTGTGGGGCAGGAGCCTTGGATTGGGCTTGGTGGACAGGCTTGGGCCGATCAAGGGGATGCTGATGGGTGCTGCTTCTGGACGGGCTTGAGTGGCCATCACGGCAGGGGAGTAGCGCGGTTTGCATACAAGTTACGAAGAAGAAGGAATGCACTGTTATCTTCCTTCGAAGCCACTTCCGAGACGAGCGTCTGAGGGGTAGTTGGACCTTTCCATTCCTTCCGCTTACTTGCAGGCCTTCATTATTTCCACCGGCCGTGGCGCGACTGCAATCTCGATGTGTCTGAGGCAGAAAACATGCTGAGTGCACTGCGGGAGCAGATGGAGCAAGAAGTCCATTACTCTTAACAAGCCACCAACAGGCGTTCCACGAGCATGAAAACAGCTTCATAGCTACTTCATCTCGTGCGGCTGAGATCGACACGCCACTCATGCAGCACGGACAAGCTCAGTCAGCCCTTTGTCCTTCGCCTACACATTTGATCATGCATGGGATAGCTTCGAGCTTCACGCACGTACGCACTCCAGAGTTGCTTGATATGTATCTCGTCAGATTTCGTGCGGCTGAAGGCTAATTTCCGTCGCTTACGCCCGTAGGATTACCGGACATAGGCAGAACACACGCCGACGCTGTAGATTGAGCCGTGTTGAATAGTGTGTTCTTCGTAAGCAACCTAATGAAGCAGCAGATTATATGAAATTGCTGTCAACATTACTCGAATCCACATTCCGTCTTGCCTACGATAATTCGAAGCAAGCCTTGCACTTCCTAGCCTAAAAGAAGCTACCACAAACCAGGCGATAAGATCAATACTTGCACAACTCCATCTCCAATTTCACCCAAGCCCACCCAAAAGACAACCCTCCCAATATGCCTCCCTCCACCCTCCCCCACGACCAACTCCTCTCCAACCTCAAAGCCACCACCACCGCCCTCATCTCCGGCTTCGACACCTGGACCCGGGAAGCCCTCGCCGCCCACCGCTCCCCAGACTTCATCTACCACTTCCACCCTACCTCCCTCGGACCCCAAATGTCCGGTGCCCACACCCTAGACCAATTCCTGGACCGCTGGGAGAACGTGATGAAACCTACTTTTACTAATTTTCACGTAAGGGCACCCCCATCCATCTCCCTTTCACATATCCCAGCTGGCTAATCAGGGATACGCTATAGTTTGAGGCGCAGTTTTCAAGCTACGACGTCGAGAACAGGAGATCTGTGCTGTATGGCCTCACGACTGCGGATTCGCCTTTAGGGCCCGGGACGTTTAGGAATGAGGTTTGTCTTATTACTACGTTTAATGAGGAGGGGACGGAGGCGGTGCGGTGCGATGAGATGATGGATTCGGCGTTTGTGGGGGAGTTTTTGGGGAGGCTTGCTGCGCTGCAGGGCGTGGGTGCTGATGGGGCAAAGGAGGAAGGGAAGGAGGGGACGTAGGTAGGGAATTGGGGACATGCTGGTGCCATGTTTCTGGATCAATGAGCTGATACGCTAGAAGTGAGGGAAGGTGAGCTGAGACGAAATGACTCAAGGCCACGCGGATCCTCTGTCTTCTGCGAGAACCTCGACAGTAGTGTACCTCGCGCAACAACGCGACTTCGATCTTCGCATTAACAATCAATGACATCTGCACCCGAGTTATAACTACGCTCCCCAACTCCTCACGCGACTACAATCGCACCAGCCTCTGTCTTCCCCTCACCCTCGCCTCCCCTCAGCCAGCCTACAAACCCGACCCTTCCCCTTCGTCCCCTCAAGAGCAGGCCGCCACATCCCACGTCGGCACATTAGCCGTACAAGCGTACCCAGCACCCGTGCACGGCTTATCCTACAAAACCACGAAATCCACAACGTTAGTAAGGTAATCCAAGCCATATAGCGCGCGTGCGCATGGGGATATTCAAAAGCCAGCCCATATCAACCGCACCACAAGAGGGGGGAAGGAGATGCAGACATACAGCTGTACAGAGTTGGATTGTCCGTTGTCCGAGGGAGTTCGTTAGGACGCAGTTGCCGGGTCCTTCGACTGCTACGCCGCAGTACTGTTGGATGCAATGGTAGTGTTAGTTGGGAATCTTTTTTGAGGGGAGTTGGGGGAGGGTGAGGGCGTACGCCAATCCATTCAGCGGCAACGAGGTGCGTCGACGCGAGGAGGAGGAGAGAGAGGAATGAGGTGGCGGGCTGCATGTTTATCTGGTCGCGGGCTGTCGTTGGGAATTTGGTTACGTGAACGTGGAAGAGATGGGGGAAGAATGAAGTTCAAACTTGAGTTGAGACAAGCTTAGGGATGTCTGAGAATGTCTCACTATCTGCGGCGATGCCGCGGCTAGCATGAGACACCAAGGATAGAAGTAGACCGGTGCTCGTGTTATACGAAGACCATTTGCTTAAATTGGCTGATCTGTTGGAGTCTAGACTCACCAGAAAGTAGTTATCAAAGCAACGGTGTATATGATCGGCTGCGTTCCCAAGCACCGCATGTATCTGGATGCAAGACTTGCTGCAAAGCAGCCGTGAAGGCTGCATACGGGAAGAATACTTCGTGTGCATGATTTGCGTCTGGCTGTCCTGCAAATTGTCTCTGACGGGATTCCAAGATCTTCGGCCGAGCCAGCCTTCTTGTCCTGACTTTACCCCCAGACCTTCGCCCGAACTGGACTTGCTAGGACAGGTTCGAGTGTGGAGGAGTGAAGAGCTCGTCACTTTGTTCCTCATCAGCAGCCTTCCGATCTAAAAAAGCCCAAGAGACAACCCATAGAAATAATCGCATTTACGACCTGGCCACAGCCCAACCAGATTAAAGCCATACCATTCTCCCTGATCATCCGTCACATCCAATTGCCATAACCTATTCCCTTCCGAATTGCATTGCGGCATCAGGACCTTATCAGTCCCTCCATTCTCCAGCGCAGCAAGATTAGCCACTACTTCCGCATGATTCGTCGGCATAGTGCAGAATTTCGGCACCCACATGAAGGGTCGCCAGCGAATCTTCAACTGAGTCTCCGTGCCACGCAATCTGCGCGCAATCGGTGGCAAGAAGGTGCGATGGTAATCCAGAGCTTTATAGACGTCGAGTTGTGATCCAGTAAGGCAGGAATAGCTCGCCATGACTATTCTCTGTTGCAGGTCTCACGCCACTCCCACAGGTAAGGCGGTTCTGGAACTGACCCTAGTGATCGTGACATGTCCAGTCCATGTTCAATGATGAATCGTTACCAAGCACCTATGCACATGTGCCGTCGGCCTTCCTTGCTCGTCGATTCGGGTGGTATGCGTCGATGACTGTTGAAAACACTGCTTCCATGTAATCGTAGGCGTAGACAAGCATAGCATACCGCTGTTCAAGCACATCATTGCATTGAGCACTCCTGTGTCAAGCTTGCTACTCGCTATACGGTGTCAAGCATCCCGTAGATGACTCGAGCGCCGACTCAAAATGCAGTCATGTCTGCTGTTTCAATCGGCCGCAAGCAGCAAGTTGCCACCATCACCCTTCTCCGTGAATGTGCATTGTCCTAGTCCTCGGAAAGATCGTCCTTCGACAACCACCAAATCGGATCATATCCGAACCAATTGTTTGGCCCTTCAGTCATATGCAGACCCCACATCTACCACTCCTCTGACGCCTCACACTCAGGCTTGACTCGCACGGTCGTCTCCCCATGCTCCCGCGCAGCACGGTTGGCCACTACCTCACCATGGTTTGTCGGCATCGTGCAATACAGCGGCATGGGGAGGACTGACTTCAAGTTGAACTTAGTAGAGGCATTCAGCATCTGGAACCATCGGCGTGCAATGCTGGGCAGGAAAACTCGCCTGTTATCATCATCCATGTACCACTCAAGCTGTCGCCACCCTCGATCTGCCCAGCAGTTGAGGTCGATGAGGCAGCCGACGTGCGCAGAGGAGTGGAGCAGCGGCACGATAATGTCTGTTTGAGAGCGCTCCAGATTCAACCAAAATCCTGTTGCGAATACTCGCATCAGCGACACAATTGAAGGTGGGCTTGGAATGATTCACTTACTTTCGGCAGCTGGCTTGGCAAAGCGGAGTATCTCAGTCTCATCGTCGTCATACTGGTCATTCGCTTGCTCATGGTACTCCCTCGGTACTAGACATGCCCAATTCACTTGCCCTTCGCCTTTCTTGATCTTGGCCAAGATTCTGGCCTGAGATGAGCTTGGCTTGAACTGCTGTTGATTGAAGAAGTCGTAGCCGCCTCCCATGTAGAAGCGGACCGACAGCTTCGGTAGTGTAGTCTCGAGGTACTCGTCGTGGATCTGCCTGCAGACTAGCAGGACGGGCATGAAGACTGCACCAGAGAACTTGATCCTATATTGATAGCGCTTCGGGAATCCGGTGGAGCGTTCTTCAAGTCGCAGGTAATCCGTTGTTGTCAAATACAGGTAGATGCTATCACGCAGCTCGCGTTGGCAGAGTCAAGAGTTGAGGCGCCATCATGTCGCTGCTGCTTGATCTTCAATGTTGCATCGACTTGGCTGTCCGCGGCAAATGTGTATTGTATTGTCAAGATGTCGAGTGCGAGAAAATGTGTAAGCAAGGAAGAAGGGAAGGTCAGTGGCAGTGACGAGGAACAAGCTGAAGCCACTTTCACATGCCGGAGAACAGCTTGAGCATGGACAATCGCATCATGATCTGCTTCACCATCCCTCAGCTTGAGTGTAATGTGCATCTCCATTACATGAAGCTTTGCAGATCTGCGGCGTCGATGTAGCACGTGCCGATAGCCTTCATGTGCAGGCGCCGCGGCTCGACACTGGCGGTTAGTGTCCTGTCGCCCTGCGTGAACACTGGAGCGGGCTTGATAGATCTTTGTCTATGGGTTTTCTTCCACAGATAGTGAATGGTAGTATCAACGTCACGAGCGGACTGTAAGCAGACTTCAAGGCCTCTGCTGATCTGTCAGATGCCGTTCGCCGTTGATCGTGTCCGAGCTTCGGGCATCTCATACATGCAGCCTGTAAATTATTCATGACTTGTGAACAGTCCTCTCATCAGTCAGTAAAGCTCGGATCGCCTATTGTGGTTCCCGTCATAAGTCAAGTCAACTCAAGCTGTCAATACGCCAGTCAGATGAATATTGTTTGACTAACGTGACTGACGGTGAGATCAGCCTCTTGACATGGTACTCACCCGGTCATTAGCCAGTCGGTAAAGCTGTCTTTGGCTGATTGTTGAGACGATTGCTTGTGAGTCGAAACCCACGTGAAGGAGAATAAATATGCCTACCTCAACCATCATTAGATCGTGCCGTCCTTCCTGAGAAAACCCAGCTGCACCTCTACACCGGTCCTCTCCGTCCAAGTCTTCTCCCAATGCTCATACTTGTTCTTGAACTCATCGCGAACATTCACAAGCTCCCAAATTGGGTAGTGTCCTCGCGGTAGCGATCGTACAGGCCTCAGTGCTTTCGTGAGCGGCTTCGGAATGACCTTGAGCAGCTCCTAATCGAGACTCTGCCGAAACTGTACATGCTGCAGAACAAAGTCCGGTGCTGCAGAGCCTTGCTGGCTCAACGTCCTACGTGCACGAGAGGGAATATGTGGAGACGTTGGCAATGCCATGAGACGATCGGGCGCATTCCGCTTGGTTCTTCCAAGATGATAGAAGTGTTGTTGCAATGCCTCCATGACCACGAAGTTTTGGTGTAAGATGACTTGAACACTATTGCACTGCACTCGATGCGCCGGAGCGTCTCATTTCTGACACATCATGCTGTCTCCATATCGAGTTTGAGCGGCGTGTGGACGGCCTGTGACAAGCTGTTTTGCGTCCACCATGTTGACCAGAAAGCGCTGGCTCCGAGCTGACAAGCATGTGCTAGCACCCAAATCTCGGCTCTGGGTCCCGCACCTTCTCGTACCTTATTTTCGATATCTGGAGGTTCGCTCAACCCGAGGACAGTGTGACGCAGGTCATAGCTGACAAAGCTGAAACCTCAGAGGTCGTTAAGAGGTAAATGGTCCATGTAATCCAAGCGCCGCTGGCAGATCTCAAGCTCACGATCGAGATTGAGACTGGAGGCATTGTCGTGATGCTGGGAACGTGAGGACACCCGCTCCGTGGTGCTGGCATTTGGTGTCTTGTTCACTTCGCGCGCAATTTGTGCGAGTCGTTCCAAGATCACCCAGCCGTGGGTAATCAACGAACGGAGCTCCTGACCAAGTGGATCTTCAGCAGCAACTGGAAAATCTCGACGGCATTCCAGCAGGATGGCGGCAAGCTGATAATATCTTAATTTCTTGAGCCATCTTGGGACTACCCGCACGTCGCCGCTGGAAGGCTTAGGCACTTCAATGAATATCCTTGACTGCCGCGGAAATGTGACCCATGCCACGATTTGGGCAAGGCTGTGTGCGTGGGTTGTGATGAGGTCTCGCATTTGGCGATTTACAAGGCGGAAGTTGAGAAAGCAATCGATATCGCTATGCTCCAGGACATGGAGCAGTAAGTCGGAGGGAAGCTTTGCCATGATGATATGAAGCCTCTCCAGTCGATGGATGGGTACTTGAAAGACGGATGGGGATACGCATTTTCGAAGAACACACAGATTTCGAAGCCGGTCTCGTGGACATGTTTCACGACACTAGTGAAGGTACCTGGACCGCCGCGCATGACAATGGGCTTGTGAAACGACGATGAGCGTGCATGAGCCATCGGCTTTCGCCGAGAGCGCAAGTACAGTAATCGAGAGTAGCAGTGTTGACGAGGTCGAAGGCAAAGTGTTGATGGGAAAGAAGCTATGCAATAAATACTACGCTGGGATGTGCTGCATATCATCAGTATTGATTAACGGCTACCCCAGATTTGCGCGGCTAAATTTGCTGCACCATCCCTGCTTCAACGCGGCACCCTTACCGAATTACGCGGTCCGACGTCGACGTCCATAGATGAAATAAACAAGGAGGTTCCTGTGCCTGTACCTGCTTCTGTTCTATATATCATCACCGTAGCGATGAGCAACTCTTCTCCTTCTCGCCCTTCCTTATGATGCTCTCCCGCCATGCGGTCTTGCAACACCTCCGACAGGCAATACGCCGCATTCCATTCCTTCGACGACTTTCCTTTATAACAACCGCTTTGACGCTAATCTGGATTTATACATTGCACTGGGGTGAACGGTCGGTGTTCAGGACACATGTAGCCAGCTGTGACTGGAGGAGATGGGAGAGATGGCCAAAAGATGCTGCACCGCATCGTATGGTGTTTATAGCAGATCCGCAGTTGGTGGATCCGCACACATATCCTGGCAGACCTTGGCCGCTGTCAAGCCTGACTGAGGCATATACGGATCGGTACATGGCCAGGAACTTCAGACTGATCAATCAACACTTGGATCCGGATACGATTACATTTCTCGGCGATCTCTTTGACGGAGGCAGGGAGTGGGCACCATCACATGCCAAGCCCTTGAGATCGAGCCAGCGCAAGCAGTTGGACCAAAAGATCGAGGGGAAAACGCGCGGGAAGAGGAGTGATGAAGCCGACGCTACTGATTCATCTGCTGGCGCGAAGGTGAAGAGAAGCTGGGAGACCTTCGAGAAGGCCAAGTTGAGGCCGCATGATCACGCCATCAAGAAGGAGGACCACTTTTTAGACGAACGTGGTAATGACCTGAAGGAGTTTGTGTATGGGGAAGATGGCAGGTGGGCACAATGGGGTCAGGAACAGTGGGACGCGGACTACGAGCGGTTCGGACGCATCTTCTTCGAGGAGGACCAATTGTATCCTCACCGAGACCGCAAGGTGCTGCCAGTTTTTGAGATCACTCAGGACGCCGTTGCGGTGGAGAATGGCGCTCGCAACATCACAACTCAGGAGTACGGTGTGGCAGGTGGCAAGTCGCGACGTATACTTGCTGGTCTACCAGGCAATCACGACATTGGCTTTGGGTACGGTGTGCAGCTTGCCGTAAGAGATCGCTTTCATATGCGCTTTGATGAGACAAACCGTGTGGATGTCATTGGCAATCACACTTTCATCAGCATTGACGCACCATCGCTGTCTGCGTTCAGCCAATTCATGCCGGAAGGTGGGGAGACACCCGCCACCAAGATCTCCGAGCTCAAGCACCTCTGGGAGCCAACGATGAAATTCCTCGAGACCTTGCGCGAGCCGTCCCACCAAGCAGTGGCTGATGCGCTTCAAGCACTCTACCCAGACCAGCTTGGGCACACAGGGCACGCGCATACTGTTGTCGATCCTGAGAACGAGGCAAAGGCAGCCGACACGATCAAAGAGGAGCCTACTGCGCAACTACCAGTCATCCTGCTCACACACGTGCCGCTGTACCGCGATCCAGACACCGACTGCGGCAGATACCGCGAAAGCGGGAAAGCCATAGCGATCCGTGCTGGCTACCAGTACCAGAACGTCATCACCCGATCTTTGTCTGGAAGCTTGATGGGCAATTTGTTCGCCGCAGGTGAAGTCTCGCATGTATTCTCTGGTGACGACCACGATTACTGCGACGTCACACACCGATACAATATTGGTCAGCCAGGGCCCGATGGCAGCACCCGGAAAGCCTATATCAAGACCGTACCGGAGACAACAGTCAAGAGCTTCTCGTGGGCTATGGGCGTCAGACGGCCTGGCTTCCAGCTCCTGAGCCTTTGGAATCCTGTGGATGAAAAGGGTGAGACAGTCGGCACACCACTTCCGACGATACAAACTCAGATCTGCCTCTTGCCCGATCAACTCAACATCTTCATTGACTACGCACTGCTGCTCGGTGTGACCCTTGCGATCTTGTTACTCCGCGCCGTCGTGCTCAGTCTGCGACCAGAGAGGCCGGAAGACGATGCCACATTGACGCCTCCCAAATTCATCCTTCCTCGATACCGTCCTAGCAAGACCAAAGCTACAGCAAACGGCTTCTCAACACCCACACGCACCAACAGCGGAAAGAAATCTCGTCAACGCGCCTCCTCGACCTCGACATCCAACAGCCACAACAGCCCTCACCCCGGCAATTTAAGCGTACAGCGTAGCTACACTGCCCGCACTCGCGGCGGCAGCCCTTCTATGCCCGATCTGAATGAGAACGACGGCAGGCCATTGATCGACAAGGCCGGCTTTTATCCGGCTGTGAGGTGGACGGATCCGGATGAGGAGAGTGAGGATGAGGAGAAGAGTGTGGGTCTTCCGGCTGAATTCGAGGATGGTGGTACTGATAGCCAGGGGAAGAGCAGACGAAGTGTGAAGAAGACGAAGGTCAGAAGGGCACTGGGAGAGTTTGCTAGTAGTCTGGTGGTTATCGGGTTGCCGAGCTTTGGGTTCTATCTGTGGTTAATACGTAATGGATGAAGTGCAAGTTGACAGGTATCCCAGACGAAAGTTTGCTCGCGATCGATGTTGTTGTCAAAAGCGTTGCTGGATCTTATGGCTCGGTCAAGGTCGTGGAACTAGTGGCTCCGGCAACCAATGTCAATCTATCCGGCACTCGGACAGCATCAGGCGTTGATACTCACCGGAACCGTTGCCATTGATTCACGGCATTGACGTCTCGCCTCTGATTGCCTTTGGGCTCCGCTACAATAATATCCATTTGCTGGCGACAGGCTTTCCAGGCTATCGCAAATGCCTCGCCTAAGAACGCTCGGGTCACCTCGCTGAGTCCAGAAGATGTGATGGCCAAGATGGAAGATGGAATTTACACACCAGGCTGCAGAAGATTTCCGCAATTCATCGTTGAGCACGACATTCACTCGAGCGGCCAGAAGCTGCTTGTGGCTTCTTGTAGCCTCGCAACGTAGCATTGACCTACCAGGCTGTAGAACATCTGGTCTCGGTCGTAGAGCTCGCCATTCACTCAACCGACCAGAAACTGCTTGTGGCTCCTTTGAAGCTCGCAACGTCGCCCGCAGGCACTGAGTACATATATCAAGGCTGGTAGTCCACATGGTAATCATGATCCATTATCATCGCCAGCATGTCGAGATCCAACAGCGGAAACGTCGAAGAGAAGCTTCACGAGCGATACCTGGCTCTTGGTTTTCGCGATAATACCACGCAGGAGGTAGCATTCCAGGAACTCGTGCAATCTCAACTATCGCAGATCCCACGCACAAATGCACAACGCAGGAAGTCACTCGCGCCCGATCAGAATGCAGAGTTCGTTACGAGTTTCCTTCGCGCATTCGGTGAACGCCTCTGGCCATCTAAGGTACCAAGACGAGGACATCTGTCGGAGCCACTGATCCACAGCAGGAGACTCCGGGCCAAAGAGACGACACGTCTTCGGTATCCGGTATACTCGAAGGATAGCCAGTACACGGGTGCAAATCTGAGGCGCCTGGAGAAGAGGATGGGGAGGGAGCTGAATGATGAGGAGAAGATTGTGCAATCTCCGCTTGGGAAGTTGTTCAAGCTGTATGCTGATGTTGCTGCGCGCGTGGATGTGGTTGAGGGGAGGGTGGATGCTGATGCGGGTGCTTTGATGGATGTCATTCTTGATGCGCGCGGGAGAGTGGACATTGACGAGACAGGTGAGGGTGGTGAGGGGGAGAGTGAAGCAGTTTCTGAGGATGACGTTGACAATGATGAGCTTGATGAGCCTGAAGACGACGAAAGTGGGAGTGAGGATGAGGACGAGGCTTGATTTGATGGCATTGGCGTTGGCAGAGCCCCTAGCGAGCCTTGCCAGTCTTTCGCCACCATCGCATACATACACTTCCCAGGCCTAAATTTCACCGCGCAACTCAGTCGGTGCATCAAAACAGCCGCTTCTGCTTCAGCACGCCATCAACATCCCACCCATATTTTGCCGCTTCTTTCCTCACAGCCGGCAAGTTCTCCCTCATGATCCTGATTTCCTGATTGTTGATCTTCCCAGTCGTGTACACATAGAGCAATGGTTTCTTCGTCATGCTACGACTCAAATCGTGTAGCAGCTCAATGCCCTGGCGCTTGCGTGTAGTGAACGCGTCGGCCTCGGAAATACTGATGAGAGATGTTTCAGAAGTGCGGCGATTGACCCAGAGATCGGCCATGCGACCATGCTCGAGATCAAGCGTGAGCTGGGTCAGAGAGGTAGTTGTGCTGGAGACGTCAAATTGGCAAAGCTGCTTGACCGATGACTCTACGGCAGCCAGCAGACGGTCGCGCGCTGGAGGCTTCATGACAGCAAAGCGAGAAGCAGAAGACGTTAGATCCAGGATGGCGCCTTCAGCAAAGTCCTCCTGCGGACCTCGGTGCCAGAGTGGCGCATGGATCCTGAGCTTGCGCAGGTAGGATATATTGGCGGGACCAATGGTCGCAAGGAAGGACTCGAGCTGCATCCATGCGGATGTCGGCCACGGGAACCAGAATGTGTTACCTGAGTAGAAGACATGGGCTGCCTCGCGGGAGACAGCTCTTGACACAAAGAGAAGGCCTGTTGTGAGAGCACGACATGGGGCACGGTCTTTTCTGGTCTTTGCCGCACGCTCCTCCAGAGCGAATTTGAAGGGCTGCATGTCGTTCTGCATCTGCGCGACACCGGCGATGACTTTATTCCAAGCGACGGGGAGAGAATACGTGACATCCCCTGAAGTGATGCTCTCTGTGGCTGAAGGCATGCGAGTGTGGCCATTGACGAAGGAGCGCAGCCAGGTGAAGTCGATCTTGATGGGTTCGGTGCTGATCAGTAGAAGTTCAAGGATGCACTTGCGAGCTTTATCTGGCAATCGAGCAAAAGGGAAGTCACGGATTGGCCTGAGCCGGGGCTGGGGCTTCGGCTTTGACTTTGGCGGTGCTGGCGCAACACTGCCGTAGTCAGGGACATAGCGATCTACATTTTCCACTTTCTCGCTGCGTCGCAATTTCAGGAGGTCTTCGTAGGACATGTCGCTCTTGCGGGGATCCCACTGGCGCTGGACTGCATTGCGCTGGGTATTCCAGGTCTTGCCAGTGTCTTTGCCAGAATGGACTCGGGTCATGGCCTTTGATGTCGCAGATGCGGAGCTGCCGCGTGATGTCGGAGAGCTAACAACGCCATCCGTGCGCGAGGACCGGGAAGGCGGCTTTGTAGAAGTGGGTGACAGGAGAGTCTCGCGCAGCTTTGCGGCACCCGGGCGGTCGAGAAGCACGCGACGAGAAGGGTGGACGTGGCGGCTGTGCTCATCTTCACCCCGATGGCTTTTGCTCTTGGCACTACTGGAAATGTCAGGGCCGCCGGCCTTCGCTGTCTTCTTGGAAGTGGTCCCCGCGATTGGTGACGAAAGAGATTGCAGATCCGACTCCAGCTTGATGTCCACGGGAGGGGTGTAGGCAGTGTCACTGCTGGGTGTGTCGAACTCCGCAAAGAGGTCGAGCTTCTGCTTCTTGCCGGTACTGTAATCAGCTGATGGCGCTGAGCGCTTGGATGAAGTGGGAACGTCAGATTGCTGCTGTGGTGCTCGCAATATCGCAGTGTTTGGACTAGATGTCGAGGTGCTGCTGCCTATCAGACTCGCGAGCTCATTGTCAAAGATCCCGCGCGCGACAGCGAACGCATCGTGCGGATCCATGTCCTAGGTTGAAACGCTTTGCAAATGTAGTCGATGAACTTGGCGATGTTGTCGATGTCGGTGATGTTGTCAATTTTGATTCTGGCTTGAAGTGCAAGGGTGCAAACAAGCTTCGACGCTAGTTGTCTCACCGTTGCTTCCAACGGAAGGAGCGCAAACAGAACACAAGCTCGAGTGTACCACCGACATTTGCAGCATGGCAGCACTTTGAGTCAAGCAAACGAGGCGATGCACACCGAAGGGTGCATTTGATGGAGTCTGGATGAAGCGGAGTTCGTTCTTCCTGCAGTCTACGTCTCTACCACACACTCTTTTGTCCACTCTCGGATGACCCTGTTGCAGGACTGTGCGGCAGGCGGCAGGTCCCACACCGCACGCAGTGACCGTAACGTCAGTTTGGATGACCGTCCGTTATCATGCCGGCTAGAGCCGCTCGGACCGTACGTTTGCTCTGATCTGACTGACCTTTCGGCTGGCAGAGTTTCGAGGCAAGTGGAGGCAGATGTGCCGTCCGCTTGAGCGATGAGTCGAGAGGCACATGGCTTGTGTGGGTCGGGTTGGCATGAGGAATGCTAAAGTCGAAATTGTTGATTCCGAACCGCAATGGACGTCACTCAGGAGTTGGCATCAATGTCCGCCCAAATCGCCTTCATCTTCGCTCTTTTTTCCTTCGCCTCCTCCCGATTCTTGACCGTTCTCTCCACCCTTTCGGCTCGCAGACACTTATTCACTTCAGTCTTCAAACCACTGCACATCCCCATACACTTCCACAGAAATCCTTTGGCGTGGCATTCATCGAGTGCGGTCATGATCTCCTCGCACCCTAGTCGCCGTCAGCATGGGCGATGTTGATGTTGCGCGTTTGAGCATACCCGTATTATCCTTGGTGTGTAGATGAGGATGCATGATGTATGTGATGTCTCGCACTCAGCCTGCCTCCTCCTCAACCGAACACAAACGAAAAGTTCAATGTCGTTCGATCTCATGGAGAGACATCATAGAAGTAGAAGGTTCAAGGTCGATGATCACGTGGCTATCATGACTCATGGCCAGAATTGCCCTTCCACCATTCGTAGGCTTGCTCGACTACATGAACATCAAGAAAATGTCGCAACAAGCCATTTCGGCAAAGAAGCAGCAAGGTAGAATTGAGCCAGAGCTTTTGAATACAAAGTGCTGATGATCACCGCAGAGCTGCAAGTACAGTACTCAAATTACAAAGACACCCTCCAAGCCATCGCGCAAAAGATCGGCGACATCGAGCAGGAGACCGAAGAGCACAAGTATGTCAAAATCAGGCCTCCAATACCTACTCTGCGACCTCGTCTTTTCAATGGCGATATGCCGTCATACCGACTCTAAGGCATTGATTTCCTGCCAACACGACTCCGCGTCCTGATCACGTATAAGCAACCCTTCTTTCACCGCTTTGAAGCGAGCCCTATACTTCGCATCTTTGCAGGTCTCTTTCGCGCCCAGAACCCGACGAGCTATATTCTGATCTTGCGGGGATCTGTCCAGGCTCTGGATCTTGATCTCTCTAGGTGTGTGCGGGAACATAGATCGCTAACGATTCTGGTCTTAGGCTTGTGCTTGACACTTTAACACCGCTTCCCGGTGAACGCAAATGCTTCCGCATGATCAATGGCGTCCTGACCGAGCGGACTGTGGCTGAGGTCTTGCCTGCGTTGCAGATGAACTCAGATGGGTTGAAGAAGGTGCTCGAGGACCTTGTGAAGCAGTATCGCGCTAAGCAGGAAGAAATGGAGAAGTGGAAGGTGCGTCACTGTTCCCGATGGAAAGTCAAAGCCCGAGTCTGGATTACTGATGTCGTGTACAGAAGAAGAACAATATTCAGGTCGTGCAACAATGAGCGCATGTGCTTGCTGAGCTAAGCTTCATTGCTCAATACAGCACGGCCCGCAGTCAAGCGTGAGGATGCCTCAGCTCTTCCGATGGACTTCCATGATTGCGTCCACGGCTATGCAAGCCGCACGCGATACCGCGCAGTCTCATCAGTCAAGACTGCTTACATTGCGCCCACTGTCTCAATGTGGAGGATGAAGGACTGCATCGCTTGGTGTGTTCGACCAAGGTCAGCGCCCGCGCCATCCACACTTGAAGAGTGTGGAGATTGCACAACATCAAGAAGGGCCGTAATGGCAGGGCTTTGGTGGTGGTAATGAGAACTAGGCAACGAGTTCGACATGTACCAGGTCAGCTGCTTAACCCAAACTTGAGACCATCAACCGTTCCAACATGAGAGCACAGGCTGTACCTCAGCAATGTAGTCTTACATTCATCACGTGAAGAGTCCGGACTTTCTGAGAGAGTGCATTCCTTGTTCAGTGTACGTCGTCGTTAGGCGTGGTTTGTCATGTACCGTTGTCTACACACCTGCATATTAATCAATCCGAAAGAAGCTGAGCATATGACCATTACCACGCAGCTGGGACAACCACAAGGCTGCGAGATGATGCAGCTGAAGCTATTCTGCAGTAGCTTGCGCCTCGAACGCCTCGAGCATTGGGTAGAGTAGATGTGCCGGGCTGTCATTGGGTCCCAGTGAAAGCAAAGCTAAGGCCAGGGACCGTTTCATCACTACTGGTCGCGTTCAACTTCAGGCGTTCACCAACATGGGGCGTTGAAAGGTAATAATGGTCACAATGGTTTGCAGTGCTGTCTCGTGGCTGCAGCAATCGAAAGTGACATCTCGTCATAACATCAGCCTTCCTTTTGCCAGCGCATATGCTGCAGCTAAAAATCGTGAACCGGAGGCTTGGGCCCTCACATAGCTCAGTAGCTGTCAAAGTCGAGTTGGGCGCCAAGTTTCGCGACACGATAGTACCATCTGTCCGAGAGATACGTGTAAATCTACCTGGGACAGCGGCGAGCCCGACGAACTGTGATGCATTCGCCTACCAGCGCGTATGTCGTAATGGACCGTCTCGTGTATCAACTCATAGTGCCTTCGCATGTGACGGGTGGATTGTTAAATGAGGCGCGGTGACCATTCATAAAGTGAAGTGCGGCTGAAATGATCTCATTGGCTGTAGCCGCCAAAACACCAGCGGGGCGAGATACAGAGCAGCCCAACCATCTTCCAGCTCTTTTCGAACTTGTCGTGCAATTGGCAAAATCAACTGTTGTAGCCATTTGAACATCGACCTGCAGCGTTGCGTCACACGGGTCTTTCTCGACGCGACCTCGAATCCGGCCGACCTGGAACACCGCCACCTTCAGCCTGTACCTTTGCACGCGCGCCAATCTCTGCTGTGTGTCAGCGTCACTTGGGCGGCTGGTTTGACGCGGTAGCTGGGGTTTACATCCACCATCTGCACGCTAGTACGCTACACGTCTGTTCGACGGCGGTGCTGTGCTGCAGCATCAACGCGGCGTAGCAGAGCCTCCACCTGATTGCTGTGAAGCTTCGGCCATAACCGCCCGCCAAGAATCGAATAGCCGCTTCACCGCCACGGCCTGAGGCGCATCATAGCGTCCGCCGTGTGAAGTCTACATCTGGGAACAGCAGCGATCTGACCGAAAACGGAGGCCGCGGCCTTGCACAAGAGGAATTTCGCTCGTGTCACCGCCCTTCGCGGCTGCAGTCGCTACTCTTGTTCCTTCCTGGCGCGCTGCGTGGAACCTTCGCCGAAAGCCGGCATCCGCCTCCGCCTGCACCAGCTACCGGACCAGCAAAGTTGCGTTGCACGACTGCAGCAGGGAGCATAGCCTGGGTCTAAGCTAAGGCAGGGGAGACCGTGACGTGGTCGACCAGCGAATCGATTGACAGCGAAGCACTGACGACACGGTTCTGGTGCACACCGTCTCTGCAGGCCTCCGAGTACAATATGTCGCAGGACGGCAGCCCGCGCGACACAGAGGAGCCGGCAGCTCCCACGCCCGGCGAAAATGAGCCCCAACAGAACGAAGAAGAAATGAATCGAGACCGCGACGACCCAGGCGACGTAGGACTCGGCTACGACTTTGAGGTCAAGGAGCAAGACCGTTGGCTCCCAATCGCAAATGGTGAGTAGGTAACATTCCCTTGCGTCTATGGCGACTCCTGGTGACAGGAGCTGCCTGCGCCTTCCCTGCCCACCCCGTTCTTGTGCGATGTTGCGGATGAGCATCCGTTGACACCTGCACGTCGACGGATGTTGTGTCTGGCGTCGCTGTCTGCCACATATAATGCTCTATCGCGCGTCTCTGCTGCAGGCCTGTCGAATCAGAGGCTCATCCGCCAGCCTTGGATCTGCAGCCTGCGATTTGCGCGGCCGACTGGACGAATAGCGATGCCTTCACCATCCCCGCAATCCTCCCCATCCCAGCCATCAAACCGCTCGTCGAGAAGAAGCCCAAGGGCCATTTGCGACAACGATGCTAACATTCACAACTTTGCTCCAGTCGCGCGTATCATGAAAACAGCTTTGCCGGAGAATGCGAAGATTGCTAAAGAGGCCAAGGAATGCATGCAAGAATGCGTGAGCGAGTTCATCTCGTTCATCACTAGTGAAGGTACGTGTTATCTAATCGTGCAGCAATGGCCGCTCTCAACCTAGCTTACGTACTGACGTCTGAGACAGCGTCAGAGAAGTGCCAGCAGGAGAAGCGCAAGACCGTCAATGGCGAAGATATCCTATTTGCCATGACTTCTCTTGGATTCGAGAATTATGGGGAGGCGCTCAAGATCTACCTAGCTAGATACCGCGAGGTTCGTTTCATGTTTATGAGTTGCGAACGGTCAAGCATAGATACTAACTCTTGCAGAATCTTGTGGCACGCGGCGAGCAGAAACCTGCAGCCAGTGGCGGACCAGCCACTACGTCCCCATCATACGACGCCAATCACAACGCGCTCGCGAATACCATGGACCCTTCAGACGCCGCTGGCGACTTTGGATACCCCGGCAGCCACGTCGGCCCAGGAGAATACTAGAGTGCATCGAGCCAGCGTCGAGATAGCACTGTCGACAGAGACCTCGTGCTTGGTCCGTTACATGCTTCAGCCATCCCAGCGAACGCCAGCGTGGGCTTGTACTTTGTGCAGAGGGAATGCTGTCGCCCGATGTTGCGGCGGTGCTTCTGGATCTTCAGCTCACAGCAGCGTCTGCGGCGTGAGCTTTTCGTTTATCTTATCATTTATTAGGCGTTCTGGAGACAAGATACCACCATGGGTCGGGACGACGGTGGAATGGGACATGTAAATTGATGATGCCGATGGGCGGTGGAAGGGCATTAGAGGTGACCATACTGCTCGCGCAGAGCTAATTCGTGCTGTATGATAGAGCCCACACAATACAATCGCTAGTAGACCAGGCCGGCGTCTGCTAGGACTGAGGTGAAGAGGGCTATCACTTGGAATGAAGACTGGAGCTTTGCCCAGGAGGTCAAGCCACCTGTAGGCTTTGTAGTGCCACTGCCCATTACAGAATTGACCGCCAGCAGTTTAGAGAACAATGGAGGCAGGTGTGTTCGAAGCCATGGAGCTGTGTTCACCGTTACTACCTGCCTGTCGAATGTACGGATCGGGAACATAACCTGGAACATTACATGACAAGCAGTGCCTTCGCTACACATAAGGGCTGTCGAAGTGACTGCCTGTAGGCAAGCAAAAATGTCTGGATAGCGCCCCGGCTGTGAGCTTAAGCGAGAAGACCCTTGCATCCGAGGATGATGCGAGGCATACTGCACGCCTGATGCTATGATCGGCTACAACGAACATTGTGTAAAACCAGTCTCCAGGCGGCAGGAAGATTCACCAACTTACACACCAAGACGAATTGTTTGCCTTTCTGGCTAATCACTGTACCTCAGACACTTTGTGCGTCCTGATACGCGTTGCGATCATGGCGAAGCTTCCAGACGAGGTATTGATGCACGTTCTCGAGCGGACAGACATCGACACCTTCTTCAACTTTCGGCTATTGGACCGTCGGATGCACGACCTCATCACGACGCACTCTCATACTCTTGGCCAAGCGGTAGCTAGATCCACCTTTCCAAAGCAAAACCGCATCTTCATCGAGGTACCAGGTCCAAAAGCTACTAGCAACCAAATCACCGTAACCTTGGCATGGCTCAAGAAGCTGAGGTACCACCAACTTGCCGCAATACTTTACGAACACGTAGGTTCTTGGGGCAACGTCAACTATGCCAAATCCGCAGAAGATCCAGTCGCCGATGAGCTTCGTGCCGCCGCTGCTCTCGGTTGGGAAGCTCTCGAGCGTCTTGCCAAGATCGCTCGGGACGTGCAATCTCTCCCTGCTCACGAGGTCCCTTCACGCGAGCTGTCGCAAGCACATCAGGATGTTGAAGGACGTCAGCTCTACCACTACAGAGCGGATGATTGTCTTACTCGTCGACGTGAGCTCGAAATTTGCCACAGACGTCTGCAATACCTTCGTCATGCATCGTTCGGGCATATCAAGGGGCTGAGGCTGCTATTTGATGCCTTTGGGCGAAGGGTCTTCGGTATGAAGGATATACCGCAATCTCAAATGGGCTTGGGTTGGCGGCATGCTATCACATCCGATGAGCCCTGGTGCGCATTCGCATTCGCTGCCAAGATCGGGGCTCGACCGTTCTGGAACGCCTGGTGGGCCCATGAAGACCCATCAGGAAGCATCTCAGCCATGATTGCAAAAGAGTTCCAACATGTGTGGCAAAATCGATTCACGGATCTGCGGCTGTTCGAGCACAATAGTCGATTCATCATCATTCACACGATCAGTACCACTCTCCTCCAAGTCCAAGCCAAGGTCAAGGATCTGAAGCGCAGAGGCAAGGTCGACAAGAGGACTTGCTGGCGGCTTACAGGAGATCTCGTCGCCGACGCTGTGACAGCACGGGAGATTCTCTTGGCTCGTGGCCAGGCGGCGCCGCAATTCGTTCTTGGCGATGCTAGATTCCGGCAGAGGAAGGAGTGGCAGCTGTTTGATTTTCCTCCGGAGCCGCCGCTGTCTCCAGACGCTCCCTTCTTCGATTTCCAAAAGATTTTGCCGGAATTCGGCAGAATTGGCGAGGCTTGGAAGGCAGAGCAGAAGACTGGGGTAGAGGAATGCCTGGAACGAATCCAGGAGGATCACATCGCGAGACAGGAGGCGGCTGCGCCAATCGATCACAATCGTCTGAGCCCACGTGAGGATCCTTACTTCTGGGTGGTTGAATGACGCTCAGACTAAGGAATACAGACGGAGTTGACGCCATGGTGTGAAGCAAAAGGCTACAATGACAACGATGTTACTTGACTTGCTTTGTATGCTATGGTCAGTCTAAGCCGTACATCGCAGGCTCTCTTTTTGCGCATCTCTTCTCAAACAGAGTATGCCATAGATAATTGCTTCAAAGACGGGCAAGTGTTGATGGCCTGGTCTCGAGATGAGCCACACTGAGAATTTCGTGAAGACCTAGTGCGCATCTTGCGAATGCTGTCTTGGACATAAGCGATGGCAGGGTTCATGACCGGATCGTACCCCTTCCTCTTAGATGACTTCTTGGCAGGTCCGTTTCATGCGGTCTTGACCTGCCCAACTTGGTCAACCTTATCGAGGTAGACCAAAGGAGAACTTGAGGCATAAAAAGTGCATTCGGGCGCTTGGAGGCGATCATGTTTTAGCTCATCTGACTAGACTGTGTTATTTCAACGCTTCATGCTTCCACTCATCGGTGAACACCTTTCACATTCAATCAAGCAGTGAGATTCCTGCAAAAATCTGACAACACTCAAATCGCCGAGATGCGTGCAGGCACTACTCGTGAAAGTACTATTCGCCTGAAAGCACTTGGTCCCGGCGTTGCACCGGGCACATACTTTGGTAAGAATTCCACCTGTAGCACTGACATTTCTCATTCGAAAGGCTGACTGAAGACCAGAGGTCTCTCTGAACGACCTCCTCGAGCAGCTCGGCTCCCTCAACATTGCATCGCGCCCCGCGCGGAACAAGCACAAAGTCTCATGCAAAGATCCGGATTGCAATGGTGTGGGCCGAAAATTCATCGTCAAATCTGACAACCCCAATGGCAACGCTGGACGCCCTTATTACAATTGTAGCAAGTGCCGGGAATGGATTGGCTGGGACGATGAGAAGGGTTTATCTGAGAATAATCCCCTGTGTGACTGCGATGTGCCCAGCCGGCAGGGCATGAAGGGCATCAGGACTGGAGAGTACGGCATGGGCTTCTGGAAATGTGCGTCCGGAGAGTGTGACTATTATTCTGATGATAAGGATGGCAGATCTGTGTGGCATGGTGAGGTGGGGAAAGATCAGGTCGAGAGATTTGCGGCCAGTTTTTGAGCACTAGTTGGAGCAGGTGTAATCTGATAGACGAGTTAAATGGCCAAATTGAACAAGCGATGCTAGGTTACCTCGTCCATCGAGTGGTTGGTTGGGATAGCCGCCGCAACCTGATCATGCTTAGGTCCAGTGGCACAGGCTAGAACTTCAATTTTGACCTTGGCCTTGGACTGAGAACATGCGGGTATTGTGCATCATCGAAGAATTTGTTGAAATGCTGAGGTTGCTCTCTAGCCTCGTCATCTGACTCCCATAAAGGCACACGGCCATGAATACACATCAGCAGTCCGCGATTGCCTTGTCACTCAAACCTGCCCTACGCGGGTCAACAATCGATTGTCCGCGGTAAGCATCCTAGAACCATGTTGTCTCAATCGCGAACGGCTCTGGAGTACCAAGAACCAATTTATGCATCTCAATAATCGCTCTCGCTCAAACTATCACGCGGAGCTTGGGTATTGTGCAATCTCTCCCATCCTCAGTCCCCAAGCATAAGCACCGCAGCCCCTAACGCCCAAACCCCAACGCTGTGCGCGTCCATCAATCTGCCCTCCTACGCCTACTACGCTGTGAATGCAACACCACTACTCAAGATGATATCCTCAAGCAAAACCCTCCTCATCCCCCGTAACCACCACACTACTCCCACCACCACTATCCGTCTCACTCGTCTCACCCACCGTCTCCCTCTCCTCCTCAGGCCCCTCCCGAATCCCCGTATGCATCTTGAAAGCCTTCGTTGTAGCCTTGAAAGCAAACTGCACGTCATCCAGCAAGCGATCGAGCTCATTCATCATGACGCTTGGATTCGCACCATCGAACATCAGATCCTCGCGCGGAGGCACCGCATCCGGGAACGCAAGGTCTTTCTGCGTGCCGCTGCGAGAAGCCGAAGTATCCAGCGAACTGGTCGAGAGGCCGTTCGCGCGATGGCCGCGGCCGGCGCTGGAGCTGTCGCTGCCGTTGGGCTCTTGATTCCTGTATTTGGAGCGTGGGTAGGTCGGTGGCTCATCGAAGCCGGTACCGGGTCCGAAGTCTGCCCAGGATGTGGTGTCGATCTGCGGTACGTTGGACATTAGCTGAGGTCTCGAAGGATCGACATCCGGGTTGAGGTTGTAGTTGTAGTTGAATACATTTTCACCTGTGCTCATACGCTCGAGCTCCGAGTCTGTGCTCATCAGACTGCTGCCGCGCGAGTGCATCGGCATGGTCTTGTGGCTGGAGCGTTTCATGCGGCCGCCATCTGACTGCCATTGCTTGTGGTAGGAGAAACGATTGCGGTCGATCTCATTCTGCTCGGGGTCTTCCTCTAGGTCGAATGGGTTGCCGGATGTCATGTCAGTCATTACGGAGCCTGTAGTTGAGCTGATGGAAGTAGCGGTCGCCGGCCGCATAATTTCCGCCGGATCCTCCAGTCCTCCCAGATCAAGATCGATCATGGAACGCACAGAGTCGCGCACTGGAAACGACGAGCTCTGCATTGTGCTTGAGACATTGGCTGAGCTTGGCTTGATAGTCTCGTCAAGGTGTGCGAAGTCAGGGAATAGACCAATGGGCTCTGTCGTAGAGTGCTTGAGTTGCGGCCTGAAGCCGGGAGGGAGGCCTCCGGCGCCGGTCGGCGGAAGGTACATGTGGACATCAGGATCATCTGGCTCGCTAGGCTGTGCCGTTGAGAATGTCCACTCCATGGTCGCACGCTTCTTCTCCTCTGCGGAGGGAAACTTCCACTCCATCGTGGCTCTTTTGTCATCAGCGCAAGACTTGTTGTAGTCATAGGCTTCCTCGTCATCGTCGTCTGGGATGGCTATTGGCTTTGAGGTCCTTGCTTTGATCGTGGCAAGGTCACCGAGCTCGAAGTTGAAGACAGGTGGTTTGTCCAAACCACCTCCCATGTCAAGATCGATCAAGCTTTCTCTAGGAGCGCCACTGCCCATGTTTCGAAACGGAAGATCTGAAAGCGGCTCGTCGTCGTCAAGCGGCGTATGCAGCTCGTATGGTGATTTGTTTGCGTCGAAGAGGCGATCGAGAGACCTCTCACCACGATTGGCACTGAGCTCTCGATGCGCCTGCTCAAGACGCTGGTAGGCCGAAAGATCCTTGGTGTTGATGGGCGGCAAGCCTGAACCTTCCGGGGCATCAGGCTGCGTGAGCGCAAAGTCTTGGACGTCCACCATTTGACTGTATCGTTTGCCAAAAGCCGCATTGAAGTTGTCAGATGTGCTGAAGTTCCAGTCGATTTCATCGTCGCCTAAGTTCGCGCCGTCAAGCTCAGCAGGATTGACAGGCGCAGCGGCACCGCCGGCCATCCAAAGTGAGACGCGCTGTCCACCTTTGTATTCCCACGCGGCATAACGATCGATGAGAGTGGCGAGTGAACTCGTAGGGTACCTCTTCGAACTGTTTTGGATGTAAGGATGGTCCAGAACATCATCTGCCGTCGGTCGCTCTTTTGGATCAGTGTTCAGACAGAACGCCACAAAGTCGCGCAAGCCATTCGAGTAATCTCCGCCCTCTAGACGCGGCGGGTTCTTGAGCTCTTTGTGGACGAGCTCGCGTGGTACATGTGCGTATGGGGGCTGTCCAGTAGCGGCTTCGAATATGGTACATCCGTACGACCAGATATCAACTTCCTTTCCATACGCCTCAGCAGTCAATAAGGACTGTGCATGCAGTTCCAACGGCTGATAGTGTGGCGTGCCGATGATGGTCCTGCGTTTTGAGGCGGCGCCATCCTCAATTTCGCCGACGATGCCAAAGTCGCCAAGCTGAATTTCGCCTTCCTCGTTGACATATACATTGGAGCACTTGATGTCACGGTGGATGACGCCAATATCGTGGACACTCTTGATGGCAAGCGCAAGCTCGCGCGCAATCGGAATGATGTATTGCTCTTCGAAGCCCTTCCCCGTGTTGGCTCGGCTAAGCGTGCGTAAGCTGCCGCCTGTGCAATAGTCGCTGACAATCCAGAGCTGGTTATGTAAATCAAAAGCATCATGGATCATGTTGACGTTCTTGGCTTTGCTGTCCTTGAGCTGCCGGAGGACACCGACCTCTTTGCGGAAGCTGGCAATAGCATTGTCTTTCTCAAGGACGTGCTCTTCGAAATCCAAATCGTCAATGTTGATGATCTTCACTGCCACGAGCTCGCCCGTCTTTTGCTCTCGGCACTTGTACACTCGACCGAAGCCACCTTTGCCGATAAGCTCAATGAAGTCATACGGAGGCACCGCCGTATTTGAACGCTCGGCATTGCGCACGACTGTCTGATACATGTCCTTGGCATCTTGGATCTGGCGTTGACGGTGCGGACCGTCAAAGGCGGGCGGGACACTGAGACGCGAAGTGTCCATTTTAGATTGCCAGCGCTTGACTTTGTTCCTCACGTCGTCAGGGTCCACCGCGACGCTTGACAGCAGCTCCAGACCAGGCTTTCTGCGCTTCTCTGACGGACCTTGATCGAGACGCCCTTCCTTCGACTCGGGCTCGTAGGCGGTACCTACGCCAGACGCCTGCCAGAACTTGACAAGCTTGTTGGTACCAGCTTTGTCGAGGACGTCCACTTGCTCCGGTCTAGGCTTGCTCTTGTGAAGCTTGTCCTTTTTGCCGCGCTTGATCGCAAGATCTCGGAGATTATTGTGGAGAACTGTGGAATGGTCAGCGGCGCCTTCGCTGGCGGGCGAGGCGGCAGAAGCTGCAGAAGCTGTCACTACCGCCCAGGAGGACAGACTGTCAGTGAATGAGATAGATCCGCTGCGATTAGTAGGAGGCTCCTGTTGATGGCTCGTAGCAGGCTGACCGTCGTCCTCGTCGTCCTTGGTCGGACTTTGAGCGAACGAAGGCAGCGGCGTCCCAGGCAGCGGCGTGTCCGGTACAGTGGGGTGCGCGGAGTTGCCAGTAACAAAGCGTTTGAAGCTCGCGCTGAAACTGCGAGATCTCGAGGTGCCTGCTGTAGGTGGTGGTGAGCCTGCATCTTCTGTTAACGATTGGCTTTTTGAAAAGCTGCTCTTCTTTTTGGACTGGGTGGCCTGAGACTTAGGCTGGTCTGCTTCTCCCTCACCGCCTTGAGGACTGGCGGTGAACGAAGAGGGAGCCACATTCGGTCCCTCTCCGACGTGGTGGAATACCATGGGCTTATCCATGGTGCTCGACCCCACTTGAGTTGCAGGTGGATGTAATGGAGAAGGAGCAAGCGGAGATCGAGCTCACCTTGTCACCGGTCGTTCACGCTCGCGGATGATCCCGCAATACCATCAGACAGTTCCTCCCCAGCTCGCTCGACCGTAGTATACAGCCTTTGGAAATCATCGTCCACTCGCCTCGCCCATATGCGCCACCGGGAGCGTCGGATAGGGCTCAAGGTAGGCCTTGCTCAAGTTGTCATCCTTCACCGCTAGCGCTCTCACGATTTCTCAAAAGATCCTTCGCCCAACGATAGCCACCTCAAAGCCTGACCAAACGCTTCTTGATATCAGAGCCTTTCCTGCATATGTCGAGAGTGGTCGTTCGGTTCGGGGCCGACATCCCGCACGGCGGAAGCGCTAGGCTACTCCCGCCGCTCTGCCCGGTGGAGCCTGTCGTCATTGCTCACAAGGATCTTGCGGCAGAAGACAGACTGACAGCCAACAGGTTTCTCGAATAGAGGAGAGCATACATCATGTAGGCATAGGGCTGTGACCCTACTTGACAGCCACATTGCGCAACCAGGTAATTGGAACGTGTTTCTTGTCATCTACAAACAGCACACATATTGCAAGATAGATCCATTGACTACTCCATCACAATGTCCACAGCACAGCGCAAGAAGCCTGTCCTCGCTCAGCCCAAACCTCAACAGCCACAGCGAAAGAAGCCGACCCTGCCCCCACCTAAGCCACAGACAGCAAAGACTGCTGCACCCAGCAGACCACCCGTGGCCAAACCTGCCCCGTCCGCAGCCAAGAAGCCTGCAGCGAGCAATGCAGTAGCGAAGAAGGCACCCTCGTCGGTGGCGAAAGCTCCCGCTTCGAAGCCACCAGCACAAGCGAAGCCCGCCCAAGATGCGCCTAAAGCAGGGAATTGGATCAATCGGACAGTGCAGAACAGTGTCGCAGGTGTGGGCAACTATGCAGCTGGCTTCGTGAATAGCATTGGTGATTCTGTGAACAAAGTCGGCGAGGGTGTTGGCAAGAGGTAAGAAGCCGCTATATCTGTCATGTTGCCGTCTTTAGCTGACACGAATGATGTATAGTATCTCAGACACCACCCGCTACTGGGGCCAAGGCGTCGCTGGGTATGGCAACAACATCAAAGATTCTGTAGGCGTGGGCGGTCCTCGTATCGCGACTGCAGGAAACCCACTGGGCATTGCGGGTATGGGTGCTGGGAAGGGCTCTTTGCCGGGCGGGAAGTCCGCCCAAGGCAGCGTCAGGAACGCTGGAGGAGGGAGTGCATCGAATCCGCTGGGCGTCTAAGAGTATGCACGATTACCTACCCAGCAGGACGTGCTCATGGATTACTAGACAGCAGATCAAATGATGTTACGATGAGTCGATAACGGACACAGGCCCGGGGAAAAATGTCAAAGAATATGAAAACTGGTGTTAGGGCGAAAAGGACGATTTGATTTATTCGAAGATGTAGTAATACTCAATCGTTACGGATACTTTAGTTGCGCATCCCCAGAGACACTTCACATCAATTGCTCGTGACTACCAAGGTGGCCTAACGCATTGATTTCACACTGCTTGCCTCTTACGCGTCATGTTTCAACAGCACGTGAATGAATGCTTTTTGGAGGGATCGGCGCTAGCACAATTTAGGGTTCGCGAAAAACTGCCTCTCCACACACACCACTTCTCCACTCTCACACGACACACATATTTTTGATGCTCGCCAAACACCTACACGACTCGCACCGCATCCCCCACGTATTCCTACACCTTCCATGACACTCAACACGCCGTCGCTATGGTCTCGCTCGCAGCTCCCGCGGCGGCTGGCGCGATGCCACCGCCACCCACGCCATTAACGAAGCGCCCGACGCTGGGCATGAAACGCGATAGTTCGTACCTGGACACCGACGATGAGCACAGCCTCTCCGCCACGACCAAAAGGCTCAAAGTCGAGTTTGACCCGAACGTCGAGATTCGCATTGTGGACGACTGGAACGAGAAGAGCTTCGAGCTGGTCAAGGAAGAAGTGCGGCTGGGCGTGGAGAAGCACTTGGCGCCTGGTGAGAAGAGAGATGACGCGCAGTATATCAAGCTGCTGCAGTTGCTTGGACAAGAGGTGGAAAGTGGGGAGGCGCCAAGTGGGAAGCTGCTGAAGAAGTATCTCTTGGCGGTCGAGGCGAAGGTCAGTTCGCTGGGCGACTGTGGGAAGCTGGTGGCTGCCATACTGGAGCTGTCGTGGTTGGGAAGGGACGATGCGTTCGTGCAGCTGTATGTTCGCTTCTTGACGACCCTCGCGACTGCACATACCAAATTTGTGCCTTCGATCACACAGAAGCTGGTCTCGCATTTCGCCAGGTTGCCAGCGTCATGTGGTCGCTTGCCTGGCGAAGAGCCTGTATCGCGACAGTTGATGTTCAAGAGACTCCACACCGCGATTGCGACATTGCTGCGGCTAGTTCCATCTGTATCCGGCGCCCTGGCCAGAGCAGTACAGGCAGAATTTCCCAACGAGTCGGCCACCACACGCACATACATGCAATATCAGAGGCATCTTCTGCGGCTCGCCAAGTCTGCACCAGAGCTCAACTCTCAGATTCTGTCGCTCATCACGCGCCAACTGGTTGAGATCGACGTGCAGATACAGCAAGACTACGACGACTTGCAAGAGGAGATCGAGGATCGCTTGTACTCAAGCAAAGGCTCGCAGACCATGTCTCCACTGCCAGAAGACCCTGATGACAGCGATGATGAGTCCGTATCGGAATCAGAGGAGACCATGACCGAAGACGGGCTGCGCGTGAGGGAAATCATGGCCAAGGTGGATAAGATGGATGGCACAATGGACATGCTCTTCGAGCACTACGATCCGTTGATCCGGACGGGCAGCCGAGCCGATATCAATGAAGCCTACGACCAACTACTCACCCACTTCAACGCACACATTCTAGGCAGCCGAACACGCCACGCTCAATTCCTCCTTTTCCACTATTCCCAAACCCTCCCACAGCATATCGAAATCTTCGTGCAACGATGCCTCGACGTCCTCTCCCAGTTCAACGCCAAAATCAACGACCGCCTGAATGCATGCGCATATCTGGCCAGCTTCGTCGCCCGAGGTGCCCACATCTCGACGAGCACCGTCCGCGACATCTTCCTATCCCTCTGCGAATTTCTCGACGACATCCGACGTCGTTGCGAGCCTACCTGCCGTGGTCCAGACAAGCGCGCGTATGCTGTATACTACGCCGTCGCACAAGCAATCCTCTATATCTTCTGCTTCCGGTGGCGGGACTTGACGACCGGCTCAGCAAGCCCAGAACCTGGAGATGCAGAGCTCAGCGACGACGAAATATTGGCTGAGAACCGCGAGCTCGGATGGATCCCTGGCGTCAAGGAGATAATGCATAAGAACATCCACTCCAAGCTCAACCCGCTCAAAGTCTGCTCTCCAGCCATTGTGGGCGAGTGGGCGAAGATCGCGTTACACCTACGTTTCATGTACGTCTTCACCATCCTGGAGACCAACAAGCGGGTCAGACTGGGCAACGGGTATTCCTCGTACTCTACCAATGGTATGATGGACTTGGGCAGACGCGAGACGGCCATGGATCGGAAGGCGGGCGAGGCGCATCTGCAGCTCGAGGCGTACTTCCCATTCGATCCTTACAACCTGCCAAAGAGCAAGCACTGGGTGCAGGGCGACTACAACGAGTGGAAGCTGCCAGCTGGCATGAAGCAGGATGACGAAGATGAGGATGACGATGACAGCGAAGACGAGAGCGATGAGGAGAGCTTGCATGGAGATCTGGAGGACGAGCTGCCAGTGCCTGATACGGTGTCTGTAAGCAGTTGAGCAAGAAGCGCTCGATATTCGATTGATTGATTGGTTGCACTGTTTAGCGCTTGGCGTTTAGAAATCATTGGGATGTTTGGAGATCCATTAGCGCGGCGCTCTGGGAGGAAAAGTTCGAGCCTTGCCGGTATGCATTTTGGGCAAGAGCGCGTTCTTGACTTGAGCAATTTACGTTAAAGAGCGTTCCACGGCGTGTGATACGAAACCATGATGACTGCCTGCTTTACAATGACCATCAAACCAGCGAGCGAGTTGGCGTAGAGCGTATAGCATTTGCAACCATTGCTACATTCATATCTCCGCGTCCCCCTTCACTGAAACACCTTCCAATCAAACGCCCGTTCCCACGCCGCCCCAACCTTGAGACACTCAATATCCCTAAACTTCCCCCCAACAATCTGCATCCCCGCCGGCAACTTAACGGATTCATCTTCGTGCGCGGGCACGAAACCAATCGGGATTGTAAGCGCGGGGTGTCCGGTGCCTTTTGGAAGCAACAGATCGGAAATTCAGTATATCTCTGTCCTGTGTGTGGAGACAAAAGGAAGGGGCGGGGGACTTACTGTTGAAAGGGGCTGTGTTGCCTACCAGCCCGACATTGCGGGAGAGGCGCTCCAAGGGTCCGTGGGAGGAGGGGTCGGAGAAGAGTTTGCAGGGTGGGGAGGGGAGGGTGGGCATCACGAGGACGTTTACTTCCTTCAGCGCCCTGTCATAATCATCCTAAAGCAGTCCTGATCAGTACACCAACTTTCCCCCCCTATGGCAAAACTGAAGGGTAAGGTAGGGACGCACACTCTTCTTCCGCACCAAATTCCCCGTCTTCGCCGGCACCACTGCACCATACTCCCTCTCCAGGTACAAATACCTGAGATACAAATTTTGTCCACCAGGGGACAACGCATCGAACGCCTCTTGCGATAATTTCTCTCCCGTTAATTTGACCCGATCAGTCATATACAACTGCTTCCGTCCCGTCATATCCGACAGTAAACCTTGCCTCCCGCCGCCGAGAGGCATATTGCACATCCAGACCACGGCGGCATTGCTATGAGAAGGGATAGACACGCTGGTGATTTCCGCGCCTAAGGTGGTGGAGAGGCGGGAGATTGCGGAGCGGGTTAGGGATGCGATTTTGGGGTCCATGTTTGGGATCGTGAAGGTTTCTTCTAGGATGCCGATTTTGATGCCTGTAAGGGGCTTCTTTTCGAAGGGGGCAGAGGAGAGGAAAGTGGTGAGCTGGGTGTTGTAGTCTAGAGTTCCTGGAGGGAGAAACGGAGGTTGTCGGTCATCTATGCCGTCTGGGCCGGCGATCGCTTCAAGGAGTTTCGCGGCGTCCGGGACGGTTTTCGTCATGGGACCGGCATGGTCGATCGTAGCTTCTAGACTTATAATACCGGTGTAGGGAACCAATCCCCAGGTAGGTTTGAGGCCGACGATCCCGCACATGCTAGCAGGGATCCTAATGCTCCCGCCTTGATCGCAGCCGATAGCCATGTCCACGGCGCCGGTGGCTACGAGGCGGCCAGAGCCGGAAGAGGAGCCGCCGGCGCTGTAGCCGTCGGCGTAGGGGTTGTGCACGGGGCCGGTGAGGGAGGTATCGGAGACGCCTTGCATGCAGGCGTTTTCGCAGGTGGCTTTTCCGGTGATCGTGGCAGAGGCGTCGAGGATGCGGGTTGCGAGGGTTGCGTCGAGCGGGGGGGTCCAGTCCAGGGCGGCGGTGCCGTTGGTGCATTTGATGCCGGCTAGGGCGATGTTGTCTTTTAGTGCGACGGTGCGGTTGTGGAGGAGGGGGGAGGTGGGGGAGGTGGATTTGACAGTGACTTTGGTGGCCCAGCCGCCTTTGTCGCTTTCGGACGGGTTGGAGGGGATGGAGATGTTGGTGCGTGGGTACTTTTCTAGGTTGGGGTGGGGGAAGTAGTCAGGGATGGTGGTGAGGAGGTCTTTGACGCTTTGGTCTAGGGCGCCTAGGAGGCGTTGGAAGTCGTCTACGTGCTCGTCTTTGAATTTGAGGCCTACTTTGGCGCCGAGGGCGTGGAGGTCGTCGGCTGGGATTTTAGGGGCATCGTTGCCGAGGGTTACGACGGACATGATTGAGGCAGGATTTGTCGATGGTACGAGGGAAGTGAGACTGTTGATATGGGATGGGGAAGATGAGAATATCTACCTCATATGGAACCTAATGTTCTTGAGCTATCGGGCAAGAGCTGAACTCCTATCTCGCCTAGGCCGGGGTATGCAGGATGGAAGTCCTATCAGCAGGTCAATCAACTTGAAGATTTAGGTAAATGCGGATGCACGGCATGCAAACTTTCGAACAAGACATGTTGTGAGGAAATGTCGTGTTCGCTTGCAAAGCTCACCTCTCATGGGTGTTATGGCAAGATCCGTGGTGTGTCTCCGCAATCCATTGGAAACAGAAGGCACGACGGGAACGTCCGCTAGCGTGAAAACAGACACCGCCAATCAGAGACAGCCAGAGGACGAATGAGCTTCCTAGCGGCATACACGCGGGAGCAGCCTTTAGACCCGTAAGCTGGTCGACGAATGTCGTCGTTAGGAGCAAGCCCCAATGCGTAGGGCTGAGGAGCATCCAGGGAGCTAGGTCCACTTGGACATCTCAGTGGCAGTGCATCGACACAGCATCGCAATAGCCAGAGTAACCAGTATTTAGCGATGCAATAATCAAAGCAACGGTAATTGCTCATTAGAACGCCACCTCCATCTGCATCACAGCCCAGCTTACCTTGGGGTCGGCGTCAGCAATGAACCAACAACCCTCCTTCCTCACGACCGTCTCCCACTACGTCCTCGACGCCTTCTGGCAGCTGAGCCAGGTCTGCAATTGCTTCCCTTCCAACCCGACACTCAAAATCAATGGCCGCAGCTTCAAGATTCTGCGACTCCTGGGCGAAGGTGGCTTCAGCTACGTCTACCTCGTCCAGTCACCCGGCGACCCAACATTGTACGCGCTGAAGAAGATCCGATGTCCGTTTGGGCAAGAAAGCGTCAGCCAAGCGCTGAAAGAGGTCGAGGCATACAGCTTGTTCAGCCCGCATCCAAACATCATCCACGCCATCGATCATGCGGTGGAGACGGAGCGGGGCAGTGAGGCGGGCATGAAGACGGTGTATATCTTGCTGCCGTACTACAGGAGAGGGAATTTACAAGATGCCATCAATGCGAATTTGGTTAATCGGGCGCGGTTTCCAGAACGAAGATTGATGGTGCTGTTTCTCGGCGTCTGCAGAGCACTGAAAGCCATGCATCAATATCAAGTCAATCGCGGACCGGGCGGCGAGGCCAGCCGGAAGAAAGCGAAGAAGGTGCGCATCGAGGCAGCTGTGGCCGACGGTGAAGCACAGGCAGAAGTCAAGGCGAACACGGGCCGCAGAAGACGAGGCGACATGGACGACGAGGAATTGGATCAAGAACCATTGATGGAGAACGAAGTCATCGCTTCACAAACAGGCGTACCCGAAGGAGCGACACGCTCGTACGCGCATCGAGATATCAAACCGGGCAACATCATGATCAACGACACCGGCACGCAACCCATCCTCATGGACTTGGGCTCACTAGCGCCTTCGCCGACGCCCATCACATCACGAGCAATGGCGCTGCAAGTCCAGGACCAAGCGGCAGAACACAGCACCATGCCCTACCGCGCCCCCGAGCTCTTCGACGTCAAGACAGACACTGTGATCGACACAAAGGTCGACATCTGGTCTCTCGGCTGCACGCTCTACGCCTGTCTCGTTGGCAAGTCGCCCTTTGAAGCCAGGAGTGAAGAAACAGGCGGCTCACTTTCACTCTGTGTACTTGGTGGCGACTGGCGATTCCCAGACGAAGGACCAGCGGAGGCGAAGAGAGGGAAAAGGCGAGCAACGGCCGATCTGGAGGCTGGAGCTCCCAAGAAGGAGGATGCAATTTCAGAGCCTGTAAAGGAGATTGTTAGGGCTTGTCTGAAGGTGGAGCCCGCGGAGAGACCGGATGTGGATCAGTTGATTACGATGGTGGAGGATGTGGTAGCACGATTGCCGGATGAAGGCGATGCGGCGGTTGAGGTTGAATAGGTGCTGGGCGGTCTACAATTGTAGGAAGGCGCAGGGATGAAAGGGGACTGAGATGTACTATATGCGTGATACCCGGGAGTGAGGACATAAGGAGACCTCGTCCCCTTCTCCTCCGAACAGTCTATTCTGTACGCACGTCCTTAGTACAGCTGTAGTGTCCTCGCACTCTGCGACGGGAAGCGGGGTCTGGCGAAAGCATCGGTGACAAGGTAATGCTGATCCTTGTTCGATCCACGTGCCAAGCAAGTGAAGTTCTTGCCTAAACGTCGATAAGAGTAACGTTGAGCCCCGAGACACGGCAGACAGTACTAGCAATGAGTTTAACAGTACTCACTGCATAGAGACTAACGACAGGCACATTCACTTACATAACCCCACTTCGTCTGAGCCGGACCTTCCTATGTCGGCAAAGCCCCACATGGTGCCGACTTGCAGCAATCTGGCAATTGCTATATTATTCCTCTGCACCATTGGCACGATCTTTTCATTCCTTCGGGAATTCGGAGTGACAGCAAGATCCACTGCTTTCAATAGCATCTCTCGATGTGAGTAGCATTGCCCACTCTGCTCCTTCGAACCCCACTTAACATCATTCACCCCAAGCCACAAGAGCCACATTGGAGAGTCCAATGGTCCGCATGGCCCCCGTCTTCACGCCGAGCGTGATGCTCTCCGCGCCTCGGCGATCCCCTGGCGTTCCCAACCCTTCCGCTACCAAAGTCCTGTACACGACCTCGACTTACAGCTTCGAGACGCACAACAAGACCCACGAGCTCCGAGTCCTGGACGTCAACACCAATGAGTCTCACATGCTCGTCAACAATCATGTCATCACTTCTCCAAGATGGCTCAACGACGACGAATTCACTTGCCTGCAGGAAAACGAGGACGGAACGACTGATCTCTACTGGACGAGCGTCGACAAGACGGTCGGAGGGAAGAAGTACGGAGAGGCGTATTACTCGACTGCCAAAATTCCTGCCGCTGCTAGTAATATGACTGTCGTAGCTCTGGATGATGCGCATGATGCTTTTGGAGTTGTGCTCACGATTGCCGCAGCGCCGGATGGATCGCTCTGGACTCCGGAAAAGGCGAAGCGGGAGACGCGATCAACGGGGAAGCTGTATAAAAGCTTGTTTGTGAGACATTGGGACTCCTGGATTCCGAAGGAGAGGAAAGCGCTTTGGTTTGCTAAGCTGAGTCGGTCTGGAGAGGGTGGGAAGTGGAAGCTGGGTGAGCTTGTTAACGCGCTGAAAGGGACTGGACTAGAGAGCCCAGTGCAGCCATTTGGTGGCTATGACAACTTTGATGTTTGGAGAAAAGGCATTGCGTTTGTGGCGAAGGATCCTGAGTTGAATCCTGCGATCAATACGAAGACGAACGTTTATTATCTGCCTATTAATACCTGGGACGGAAGCCGACAGACAAAGCTGGCGCAGGTCCAGGTGCCTGGATTTGAGGGAGCGAAGACTTCGCCTGTTCTGTCGAGTAATGGAAGTCTGGCGTTCCTTGCCATGAAGACTAATGGCTACGAGTCTGACAAGAACCACATACTTTACGTCAATGATCTCAGTGCAGCCAGCAGTGATACAAAGCTGGAGGCGGAGGCGGTGAAAATTACATGGGACCGAAGCCCCTCGCACGTTGCTTGGACGGCAGATGGACGAGAACTTTTGGCCATTGCAGAAGATGAAGGCACTGCTAAAGTCTTTAAGATCAGTCTAGACCACACTAGTGGCAAAGAGGAGAGGCTTGAGACCCTCACCACAAAAGGCTATGCAAACGATGTGAAGCCGCTGACCGATGGACGCATCTTCGTCTCAGGAAGCTCTCTGGTCGATAACTCATGGTGGACACTACTCCAGAACTCATCCGAAGGCACGGCATATTCCCCCGTATGGACCAATTCCAACTCCGGCAACGGCAGCAAATTCAGCCTGAACGCCAACCAAGTCTCCACAATCTGGACACCCGCCGCCAACCCCAAAATCAACAAGCAAATCCACTCAATCGTAGTGAAACCCAGCACTTTCGACGCAAGCAAAAAGTACCCAGTCGCATACCTCATTCACGGCGGCCCTCAAGGCAGCTGGGCCGACAACTGGTCAACCAGATGGAATCTAGCGGTATTCGCTGAGCAAGGGTATATTGTAGTGGCACCGAATCCGACGGGCTCGACGGGGTATGGACAGGCGTTTACGGATGCTATCAAGCAGAATTATGGCGGGGATCCGTATCAGGATATCGTGAATGTGTTTGAGTGGGTGGGAGAGAATTTGGAGGGGGCGGATAATGAGAGGGCTGTGGCGTTGGGGGCGAGTTTTGGTGGATATATGGTGAGTTCCAACAATCGATGTATATTCAAGGATTAGGATGATGAATGCTGATTCTTGATGGGGCAAACAAACAGATCAACTGGATCCAAGGCCAAGCCCTCGGCCGCAAATTCCGCGCCCTCGTCTGCCACGACGGCATCTTCAGCATGACCGGCCAACTCAGCACCGAAGAACTCTACTTCCCCTTCCACGACCTAGGCGGCGTCCCTTGGTCCCCACCCACCAACACCACCACCTCCTCTTCAGCCCCTCAACAAGCCCAACAAAACTTCGGCTCCACCACCCTAACCGCCTGGCGCCAATACGACCCCTCCAACCACCTCTCCAACTGGTCAACACCCCAACTGGTAATCCACAGCTCCAAAGACTACCGCTTGCCGATTTCGGAGGGGTTGGCGGCGTTTAATGTGCTCCAGGCGAGGGGGGTGGAGAGCCAGTTTTGACGTTCCCGGATGAAAATCATTGGGTTTTGAAGGAGGAGAATGCGGGGGTTTGGTGGAGGGTGGTGTTGAATTGGGTTAATGGGTTTGTGGGGTTGGGTGGGGTGGTTGGGGAGGAGGAGGAGGAGGAGGGGGAGGGGGAGGGGTTTTGGGGTGGGGTGAAGGAGGGGGAGGAGGGGGGGAGGTGATGATGATGGTTGTGGGGTTGGATGGTTAGGGATTGGGAAGGTGATGTTGGGTTCGCTGCTGGGGATTGTATGCGAGGGGTTCCAGGGTGGGTGCTTCAAATCGTCTATTGTATATGCTGGGTACGGCTGGTCGTGGCGCTTAGAGAGAGTGCCCACAGGTTCAACATTATGTTCTTGCGTATGATGCATCTAGGTATCGTTGTACCTAGCCAATTCAAAGCATGACAGATGCCCCAACGAGATCCCATGCAGGGAGACTCTTGCGCTCTAGCTTCGCCGATTGCCTTCGATATGTCGCGAAGATCTACTTGAGCTTCTCGAGATATCGCACAAGGTCCAGTGCCTTGTTTTTCGACCTATGTATACTTGTGTCTTGGAAGCCACGAAATACCAAGGTGCGAGAAGTGCGAGGCATGAGCGACGACGAATGGTGGCGGTGTCATGGACATATTCACACAAGACTTATCAGCAAGAGGAGACGATCTGTGAGCTCTGATGATTTTGGTTGCAAGAGACTGCGGACCATTGAGAAGCATACGGATGGGAAGACTTCAACAAGGATCGATACTTCAGGGGTTGTGTTACTTGCAGCGTCAAGATCGGGCAGTATTGCAAGCACAACATCAAGGACGTTTTGAGCGATAGCAAACTGGACGAACATTTTGAGGTATTTTTCAACATATTCTTGCTGAGCGAAGACGACGAAGTTCCTCCATGCTGTGGTCAATCAGATCGACTCCTCCAAAGCGTTGGGGTGGAACGAGATAGGGGGTCGCCGGTACTGGAATGCTCAAACCGCCGTTGCGCAATGACCACAATCATACCACGACCTTATGGCCCCGGGATTGAGGAGAGTCCAAGGTCCATCTGTTAGGACGACGATCGATGAGCTCACCATCACAGTACTTGCTGCCATTGCATTCTACCTATAAGACATAGTCGTGTGGTCTTCGCAGTGCATGTTCAGGTCAAAAGTACTGGACGTGCCCACTCGAGCTATGCGGGTATCTCAAAGATGAATTGAAGAGTCTTCTTGGATACTTGTAGGATAGATCGTGCAGAGCTGCTTGAATATGGTAAGGTCCATGGTTGGCCAAGATGAGGATCTTGTCAAGCCAAGCAGAGTCTTGATATTCTCCTGTGATGACCCTTGACATGAAGAGCTGTTAGTGTTGTCATTTTACCTGTCGTATCGATCCGATCAGACGTACCAACAAGGTCTGTTGGGACGGTCCGTTACTATGCCCAAGACTTTGCTGAAGGCTGCAAACTATCAATATATTCCTTACTCAGGCAACGAACGACTTTCAATCGGTCTGCAACCACTCAACTGCATCGATGAGCTGCCTGTATTTGCACTTGACCTGGACATACATCAAGCGCAGATCATGGAGGCTTACAGATCAGGCTGCACCGGTAGATCTTAGTCTGGCTCGGTATGCAATACTCTGTCTGCAGCCTACTACAATGACGACCAAGCACCCATTCACCATCTTTGATGCGTCTAATGCATTGCCAAACGCTCCTGGCAGGGTTGAGTACGACGACATCTCCTTTGCCAGACGCGGGGTTAGAAGCTCACAAGACTGCATCCATGTAAGATTCTTGTATAGATGTACTAGTGTCACGATGGTTCGTGAGGAGAAAGACAAGCATTACTGCCTTGGGCGTGAGGGGTCACTTGCGAGATACCCGACTCTTTCCACAGAGAATAATATAGTGGTGATCTACACCACATGCTCTGTTGTCTATGTCCTCGACTGTTGACCGAATAGCTGAGAAACCGACAGAGAAAGTCATCTATCACAATGCCCTTGTACCACAAACTTCCCGAAAACTTGAAGGAGGTCGATGTGCTCATCGCCGGAGGCATGTATCGATTCCTTGATACTGAACGCCACTTCTTCTAACAACAGTTCTAGGTGGTCTCGCTGGTTGTGTCGTTGCTGGACGTCTCGCCGAAGCAGATCCCAGCCTGAGCATTCTTGTCATCGAGCAAGGACCAAACAATTATGGCCTACCTGAAGTCGTTCATCCAGCGCTGTATCCCAGGAATCTGTTCCAAAGCAGCAAGACTGCACTCTTCTGGCAAGGCAACGAAGCACCTCAACTTGCTGGTCGGCATCCCGTTGTCCCGTCTGGAGGTACTCTTGGGGGCGGATCTTCCATCAACTGGATGGTCTACACCCGAGCGCAAAGGTCTGACTTCGATAGTTGGAATTCGCCTGGATGGTCTGCCGATGAGCTGTACCCACATCTCAAAAATGTTTGTTTCATTTTTGATGAAGCAAATTTCGATCAAATCTCTGACGCTTGAGTAGTTCGAGAAGTACCATGGCAAAGGCGAGCGTGAACACCACGGTGACAATGGACCGGTGAACGTTTCCGGAGGCACGCATCGATCCAAACGAGCCGAAGACGGCTTCATCGATGCAGCTGCACAGCTCGGGTACCAAGAGCTCAAAGACCTCCAGAACCTGGATGCGAATAACGCCACAGAACGATGGCTGAAGTATATCGGTCCGAGTGGACGTCGCCAGGATGCCGCCCACAGATTTATTCATCCGAAGCTGCAAAGCGGCGCATATCCGAATCTGCATGTGCTGGTCGAAAAGCAGGTCGTCAAGATCCTGCTGGACAACAACAAACGTGCCGTAGGACTTGAGTATCGCACCAACCCGAAATTCCAGCCAAACCCGGAGTTCCAATGGGCGCAACAGACTCATCGCCAGGTTCGCGCAAGGAAGCTGGTAGTCGTGTCTGCCGGTGCCAACGCCACACCTCTCATCCTGGAGCGGTCTGGCATCGGCGACCCTATGGTCCTGAGGCGTGCGGGTGTCCCGGTCGTGGAAGATCTGCCTGGTGTTGGGAATGACTATCAGGATCACCATCTTACCCTCTATGCCTACCGGACCAATCTAAATCCCTGCGACACCATCAACGGCTTTACTGACGGTCGCTTTGATGTGATGGAGGCCATCAGGAATAACAATGAACTGCTGGGCACGAATGCGATGGATGCCTGTACGTACTCTTCGCAAGTTCAGATGTGACATGTGCTGATTATCGAATAGCTGGCAAGTTCCGTCCGACCGAAGAAGAAGTGGCTGCGCTTGGCCCAGAGTTCAAGAGGGCGTGGGACCGAGACTTCAAGAACAACCTGGACAGACCACTAATGATCATCGCCATGTATCTCGCGTACGTCTCAACATTTCATGCAGTGATGTAAACAAGACTCACAAGGACTGCAGATACTTCGGCGACCACTCTACCTTACCGGATGACACGGAGTACATCTCGATGGCAAACTGGACAGCCTACCCGTACTCTCGCGGCCACATCCACATCACCGGACCCAACATGTCCGACAAGCCCGACTTCGACGTCGGCTACCTCAAGGACCCGAACGACATCGACCTGAAGAAGCACATCTGGGCCTACAAGATCCAGCGCGAGATCATCCGTCGCATGAGCATCTTCGGCGGCGAACTGGCCACCAGCCATCCCAAATTCCCTCCTGGCTCCAAAGTTGCGGTCGTGGAAAAGGCCGATGGGCCAATCGCACGAGGCTCTAGTCGTCTGCAGTACTCGAAGGAGGATGAGAAGGCGATCGAGCAGAAGGTAAGGGAGACTGTCAACACGACTTGGCACTCTCTTGGTACTTGTAAGATGGCGCCGCGAGAGAAAATGGGCGTGGTGGATGCAAAGTTGAATGTGCATGGCATTATTGGGTTGAAGCTTGCTGACCTGAGCATACCGCCGGAGAATGTTGGAGCTAACACTGGCAATACGGCGTTCGTTGTTGGTGAAAAGGCTGCCGATATCATCATTCGCGAGCTTGGCTTGCGTGATGATCGTGCGAGACTGTGAGGTGTCAGAGGATGATTTCCAGATAGTTCATCTACCTGTACTATGCCCGACTTCTGGCACCACCTTGGTGTCCGAAATTCGTTCAGTATGTGCGTGACGTATTTGATACCTGCTCTGTCACGTGGGTCTAGCTTCGCAACTGATGTGAATAGGTGCTGTGCCGAAACCTGAACACGCCACTCAAGCTCTGAGGGGTTGATAAGCCCACGGGCATGTTTGACCACGCCTACTTCTTGTCCACCCCTGAAATGTCGAGATCCTTCAAGAACCTCCAGCGCCCCTCCTCCTTCCACCCTTTGGCTCTCCAGCCATTAGCAGACTTCGGGTAGAACTCCACCACATCCAACAAACTCTCGTCATGCGCAATCACAGCGAACACATTCTCGTGCGCATCAAACTCCGTCCAATGATCACGGCTCGGCACCACATCGTCCGGATCATCATGGATTGCGCCATCGGGATGGGTAAACGGCGTTGTCGCCTTGTCTGACGAGGCTGGATGGATAGCCTCAAACCACGCTCCCGGACACACCGACGCAGACTTCGAGAACGGCGCTTCGAGCGGATGAGGATGGATTTCCTTGGGCAGTGGAAGCCACTGCGTGGGCCTGAACTCTGCGCTGTGATGGCAAATATCACCTCCCATGATGATGAACTCGCTATCTTTGCCACCTTTAGTCCGTGCGAGACCACACATATGTCCCGTCGCGTGGCCCGGTGAGTCCAGAAGGTAGAAGGACCCATCACCGTAGAAGTCGAGAGCGTTAAAATTGCCAAGCTTCAGGCCTTTGCCTTCCGCCTTGAAGTCGATCTCGCGCAGCGTTCGCCCTTCCCATGCGCTCTCGTGAACTGGTGAATCTTGCACAGTTGGATATGCAGGCACGAATCTTGACTTGAAGCCAGGTCCCACGATGAGGTCGGTATTCGGTGGGAATGCGGACGGGTCCCCGGTATGATCCCAGTGATAATGTGACCACACGAGACCACCGATTTTGCTAGGATCGCTACCAGTTTCCTTCAAGATGTCTATCACGTTCTTCTCCACAGTCACTTCGAACCCGTGTCCCGACAATCTATCAACTATGGACTTCGGACTGTTCTCGATGTCCTTGCGGATGCCCAAATCGAACAGTAAGTGATCATACTTGCTCGGGCTGCTCTGATTGTGACGTTGGATGAGGAAGCTGAAGCAAGGTGCAGCCAATGTCTCGAGACCGGGGACGTCCGGCTTCATGAACGCTCCAGCTGGAATGCCTTTGGCCTGGCCGGTGGTGTTGATGATGGAGATATCGACCGTGTTGTCCGATTGCGGGATGCTAAGGTTTGGAGGCGCTTGAGCTTTGGTAGCTGACATATCGGCTGGGGCCTGAAAGGAATGCCAAGCTGCGTCTGTTGATACTGGACCTTGATGGGAGGTAATTTTTAAGTGTGAGATGCCTTACAAATGCTCAGATGATGCCAATGACGCAAGTGGGGCTGTGATCAGCAAGAGTGCATGATGTGTGAATCACAGCGTCGTAAACGCAGCAGCACCGGACGGACACCATTGCAGTCGTGTAACGCAGTGGTGTGTACGATCGCCGCGCTTCGCAGCTTGATCGCTTAGGAGCAACGTGAGCATCTGCTGCGAAGGGCGAGGTTACACTACGTGCGGATGTAAGCCTGTCTGAGGATCGGAAACCTCACCTTCGCCGTTGTGTAGGTCAGTGGCATGTGGAAGCGTGTGCACGCGGACATCGACAGTCCTTGCATCAGGGAAACCGTCAGCCGGCGAATGACCTTTGGGCTGTCTGATTTGAGGGTCAGGCAAAGCGAATTCTTCATCCCATGGGTCGAACATAATTCTCGGAGCGTCAGCATATGCTGTACCACTGCTGTACTCCACCACTGTGCTCGTTCTTGATTCCCCAAGATGGCGCGAACAGGCGAGGGACAGGTAATTGGAACTTTGGTTCTGGCCTTGACGCCGCAAGTCTCGCTTGTCCTGGTCTGATCAACATGCTAGACGGCGATCTTTGAAGAGTGTGAACTTTCAGCGCTGCGCCTTTACCCTCATCATGAGCGTTGCTCCGGGAAACTGCCTCCAGTGAGGTCAAGCCTTAGACAGGGATAGCCTTGTCAGCGAACGTATCGGGTCTGTCGGTGGCTTTGGGCCTGCTCCATGGGCCTTGCCCACAAGGTGATTTCAATCAGAGTGGTCGATCCTGATATCCCATCTTTGTGTCCGTGTCGTTGACGACTGTTGTTCGTGGCCCCACTGATGGATGAGTCTCGCTGTCTGGAAGCATGGTACGTGAATAAGGAGCCAGAATGGAGCGCACGCTATGGCCTTTGTGTCTCTGCATTCTTCCGCCGCAGCTGTACAATTGAGGAGTCTGCCAGTATTGGCTGGTTTAAGAAAGCGATTGTGTCATGATATCGCATGGGGTAAGTCGACAGAGTAGAAGTTGAGATAGGAAGGCACGAAACCAAATACGGTCCAGAACACGCAGGGATCAGCGCTAGTGAACTCTGCTAGACACGGAAGCATACACCTTTCTCTCCAGCCTCGTACATTGCAAGCATACCGAAAGATGCCATGGCGGGACTGGCTATGGTCACGTTCGTCGAAACAGAGCGATGACCACAAAGACAGGGAGGCTGCTGCGGCAGCGCCTCCACCGAGCCCCAACAGAGCGGCAGTCTCCTGGGACAATTCCTTGAACAAGACAGACTGGTCTCAGTTCACTTCACCACAAGCCATCACCGTTGGCATTGTCTTCACGCCGCAACATGGGGCCTGAGAAGCGCATACAAGACGTTCATTCGCCGTATTCCTACAGTCGATTACCTAAAGCCTGGTCTCTTTCGACGCAGAAGCATATATGGTTATGTCCCTTATGTCGGGGACGGTGATAACTTCCGTCTATACCACATGCCCGGTGGGAGGCTGTTCGGTTGGGGCTGGTTTCCTGGTCGCCGTTTGAAGGACCTCGAAAAAGGTGCGAAGCGACGGTGGTTCACAGGGAAGACGATACATGTCAGAATTGCTGGCATAGACGCGCCAGAGTTGTCGCATTTCGGCAAAGATGCCCAACCCTATGGACGAGAAGCGCTGGACTGGCTGAGAGGGCAGATCTTGAACAAGCACGTTAGAGCATATCCGTACAGCCGAGACCAGTATGATCGAGTGGTCAGCACGGTCTACAGACGACGCTTTCTCTTCTTCAAGAGCGACATTGGATACAGCATGATCAAGAGCGGGTTTGCGACAGTTTACGAGGCAAAAAGTGGCAGCGAGTTTGGAGGCAAGGAAGAAGAGTACAGGGCAGCAGAGGCATCTGCGAAGCAGAGGAAGATTGGGATGTGGCAGCGACCTGGAGTCGTGGGCAGGTTGCTGGGCAAGCAGCAGAGCCATGAGACGCCCAGAGAGTACAAGAGTAGGACTGCCAAAGAGGGCTCAAACAGGTGATCTGGTAAATTGAACATCGTTATGGTTTGCATTGCATCATCTGCATGTCCAGGACACGACCAGTACTGGCTATGGTTAGTGTTGATGCAGCATTATGATCTCGACAACTTGAGCAGTCGTAGTAAACGGTCAGCAAGCAACACGAGCTGGAGTTCGCACTATGATCAGCTTCCTTAACAGGTATTCAGCACAACATGAAGACTTGAAATCACATGGCATGGCCATATTTTCTGCATGCAGAAACGTTCAGATCCAGCTTTAAGAGTCGGCGTCTCCGAAGAGATTGACTTCTCAAGACATAGCTAAACATTTCGTTCAGACCAAGCTCAAGCACCTCTGCTAGGTCAATCACATCTCCTCTCGATTGCCGGTGTGGCATGACGTACGAAGCTTCGGTCAATCGCGTGTCGGACGCGTGGACGGGAGCTTATGCTTTGGGGCCGACATGACCTTGTGCGACCCTACCATCTCGTCACCCCGCAAAAGCAGCTCGGACAGGCTCGGACTGAGGGGCGTCTAGGCATTTGTGCAGGAGGGCGCGCAGTCACATGGCCCGGCTGTATTGTCTAAGCGCATATGACGGCGGCCGGATTAAGGTTTTGTCGCATTGGCGTCTGCCTCTCTCTTATACAGGAAGTCGCTGGGCATTACGGCAGCATAACGGCGTCTCGAACAACCTAACGGCATGCCCGACACTAGGGTAATCGATGCTAACATATGCCATGCAATCTTCTGGCGGGACTCAGTAGTTGTGCATTCAATTGCGCCTGAGGACCATGGCTCAAATAGACCGCAAGTGCCGGTCCACTGCGACCACGACGAACTTTCGGTTGCTTCATTGCCGCACAAGGTCTTGAATCAATACAGCAGTGATTATGCCCCGCTCGAACCCTACCGATGTCAATGCATTCATCTCAAGGCACTATACTGCACATTCCGATGACTCCACGACCAGTTTGTCATCGGATGATGCGAAATCAGCTTTGTGCCGCCAGCACATATGCGCGATTTGCGGCGAACGGCTGGCGGCCAAGAAGACCCTTTTCCGACACATGAGAGGTCACGGCGGAGCTGAAGCCTGCACTTGCCCACATTGTGATCTGACATTTAGCCGCAAAGACGTTCTCAAACGACATGTCGAACAACAGCACAATTCGAGGAAAGTGCAATGTCAATACTGCGGCAAGGAACTCTCCCTACGCTACTTGAAAGAGCAGCAGCATCGTTGTCCACAGCAGGTCGCTTTGACCATCAGATCCGATATGGCCTTCGGCGTCGCTGCTGGGGTGGACCCATTAAAGGCCGTAAAGGATATATTGCATACCAACCCCTTTGGTCTTCACGTAACGGTCGAAGACCTTCCAGACGGGATCAAGAATGTTCGCCTAGCAATGCTGCCTCAACGGAATTGGGACCTTACCATATTCGAGAAACGAGGGTTAGCGATACGTGCCTATGGCCAAAACATGTACAATCCTGTCCCGAGCATGTGCGCCCGATTGATCGCAGCGCACCATCTGCTCTGCTACATCGACAATTGCTGCCTCAACGAAAAGGACGTGCTTGAACTCCATGTCAAGGGCCTCTTTGCTCTGCAAAAGCGCGTTCCGGAAAAATCGCCGCCTCATATCAGAGACCTGATGATTCGCTGCTTCCTGGAGGTATGGGATCCGTACTTCAGCACGAGTAAGGACGGAGACGCAATTCGAGCTACATTTGCCGCGAGCAGCGAGGCAAGACTCAGGAGTGTACTACCCGATGTTGCGATGGAATGGTCTCCACGAGAAATAGCAGACGCTGCGAACCGCGTTGTGGGCCTCCCGAAGATCTTTACGGGCAGATTGATCGAGGTGTAAGGGCGGGTTAGAAGAGAATTGCGTGTCGGAAGTACCCAGCGCACCCAAGCTCACAGCAAGACGGGCCCTGACTCTGTACGCTGCACAGATCATTCTTGCAAATGCAACATGATAGCAGGATGTCATGCCCTTTTTCTCTCTCGACCGAGAAAGTGAGCCAGCTCTTTCGCAGAAAGGTGGAAGCACGTCGCGAAGAATGGCATCTGCATTGTCTAATGCAAAGGCGTGTGAGACAGGACATTCGAGAAATTGCTGAAGGTGCTCACAACATGGCTTCACTGAGTCCGAACAATTCTCCATCAAAGCAACAGTGAAAATGATGGTCAAATCACATTTCCGCATCGTTAGACAGTCTCCTACTGTACGGCGCATGCAAGGCGCCCTTTTCGTGCAGAGAAGCTCTAAGCGAGCGGCGCATTTCAATAAGCTTCCACATCAGTGAAAGGGCGAATCGCCGGGTAAACGGTACATTTGACATTTCGAAAGCCTACAGTACTGCCTTTTGAATGTGTCAACGTGCTGCGTGCACCGCTACTGCCGTGACAGACGGCCGCTCCGAAAAACTTTACGACGACATGCCTCCCTTCTCCGCGTTGAATGCACCATAACGAGGGTTTCGCGCAAAACCCCGAGATCAAACCGTTGACATGTCAACTGTACTGGGGCCAGGCATGGCTTTGTTCATGTTTGCACGGATCTACAACATGCGCCTGGCCGTAAACTCTCTTCATCCTACCGGCTCCTCTGGATCTTAAGGATGGGGCTAGATAGCAACTCTTCGACATCCGCGACCCTCTATATGTCTCTCATGAGTCCCAAAGATGGACTAGACCTTGCGCATTCAAACCATCTCTTGAATGTTCCGGCTTCTGGGCCTTACCAGCACAATGTCGTTTCCACGGCACCATGCAGCACAAGTCTCCGCTCTGTGTAGCTGGCCTTCAAGGCAGCAAATCAGGGCGGCCTTCCTGCAGCAGGGCGTCGAGATGAATCGACGCTGTCATCAAATACTGACCACAAGCTGATCTAGATGCCTTGCTTTCCAGCTCTTGGTCAAGACCTAGCCTCCAACCACGACGGCGTTCATTGCTTGCACTAGACCGAAGACAAACTGGCGACTGAGTGGCCAGAACACAGCATGCCACACCGCGAGATATTCTAAGAATGCACAACACCTCTCCGACACCGCAAGCCGCTTCTCCGGCATGGGCGCAATGTTCGCTCGCTGGGCGACACAGCGCGCATCTGCATCTAATGCTGCCGTCCCTTCAGCGGGCCTGGTGTCGTGCTCGTCGTCTACACGAGCAGCATGCGGGAAGAGTCGAGTCCATGGAGAGTAAAATGCCTTGGTTGCAGCAAGGACTTCCATGCAAGGTCTCCGGGCAACTACAAGTGTCCGAGTCTGACCCTCGCCATACTCGATTAGACAGGCGCCCAGGCATTGCAGCAGCTACCTATCTTTTGCTTGCAGCCACATGCATATACCATGACAATGCTTTCAACTTGGGCATTACATTCATCGACAAGGGCTGACGTTGGCGACGTGCCGAAGTCATCGTGAAGCCACAAGCCCAATTCGACTGGTGTCTTCTGACCTGTTATGGACGGGCATAACCAGTCCGGAGGGAAAGCTGGACCACCCAGCGTTGTGGGACGGTCAAACGCTTGAGTCGAGTCAGCCCTATCGCTCAGCTACGTTGACGGCTATCACTTCGACAACGTCAAGGCTCTAGCATACCAGTCTTCCGCGACCGATGACATCGAAGACTAATTCCAGCTACCCTCATACCCACATCAGAGACCGCGTGTTTTCACAAGATTGCTTGGTCCAGGCTCCGCTGCTGACGGTCGACAGCGCTCTGAACAGCGAGCAGATTGCATCCGCTGCTGCGATCCGTTTTCGAAGCATATCCGCCAGATCAGGAATTTATTCCGTTGGATCAAGCAAGAGCAGTCAATGGTGCTGTGCAGTCATACATTCGCAGGCACAAATGGGATCTCTAGTCCCGCTGCTAGCTTCCCAGAAGATGGAGGCTACAAGCCTGCTTGTCAAAGCCGTTACGAGCATGTGAAAGAGCTTTTCGCTGCCGCCACACCTGATTTCAAGATCATGCTAAATGGCGAAGAAGCCGCCGAAGATGAGACTTACTACGGACTTCATTTAGAGCAGTCTGGAGGTCGGTCTTACTAATTCCCACATTCTTCTCGGCAGGAGCTTCCCTGCACTACTGACCACAAGTACAGCCGCTGAAGCTCTTGAAGCTGCGAGAAACAAATGAGACACAGTACCATTATTGTTTATATATCCACCAACATCAAATGAGCACTAAGCCCTGGTATCTTGAAACATGAATCATATATCACCCTCGCGCCTTCCTGAGATACGTCCCTTGCTTATGTATTAGCAATCCCTCACCATCCCAACATCCCAAATTATTGCTTCGTCTCCTCTTTCAACGCGCTGCCATCATGCGGCTTATGCTTGTCCAACCCAATCGCATGCTTGACCTTGTCCACAAGGTCCTCACCCTTGTGCTCCTTCTGCTGCTCACCGCTCGTGCTGTGGCCACCATATTTATCCTTGTGGATGTTGCCCTGACCACCACGGCCAGTGTGATAGTTCTCATATCCCTCTCCACTTCTCATTGCTGGCTCCGGAACCACGTCCTCGGATCGCGGAGCGGGCGAGCCATGGCGAGGTGACTCAACAATGTTGCCGGCACCACCTAAAGCTTGTATTAGCAGCTATGTAGCTTGGTCGCTTGTACTCGTAGGTGCCCATACCACGGCCAGCCGAGTACTCCGGGCGTTCAGACTCGTTGGCATAGCCCTCGCGAACGATAGAGCCGTCTACGTATGTGCTGTTGTCCTCGCCGATGTTGCCAGCACCTAGCATCCTATTAGTTCGGCGAGTGCTACATCCAGATTCAGAAATGCCTACCACCGCGTCCAGTAGAGTGAATCTCTGGCATCTTTGCTATTGTCTTGAGATTGCTGCGGAAGTACTTGAAGTGCAATCGCAAAGCTATACCTTGGTGCAAGATCAAATAAACCAGTCGAATTGTAAGCAACAGGAGTATGGAAAACTGACTACCTCAACAAATGAAGCATGTGCAGAGCCAGGTCTTACAAGGGTAGGGCTAGATCCATCAACCAGGAAACTTCTCAAGCAATGACGCAACAGCCACCGAGGTCAAGACTGACCTCAGCCGTGCAGCAATTCTCTTGGAGATTCATCCATGCTCATTCCAGATAGAGGCGTGACCGGATCGACGCCACAAACGTTGCAAAGATTCGACATTCGTTGGCTGTCATAGTTTGGAAAGAGTAAAGCAAGAAGTGATGTACGCCAAGCCATCTACGTCCTGGGAATGCGATAGCGGAAGTGCGTGCCATTGGGCTGAATCACGTACATTAAGCCGGTTGCATTGATGATTGGCAATTGCAACTACAAATGGAAGGCACGCTTAACAGAGGTGAGCGGAAATGGTAGTCGATCAGAGTGAAGTGAGCCTTTGGGAAGGCATGATTTGGGCCTTTACTATCTATCACGTCGCAATATTCTTAAGTAGAACTATCATACTATTGGATTGGAAGCTATCAAAGCAGTGATGCCGTTGTCACATGGTGAGGCTACTATCAACCGACTAAGGCGTCTTTAAATTCGCTGAGGCCTCCATCAACCTAGTAAGGGTACCATCAGCGGGTTGAGACCACCATCAACGCGATAATGCTACCATCAATCCGCTGAGGCCACCATCAATTCACTACTAAGGCCCCATCAACTTGCTGAGTCCAGTATGGAGATCTTAAGGCTGGCCTTCTGAAGCGAAATATGACGCTTCGGAAATATATGATAGATAGTCAAGCCCATGATTCGCGTGACTTATGTGCCGTCATGGATGCACACAGGCGGAAGCACGCACTGGCTATGTGTGAAGGAAAAACGTGGTTCGCTCAATCCTTATGGACGCATAATGCAATACAATGTTGACAGCATAGTGAGTCTCAAGTTTTTAGACTCGTCTACAAAGGCTTTCCGCCGATGAAGTCGCTCCATCTGCGGACTTCAGATGGAATCTCTCCCTCCTTCTTAGGCAACTTCTCGCTCATGCACTGGGCGAAGAGGACGGCAGTCTGTATGCAAACGTCAGCAAATTGACTTCATAGGTGGCGTTGTGTGTGTGCAACTTACCCTTGGCTCCATGAACAATGGCACGCCAAAATCGACAGCATTCCTCCTCATTACGTAGTCCTCATCCACGAGTGAGCTAGCCCTACGCTTGGCCAAGTTGAAAACACCACGAATGTCGTACTTCTGGAAAACCTCCCTCAGAGCACGCTTGTCCTCCTTGGGGAACTCGATAACCTCAACCTTGACGCTGCCGTCTTCGCTCCTCTTCTCGAGGTGGTCCTTGATCGCATGGTTGGCAGCGAAGAGCTTGTAGCCCAACGGATTCACGTAGTCAACAATCTTGGCAAGGTCGTCAGTCTCGATGTCACCACCGAAGAGGAGACCCTCTCCTGGCAGAGGCAAGCGGAAGTTCATGGTTGACTGCATTGCAGCCCAGTAAGCCTCAACAAGGTCCGTACCGAAGCAGGCCATCTCACCAGTAGATGCCATCTCAACACCAAGGTACGGGTCAGCGCCAGCGAGACGAGTCCAAGCGAATTGTGGGACCTTGACGGCCAGGTAGTCGCGCTGCTCCTTCATCAAGTCGACAGGTTCAGGCACATCCTTGTCGAGAAGAGCACGGGTGGCAACATCAATGAAGTTGGTTCCAAGGACCTTGCTGACGAATGGGAATGATCGGGACGCACGCAGGTTGCACTCGATGACCTTCAGCTGGTCCTCGCCACCCTCTGGATTCTTGGCGGAGATAATCTGCATGTTGAAGGGACCAGTGATGTTCCAGGCCTTGGCGACCTTCTCTGCGATCACTTTGACGCGGTCAATAGTGGACTGAGGCAAGCTGGAGGGTGGCAAGACGAGAGAAGCGTCTCCAGAGTGAATACCAGCATTCTCGACGTGCTCGCTGACAGCATGAAGCAGGAGCTTGCCGTGAGACGCAACAGCGTCGACGTCAATCTCTTGTGCGCCCTCGATGAACTTAGTGATGACGACCGGGTGGTCAGGGCTGACGTTGCTGGCGGCAGTGAGCTTCTCCTCAAGCTCCTCCTCGGAGCGGATGACAGTCATGGCAGCACCGGACAAGACGTAGGATGGGCGAACCAGGACAGGGTAGCTGACTTCGTTGGCGAACTTCTTGGCGTCCTCATAGGAAGTCAATTCTTTCCAGGCAGGCTGGTCAACGCCAATGGAGTCCAGGATCTGCGAGAACTTGTGCCTGTCTTCCGCCTTGTCAATGTCCTGCGGGTCGGTACCAAGAACCTTGGCCTTGCCAGTCTCCTGGAGCTTGAGAGCGATGTTCTGCGGGAGCTGACCACCGACGGAAACGACCACGCCGGAAGCAGATTCCAATTCGTAGATATCCATGACACGCTCGTAGCTGAGTTCCTCGAAGTATAGACGGTCCGCAACGTCAAAGTCTGTTGAGTAGGTCTCCGGGTCTAATTTCAAAAATCAGTCAAGGTCTTACCGAACATTGTGATTGTGCTTTGCTTACTGTAATTAATCATGGCAGTCTTCTTGCCCAAAGCCTTCAATGAAAGCGTAGCGTTAACAGCACACCAGTCAAACTCGACAGAGCTACCAATACGGTAGACGCCAGATCCCAAAACGACGACACCGTGATCTTCGAACTCCACATCGTGGCTGGTGGCATTGTAAGTGGTGTAAAGGTAGTTGGTGTCAGCCGGGAATTCAGCGGCGAGCGTGTCGATCTTCTTGACCCAAGGACGAATACCAAAGTGCTTTCGGCGAGCGCGAACCTCATCTTCAGAGCAGTTCACTGCCTGAGCAATCTGCTTGTCGGAGAAACCAAGCTTTTTGGCCTTCAGCATGAGTTCCTTCTTGACACCGAACAGCGAACCGATGTCCTGGAGTTCGTGGGTGCAATCAACAATGTTCTGGATCTTGTACAGGAACCACTTGTCAATCTTGCTGAGCTCATGGACCTTGTCAACGCTGTAACCTTCGTGCAGCATAGCTTGGCCAACAGCGAGCCAGCGACGGTCGGTCGGGTTCCTCAAAACTTCGTCAAGGTCTTCAAAGTGGTCACCTTGAAGACCGTGGAATCGCGGGTCAACTTGACGGATGGCTTTCTGGAAAGACTCTTCGAAGGTACGGCCGATAGCCATAACTTCACCGATAGACTTCATGGCCGAGCCGATGTTGCGGTTGACATGCTGGAATTTGCTCAAGTCCCAACGAGGAATCTTCGTCACGATGTAGTCGAGAGATGGTTCGAAGTTGGCAGTGGTGGTGCGAGTGACAGCGTTTGGCAGTTCTGGCAAGGTGTGGCCAAGACCAATCTTTGCAGCAGTGTACGCAAGAGGATAACCGGTAGCTTTGGAGGCGAGAGCAGATGATCGAGATAGACGAGCGTTGATCTCAATGACGCGGTAGTCGAGGCCATCAGGCTGCAGGGCGTATTGGACGTTGCATTCACCAACGACACCCAAGTGACGAACAATCTTGATGGCCGCAGTCCGGAGCATGTGGTATTCTTCATCGCTGAGAGTCTGCGAAGGCGAGACGACAATGCTGTCGCCAGTGTGTACACCAAGTGGGTCGAAGTTCTCCATGTTGCAGACAGTAATGCAGTTGTCCGAGGCATCTCTGACAACCTCGTACTCTGCCTCCTTCCAACCCTTGAGCGATTTCTCGACCAGGATTTGAGGTGACAGGGTCAACGACCGAGCAGACAAGTTACGAAGCTCTTCTGGGTCGTTCGCGAAGCCAGAACCAAGACCACCAAGCGCATATGCTGCACGCACAATGATCGGGTAGCCGACCTTGTCAGCAGCCTCGAGGGCCTCGTCCACCGTAGAAACAGCAATACTCTCGGCGATCGGGATGTCGATCTCCTTGAGCGCCTTGGCAAACAGGTCTCTGTCTTCACTGGTCTCGAGCGTCTTGATGCTGGTACCCAAAACCTTGACATTGTATCTGTCGAAGATACCCATCTTGTCCATCTTGACACCCAAGTTCAGCGCGGTCTGCCCACCAAAGGACAGGAAGATGCCATCTGGCCTCTCTTTCTCAATGACATATGTCACGTACTCTGGAGTGACTGGGAGGTAGTAGACCTCGTCGGCCAACACGTGGGCAGTCTGGATTGTAGCGATGTTCGGGTTGATGAGCACAGAGGCCACGCCAGCCTCCTTGAGCGCCTTCAGCGCCTGAGATCCAGAGTAGTCGAATTCTCCTGCTTGACCAATGGACAGTCCACCTGAACCAATGACCAAGACCTTCTTGACATCCACCAAATTCTGTCCACCAGCAATTGCTCCGCTCTCAAGATAGGCCTTGGCATTGGGTGCGACCTCTGCCTTGGAAGCTGCGCATCTCGCAGATCTTGCAAAAGTTCTCACTTGCTGTCTGACAGCCTTTGCCGGCAGTTCATACTTCGGGCATGTTCTCGGGTGCGTAGCGAAGGCCCTCCTCGCTGCCTTTGGCAGGGTTTGTTTGCTCTGCTGTAGTAGCTCATGGGCTACTCGGCGGCTGAGCGCCATGGCCTTTATTTCCTATCCTAGTATGAGGGATCGTTTACAAGGCGTTGTGGGTGGCTGGGTGTCGTGTGCTTGAATAAAATTTGTCTCGTGTGCCGTCCGGCAACGTGACTCTTAGTTCACGTTGGCCTTCCAGAGATGGTCCGAGATATAGTCTATAACACCACAAACATCATGGTCAGCGTGAAACTCCAAATGCTCACTCGTCAATATGCTGTGATTTTGATTTCTGGCTCTCGTGTTTCTTCCCACATAAGCTTCCTAGCAAGCGTGGAGCGGTGTGAAAAAGAGAACGGCTCCCGTGTCAACGCCGTGCGTACCTTGAGCGGTGGTGAGAGAAGCAAATGACATGAAGTCTGACCTGTGTGCTCAGAACATATGGTGTGATGTTGATGTGACCTGTCAAGATCACTCACAGCAGGAAACGAACTCTCAATGCCTCGTCAAGAGTCACAGAAATTTACGCCCGCAGCTTGCTAGTGGGTCCAAGCTTGAGCTTGTCCCGGGATCGGTGCGGACGCGCGATAAGACAACATTGGATGCGAAACAATCGTGATGACTCTTCACCGTGACAGCAGCATTGGACGATCATTGCCGAAACGCTGTCATTGGAAGCCGCTTTCTCAGTTCCTGAAATTCATCTTGCACTTCCGCTCAGAATGTGCAAATTCAGATGCTTTCGCTCGGCATGTGCCTCAATGCCTGCAGCTTTTCCGAGTCCACGCGCTCCAATGACAGCCGGTATCGCAAGGTCCAATGGGACAACCTCAGATTTTCACATGTCAGTGTCCGATGAGGTAATGGCCAGGAACGTCCATGCTGAATTTGTGAGGTGAATGCTGTTGGCCAGGCCTTTTGTTCCTGCCAAGCTTGGCGCTTTCTCTTGCTTTGTCACGCCTGCAGTTAGTAAATCTCCATCAATACAGAACACCTTGCTGGACCTTAGACCGTGGTAATGGTCAGCCAACGTACGTCTGTACCTGGATTGTCGACTTAGCCTTAAGCGCTGATGGCTAACACCTGACATAGAGAAGGCGGCAGCCGAATGCATCTCGCCAGAAGCACTACAACATTTCAAAACGTACAAATACAGCTCAGTGGACAAATCACCCATCTCAAACTACATTCTCAGACACTACGTATGTCCCTCACCTCACCTAGCTACTAGGTGCTGATGGGAGCCCAGTGGAATGCCTGTGTTGAGTTCCTGCCGCTATGGCTTGCACCGAACATGGTCACCCTCCTGGGGTTCTTCTTCGTCATAGGCAACATTGGCATACTTGAGCTCTTCGATCCTGACCTCCTTGGTCCAAAGCAGAGCTGGGTCTACTTCTCCTATGCTTTCGGAGTCTGGGCCTACAGCACCATGGACAACATTGACGGCAAGCAGGCGAGACGCACAGGCACTTCCTCCGGACTGGGTGAGCTCTTCGACCATGGCATCGACTCCCTGAACTGCACTCTGGCTTCACTACTTGAGACGAGTGCAATGGCTATGGGACCTACAAAGTTGGGGGCTTTGACAGCACTGATCCCGTGCTTGCCAATGTTCTTCTCGACCTGGGAGACGTATCATACACATACGCTGTATCTGGGCTACTTCAATGGACCTACAGAAGGTCTCCTCATTGCCTCATCGATCATGGCGCTCTCTGGCATCTTTGGCCCCCAAATCTGGCACCAGCCCATAGCAAACGCCGTCGGATTCGAAGAATTGCTGGGAGGCCTGAGTGTCAAGGATATCTGGGCGCCCTTACTACTTGGCAGCTTCGCGGTAGCGCACCTGCCAAGTTGCGTTTTGAACGTCTGGGAAGCCAGGAAAGCCAAGGGCCTGCCTCTTCTGCCCGTGTTCTTGGAATGGACACCTATGCTGCTCTTCACAGCAAGCCTTGTGGCCTGGCTAGGGTCGCCATATTCCGCTCTGCTCAACGACAACCACCTCTGCCTCTTGTGCTTGACTCTCTCATTCGTCTTCGGGCGTATGACGACCAAGACGATCCTGGCTCATCTCACTCGGCAGCCATATCCGTTCTGGACTTCTCTCCTCGCTCCGCTTATTGGTGGTGCTGTTCTGGTCAACCTTCCGTATCTCGGCTTGCCTGAAGTCTTTTCAGCCGAGCTTGAGCACTACTATCTCTGGGCCTACTTCTTTCTCTCCGTGGTCGTTTACTTCCGCTGGGCATATCTCGTCATCAATGCCATCTGCGATTACCTTGGAATCAATTGTTTGACCATCCCAGAGGAGAAATGGAAAGCACTGCAAGATCAGCAGAGAAGGGAGCAGGGTCTTAGTGCTGGAGACAACACTCTTAGGGAGAGGAGCTTGAGTGCTTTGAGTGCCAAGGAGAAGCAACAGGGCAAGAGCTCTTGAATAGTATGATTCTGCCTGATGTTGCTAGCAATGACGTTAGCAATGGATGACTCAACGTGCGTCCATCGTAATTCGCGCGAGCAGGGTAGAAGATCTCAAAATCTGCAAAGAAATACCTCATAAAGATCGTACTTTCCAGCGACATGTTCCAATCCTTGAGACCCGAGACATCACGAGCCTGCAGCCCTAGCATGACCGCGACTCGTGCGGCTCTGCCAGATTTGGCTCGTCTCCGGTGCATTGGGGTTGTAGCCACCTCCGCGTGGAGGCCACGAAGATGAACGCCACGCCAAAGTCGCCTACACGGGGCTCCGCAATTGTGCCAGAAAAGATTCAGCACGCCGCCACCCCACCAGCGCACTTGGCGGCAATTCAGAGGCGCTAGCAGGAGCCAAGTTCACCCGGAACACTAGCAGGTAGCCAGCATGCCTTCGTGTGTGGCGCGCAGAACCCGTCCAAGCCTCAAGATGAGTATATAGCTGCTGGCGAATACCTCCAAATGCCGTACAATCGTCGTCATAAACGGCCCTACTATGATCACTGCTCCAGCCTCTAGATCTCGACTTCTTTCGACCTGCAGCTGCACTCCACTCTGCTCTCCAGTGGGGTTCAGATTACACCGCGATGACACCGCACTGTTTGACGCAAGTGGGGCGGCATCTCACGGCGTCTAGAATCGAGCTGGATCTTGATTGGCGAAATTTGAAGCTAGTAGCATAAGTATCGCGAGACGAGAAGATCTGCCTGCAGCTTAATAGCTTGTCGTCACTACCTGGAACGATGAGGTCGCAATATACGAAGCCTTGAAGGATTAAGCAACGCTGTAGACGCGGCAGAGGCTGAACACTTCCCCGCAGACAAGATGCGGGAGCACGGCTGTGGCTTTAAGCTTTGTGACAGTCAGCAGGAAAGGTTTCAGATCGTAGGGGGGTGTGGTGAATGACATAGCTTCGTCGATTGTCGCGGTGCGATACGTGGTGGACAGAAGCGATCTGCTTGGCAAATAGGGCAAACACGGCACGCGGAAAATAATGACTACAAGTCAGCCCACTTGTCTTCGAAGAGATGTTTCCAGGCTGAAAGAAACCCCAGCTCTCCGCTCCGGGGACTGCAAGGATGCCTGTGTATGTGTCCGTGAAAGGGCCGAAGACACTTGACTTTTTGATACGGCCCGACCTCCAGTCCATTTCCAGAACCTACTTTCGCCACTATTGGCTGGGTTTTGTCTGGACACCGCTGCCCATGGACAGTTCAACGACCATTGCCGCATAGGAGACGGCAGGATGCCATAAGGTCTCCAGCAAGCATCGAGGGATCCTAGTAGCCCGAGTCATCTCATGCATCTACCATGCAATTCGGCGGTTTCGTTGAAAGGATTCTCAAATGATTCGCAAGCCTTCAAGCAAGCTCAAGTGCCCATTGTTGATCCGATCGCACTCCACATTTGTTGCCAACACGCGACCAAAGAGCACCACAGCTAGCAAACGGTGGACACGCCATGTGCGCCGCGCTAGTGGTGTCTAGGCCAAAGCTTCGCAACCAACAAGGTTTGGAATAGTTGCATATTCCGGGGTTGTATTCGGGGCACCACATGTGACCGGGGCCAGAGCATCAAAGCGTCTCGATGTGTTCGCCGCCTTGTACCGTGCCACAAGAGACCGTGCTTTGACACTTGCAGGATCTTTCCATAAGTACATCACTCAGCTGCCCCTGCAATCTCTGCTCATTCTCAGCTTGTTGTTCCGTTCCATCCTCGCTCTAACCAACCGTAGGGCAGTCAAGTCAAGAGGGTAGCATTGGACCACAAGGTTTTGGGACGACAACAACCGCAATGGGTCTCTCAGTCCGCCCACCACCGGGCACACCTGGCGCGGCATGGCCAGCCATTGTGGTCGGCATGTTCGTTGCCTTCGGCGGTGTCCTCTACGGCTACGACACAGGTACCATCGGCGGTATCCTAGCCATGCCCTACTGGCTCAAGACCTTCTCAACGACCGGCGACAGCCAGATTACCTCCGAGCAGAAATCAGAAATCGTCTCTATCCTCTCCGCTGGCACATTCTTCGGTGCTCTCGCCGCCGGACCATTGGCTGACTGGGCTGGTCGTCGATTCGGTTTGATGATCTCAACAGTCTGGTTCACACTCGGTGTCATTCTCCAGACTGCGGCTACCGAGATTCCAATGTTCGTTGCTGGTCGATTCTTCGCTGGTTTCGGTGTTGGTCTCATTTCTGCTCAGATCCCACTGTACCAGTCTGAGACTGTAAGCCTCAACCAGTATGCTACAGAAAATCGTGTTGATGCTGACGATGTCTGACAGGCTCCAAAATGGATTCGTGGTACGATTGTTGGTGCTTACCAACTGGCCATCACGATCGGTCTCTTGTTGGCAGCCGTCGTCGATCACTCGACCGCCAACCGCGACGACACTGGATCATACCGTATCCCGATCGCGGTCCAATTCGCCTGGGCACTCATTCTCTTCTTCGGCATGTTGATCCTGCCCGAGACGCCACGTATGTACATCAAGCGTGGCAAGCCCGAATCAGCCGCCAAGTCGCTGGCCAGGCTCCGACGACTCGACATCGACCACCCAGCTCTCGTCGAAGAGCTCAGCGAGATCACTGCCAATCACGAGTACGAAATGTCTTTGGGCAAAGCCACATATCTTGACTGCTTTAAGGGCACTCTCGGCAAGCGTCTCGCTACTGGTTGCTTGCTCCAAGCTCTGCAGCAATTGACTGGTGTCAACTTCATCTTCTACTACGGCACATCATACTTCGAGAACTCCGGTCTTTCGAATGCCTTCGTTGTCAGCATGATCACCTCCGCCGTCAACGTCGGCTCCACGTTCCCTGGTCTCTACATGGTCGAGGCCTGGGGACGTCGTCCACTTCTCCTCTTCGGTGCTATTGGCATGGCTGTCTGCCAATTCATCGTCGCAGGTGTAGGCACCGGCATCGGCACTGGCAACCCGACTGGTCAATCCGCCCTGGTTGCATTCGTCTGCATCTACATCTTCTTCTTCGCCTGCTCCTGGGGACCCTGCGCCTGGGTCGTGACTGGTGAGATCTTCCCTCTCAAAGTCCGCTCCAAGTCGCTCTCTATGACCACCGCCTCGAACTGGCTGCTCAACTGGGCGATCGCCTACGCTACTCCTTACCTCGTCGACTCCGGCCCAGGCAACGCAAACTTGCAATCCAAGGTGTTCTTCATCTGGGGCGGCTTCTGCTTCATCTGTATCTTCTTCGTGTGGGCCCTGATCTACGAGACCAAGGGTCTCTCCCTCGAGCAAGTCGACGAGCTCTACGCAAAGGTCGACAAGGCGTGGCAGTCCAAGGGCTTTGTGCCCACGGTCTCCTTCCAAGACGTGCAAGAGGTCGGTGGTGCCAGGAGCGCTTCGCTTTCTGAGATTGAGAACACTGCTATGCGCAAGAAGTCTGTACAGCACGAGGAGGTTTCCGGACTTGGCGAGAAGCAGTTATAAAGGGCCGCTGCCCCGATGCACAAGAGGCGCTGAAGGAGATACCCATATCAATTGACGGTACATGGCAGTTTGAAGCTATTTGTTTGATACCTACCACATCATGAGCCATGCATATATGACTGAGCAATGCTTCCAGAGCAATATCACCTTTCTGAACGTGCCTGTCTTGATTGCTTGTTGACATGTTGCCCTCAAACAATTTTGCGAGCCAAGCATGGCCGCATTCTACTCGCTATCGCTATCAACTATCATCCTTTTCTTCTTGCGATGTGCATTGTTGGTATCACGCGTCACTGTAGCATCACTGTCATTCGCCTCGGAAGCGGCAAGCTCTCCAAGGGCCTGATCGGAATCAATCATTACAGCAGCGATGCCGCGTGTGTCTTGCCTCGGCTTTCTCTTCAAGCCCCTGCTTTTGGTCGGTGGTGAAGAAGTGCCAAGCAACGACGAGGTCTCGGCTTCGACAACTTCATCGCTTCTAGCAATGAAAGCAGCAAGCTCGCTGTCTGGCTCCTCTTCATCGTCCTCGCCACTCGTGTCGTGCGACCCAAGGTCAATACCCTGAGTGCCTATGCGCATATCTGCTGGAGTTGGCTCGGGCTCTGATTCGTCGCCTTCCATCGCCCCATCGCCATAGTCGTCACCATAGGATGGTGCTCGTACGATGATGTTCTTCTTCCGTGGTCGGCCGCGAGGCTTCTTGGACTGGGGTGCAGGCAATGGAATGGTGGGCAGATCTACATCGGGACCATCATCTTCGGGCTCGGGGCTTGTAAGCCTCACACCTGCCTCCCCAGTGTCGCGTAAGAGCTGTGGATCAGGTGGTGATCTGAGGCATTGCAATTTGCTAGCGTCCATGGAGTGCAGAGCACGAATGGCGTTCATGGCCACCTTGGCAGCACGGCCATGTCCAACATACTTGGCCGGACCCAAATGTCTCAGGGTCTCTGGATGACTAGCAGCATCGGGCGCGTGGATGACCACGTCATCATCCTCGGCGACGTGAGCGTATTTCCTCTCCAGCTCTGCTTGTTGCGCGGCGTTGAGAAGCACGTCCTGCAAGAATGGCATTGGCACTGCATCAGGCTGAGGCTCGAGCGCTGCTTTCGTCAAGTTGGGTAATGTTCGTTTATGTGCAGGAGCTTTCTTCTTAGCTTTCGGCTCATCCTCTTCCGCATCGTCCTCGTCGCTGGTGCCCAGTCTGGAAGCCTTGGTGAACCCAGTGCGCACGCCATCTGGCATGTGGAACTTCTTTGCTGGCCGTTTCTTGGCTCTGCCTTTGGCGCGTCTTCCTTTCTCGTTGAGATCGATGGGTTGACTGTTCTCGATGGGAATCTCAATGGTCCGCCGGTCGACAACAGGCTTGACTTCTTTTGGTATAATGCGCGGGCTTTGATCCTCTCGATAGCTGTACTTGCTGTCGTCGGCAATGGTCTTCTGTATGTAAGCATAGTTGTCTTGAGCTTTCGCATAGTCGTTTTCCTCTTTGCCTCTCATTAGCAGCAGTACAACTTTCCCTATGCGCTTGCGACCTGTGCGACCAATACGCTGCAGCATGCGGATGGGCGAGGAAGAGGCATCATAGCAGACAATCATATCAACGTCGCCAATGTCCAGACCTTCCTCGCCAATAGAGGTGGCGACAAGAGTGTTGAATTTGCCAGCTTTGAAGTCTTGAATGACTTCGTTCTGCTTCTTCTGATTCATGCCCTCTCCGCTTGAGCTGGCGGCCTGTCCGACAAAGACATGGGGTCGTATCAGAGGCTCATTGCGTTTCAGCACTCGCACGATCTCGTCCGTCGAGTCTCGGTATGACGCGAACACCATGACTCTGGTCGCGCTGGGCGGCACGTCAGGGCCTTTCGCACCTTCTGCTGCATCGAGGAAATGATTCAGCACCACCTCGCGCAGGTACTGTAGCTTTGGATGTCCGATAAAGTCTGGATTGTTAGTCCAGCCACGTATTCGGCTCATCATTTTGCTGAAGTCCTCGTGCTCTACGACCTGCTTTGCATTCTTGCCTTTCGTGTCGCCATTGTCAAACGAGCGCTGGAAAGCCAGCATACCGGTATAGAATGGTCCAATGCCATGATTTTTGAGCAGGCCAATTTGATGCGCGGCTTGCGACAGCACGGTGAAACAAGCATTGACCTGACCTTTGGCCCACATTGGCGCCTTCCTCCCAGCATCGGACGCTGACCACTTCTGCCTTGCTTGTGTTAGTCCGTACGCAGTCAGCATCATTGGATCCTTCGACCAGTAGGCATTTTGCGCATTCAGCTTCTCTAGCGGCGACTTGAGAGCTTTGGAGATGTGGTCCATGATCAGATGCTGCTCGTCGCTGTAGTCAAAGACCTCTTTTGCGATCTCTTTCTCATGTGTATATGGCCGAATGTCAAGAGACAGCTCTGTCCGAAGCTCGACCCGCGCAATGCCAAGGTGGTCAATAACCGCCTGAACAGCGTCAACAGTCGAGCCTGGCGTCGCAGTGAGCGCAAGGACACGAAAACTGCTGTTGAAGCGTCGCATGAAAGCGATAACCTCAGTATAAGCATAGCTGCCCGTCGCTTTGTGCGCCTCATCCACGATGATCAACACGATCCGTTTTGGATCGCATATACCTGTCTTGAGATCATTGATTACAGTCTGTGGGGTCATGAAGAAGACACGCTTCTCCAGCCATTCTTCTCCGCGAATTGCCGGTGTTGTCTCTCCTGTCATGAGAACAGTGTCCCTTCGCGGTATTCCAACCACGTTGTAGCAGGCATCCATTTGCTGCGCTATCAATGGCTTTGTGGGCGCCATGAAGACGATTTGGGCATCTGTAGTCCATCGGTAGTAGTTGAGCATGACAGTTGCCGCGATGAACGTTTTGCCAAGACCTGTCGGTAGTGCAACAAGTGTGTTGTGGTACAAGCTACGACTGACAATATTGTATTGGTAGTCCCGGATCTTGCCAAGGTTCGTTGGGTAGACCCAGGTCTTCATGCCTTCTATGTCGAGCTTGTGGTGTGTGGCGGGCTCTTCGCGCTCTTTGAGTGGCCAGGCATGCTTCTTCTTCGCCATCTGAGAGGCGCTCATGTCTTGAGTGGATGCTCTGCCCCAAAGATTAAGCTGCTTCAGACCCTTCTGCGGTCCCCTCAAGTTTCGTAGCTTTTCTGGCGATGAAGAGAAGGCGTCCGAGGGAATATCAATCAGCTCGTCGTGCACCTGGGTAGCGGGCTGTACATCTGCTGATCGACGCTGCTTGGACAACGCATCCTCCTCGGCCTGCAATCTAGCAGCCAGGCGCGCGTCTTCTTCGCTGCTAGTCGCACCCGCAACAGCCGGGTGGGCTGAAGCAAGGCCATTGCTGGTTCTTCGATTCGACGGGCCAGTGACAGTACCCAAGCGAGCGTGACTGATATTGGCACGCGTTGCGCCGTTGAACACAGGCGGCGGCGACGGTGGCTTGGGCTTCTTCCATACTGGGCCACGTAATCGTCCAGGACTGGAATCGAGACCAGCTTGTGTCTGTGTGTAGATTACATCCTGAAAGTGGCCGCCGTTCTTGGGAATGTGAATCTTGTACTTCGACGTCTTCTGTAGACCAAGATCTTCTGCCTCGCCTGTCTCGCCGGGGAAGTAGTACTCATCGTCTGTGCCACCGTGCTCGTCGCCACTGGCAGATAGCTGGGTCGTGACGGCAGTAGACTGAAATTGAGCATTCTTTGGAGGGCTGTGTGCCTCATCGTCGGTCTCTGACCATAACAGGTCATCAGAGTCGGCCCTATCAAGCTGAGCTTGTCCCTTCCTTATTCTACGCCGCTTGGTTGGCCTGGGTGAAGGGGCGAAACCACCTGCAAGCTGCGACGCCTCTGCTTGCGTCGCAGCAGCAAGAAAGACTGTGTCATCGTCATCGATGCCGAAATCGTCGCTGTGCGGCATCGCACGATCTACGTCCTGGTGGAAAGGTCCTGCATGTACACATCTGATGGCGAGATAGTGAAGTCAACGCGGAAGACGCGACGACGCGATCGCGAGCCTCAGGCCACAAAACGCCAAATTGACGCGCTGCGGGGTTGGGCAAAAGCTTTCGTCATTGTCCGATCCGCAACAACGGAGGACATCACTCATCTTGGGTAGGGCGCGCATTGTGGAGCACAGTACTATGCCATCGTGAAGCTGATGGCTGCTTCAGCATCACTCGCTGACCAAGCATTATTTCCGCAATAGCCCACGGAGGCCGACTGCGGTCCTGGCGGTCCAGATGCCGCCATGACTGGTCCAAAGGAACTATGAGCGTGCGGAGACTGAGCTCATTCATATATATAGCTCCAGAGCCACTACGTCAAGGTAAACTATGCACGCGGCCAACGCAAAGTGCTCTATCCCGGCCTCTTCACAGTCCCCTCCAACCATCAAGGTCAATCCCCACAGCAATATATTATCGTGTCCACCAAAATCTCAAAATGCCTAACGCACCTACTGGAGACCCAAAGCAGCACTCGACTGACAAGTTTGCGGATGGCATTTCTGGATCATGTCTCTGCGGCTCCATTACTGTAACAATCAAGGAGAAAGGGCTCTTTGACAAGCCGAGGGGTCACCTATGTCACTGTGCCAATTGCCGGAAGGTCGCTGGGTCTTATGTTGCTTCCAACTTGCTCATGGACGAGGACAAGGTCGACATCAATGATCGGGATGGCACATTGAAGACGTATGAGGATAAGGCAACCTTGAGTGGGAACCCTGTGTACCGTAGCTTTTGTGGCAAGGATGGGAAGTAAGTCGAGCACTTCGCAATGCTCGGGTTGAGATTGTGACTGACCTCGACGCAGCCCCATCTGCTCGAAGACTGCACTCTATGCAGGAAAGGTTGTCGTCAAAATGGGCATGATGCCACGGATTCCGCAGCCAGAAGCTGAGGGCTTTTCTCTCCACCGCCATGAGTGGCAAGGTCGTCACGAGGGTGTACCTAGCTATAAGATCAAATGGGCTGGTCCCGACAAGGAGGAGCACGAGTTCGATGACTAGACAGATGTGTGAGGTGTGCTCTAAGCAGTAACGGGACACAACCATTGGTAGCTCGTCGTATCCGTGCGGACGGCTCTCTATCTGTTTTCAGCTTGGCAAATGTCCAGACGGACAACTGCTCGATAGGCACATCGAAGATGTGTGAGCAATACACAGCTGCTCTCGTTGCGGCAGAGGGGCCATCACAATGGCCTCAGGCTGTCGCCTTCCAGTTTCTCGAAGCAACAGAACAATGCCTAGCACAAAGTGCCGAAGCGTCACGTAGTTGCATGTGCAAACTAACCCAAACCCCAACCCTAGGCGTCATCTTGCGCCCTGTCCTGAGCATATTTGCTCTCATTCAGTCGACTAAGAGCTGTGCGGAATTCAAGGAGAGAAAAAAGCCGTCGGAGACATATATGGCTACGTTTGAATCTCGATACATAGCATTAGAAGCACCAACCCGCTAACTACAACACATCAGATCATCACAAAGTAAACCCACACAAATTACATCCTCCCCCTATTCGCCGCCACCCAAGGCTTGGGCACAGCCCCAGGCTTTGGCATCGTCCCAGCCTCCGCAACACCCTCATCCCAATCCCAAATACTCCTCTTCTTCCTGTCCCGCCTCACCCGCCCATGCGCCCCATTCAAATAATTCGTCGCATACGTTCTACACGTGAATGAGCTCGAACTGCTAGAAGCCGTGACGTAGGAAACTACGGTCACCGGCGCAGCAGTGACTGTCACGACGCCTGAGCCGTTGCCTGTAGTGACTGTCACTTGGCCACCGCCAGAGCCTGAGACGGAGGAGATGGAGACGCTGATGGCGGTGCTTACGGCGGTGGTTGTGGCCGTGGAGACGGAGACGCTTACGGTGGTGGTGGTCTGGGTTATTGTGCTGGCCGTGAAGACGACAGAGAGGGCAGTGGAGACGCCGTAGGTGGATTGGATTGTGGTGCCGTCGCTGACGTAGGTCGAGATTGCTGTGCTGGTGCCGTAGACTGTGGAAGGCACTTGCGAGACGGAGACTGCTGTTGAGACAGCTGTACTCACTCCAGTGCCTGCTCCCGTGCCTGCTCCCGTGCCTGCTCCTGTACCAGCTCCTGTACCAGCCCCGGTACCTGCTGCCGTCGAAACAGAAATTAGCACACTCGTAGCAGTAACCCCCGCATTCGTGCCCGAGCCCCCTCCTCCACTCCCACCGGTCCCGGCCACAGTCGCAGTCACACCAGGATTCGTCCCATTTCCACCAGACCCCGCCACAGTCGCCGTAATGCCCGGATTCGTCCCATTCCCAGCCACCGTTGTCGTCCCATTCCCTACAGGAACAGCAACACGCTGCACCGTCAAAAATGCCGAATGCGCATTTGCCGCATACTCCTTCCCGTTCACTTCACTCTTAAGCAAACAATTACTGCTATTCGTACTGTCGTACCACGTCACGCCCAAGCAGGTAGTGATATCGTTGAATGTCTGCATATTGTAGAAGTCGCACGCCGATACACAACCTGCTAGAGAATCAGCGGAAGTGACGTCCAGAGTCGAGGCGTCGTCTGCAGTCGCTTGGCGGCGGGCTAGACCGGATGCTTGAGGAGCAACGTAGGCTTCGTTGCATTGGACATAATAGGTCTGGCCGTATTGATCTGTGTAGAGCTCGCCTTCGCTGTATGGGCAGGTGGGCTCCGCACTTGAAGCGGTGACTACAGTTGTTGTCCCTGAGATTGTGAGAGTCTGTGTCACGCCTCCAGAGCTAGCTGCTGAGGTGATGCCTGGTGTCGAGGTCGCAGAGGCCATGGAAGTGGCAGTAGTTGGGATCTGCGTGTAAGTTATGCTGCTGCCCATGGAGTTCGTGGTGGTCACAACAGACACACCGCTTCCCGTCGCTCCATTTCCAATGAGATACCCAGATGCCGGGCAAGTAGGCTGAGCATCACAGCCAGTAACGGTGTACGTCGTGAAGACGGTCGTATAGCCAGTCCCACTGAGTGCCTTGCAGTTTCCAGGGCTCGTCGTTGCAATTGCGGTATTCGTGTTGGGCGAAGTGCCAGTATTGGCCGCCGTACTGCTGCAGTATGACGCATCAACAACCGTAGGTGTGAGACCGCAGGTATAGCAGAGGCACACGCTAGCAGAAGTCGTCGGGATCGTCCCGCTGCTGGACAGCGAAGGAGTTGTGGTGTACACATAGTAGGTGTCTGTTGAGTTGGTCGTATAGGTGCCGCCGGTTGGAACGGTAGATGTCAACGTCGTCGTCGGGACGACTGTGACCGTAGCACCAGAAGAAAGAGCTGCAAGATGTTAGCTCAGTGAAAGATCAAGATTAGGGGCAGATACTCACACAAGGTCGTAGTCCCCGATGTGCCGACAGTCGCTACAGGCGCCACTGCGCGGATGTTCGTGCCATAGATCAAATTGCCGTTCGTCGTTTGTGTCCCATCGAACGAAGACTTTAGATAGCAAGTCATGGTACTTGTGTCATATTCCACACCCACGCAAGCCGACATAGCATCGCAAGTTGGCAGGCAATCAGCAAAAGAGTCCCCAGTGAAGTTGGTGAGGTCTCCACCTGCATAGCTGACGCCGCATCCGACGGTATAAGTCACGCCGCTAGAGTCACTGCAGGTTTGACCAGCTGAGCCTGGACATGTTGGGCTACAGCTGCTATTATTGTTCGTACCAGTCCCAGTCGCAGAAGGCCCAGAAGTGATTGTTGCATTGATACCCGAGAGCGGAATAGTCGTCGCCGAAGACGCACCCGTGGAGTTCATCGTCGCATTCGAGACAGCCGGCGCGATCTGTGTACCAGCCACCGCACCGGGCGCATACGAAGTCCCAGTCACATTGGCGATCAACGTACATTCATCTCCAACATAATTGAAAGCCTCACATTGTGAGTTTCCATCACAATCCTCCTCACACTCGGTGTAGCTACCCACAACCTGCTGGCGCTTCTCGGCCTTGAAAGGCGCAACAGGCCACCGCTTGCTCTTTGAGCTTGACGATGGATTGAGGACCGTGCCGTTGTATACGACACCGCATTGGACCGCGTAGGTGGCACCGTTGGAGTCTGTACAAGCATCGGGGGCACCATTTGAACTGCTGCATGCCCCAGCTGTCGATGAAGGACAGGCGGTAGCAGAAGATGAGAGCGTCGCGCTGCCAGTTTCCGTGATTGTGCTGCCAGCTGAGTTGGTCGTATAGTATGTATAGCCGTAGGTGACCGAGCTGAAGGACGTCGTAGAAGCTGCGGAAGTAATCGGAGAGCTAACGGATGTCGTGTTCGAGACTGTTGTTCCAGTGGATGAGCTCGAAATGGTCAGGCTGGTCGTCGATGCAGAACTCGGAGAGTTGCTCAACGTCGTCCCAGTCGAAGCCACACTGCTCCCACTCGCGGTCGGCGTCCCAACCACACTACTCGAACTACTTGCCGCCCCATATGCACTCAGCAGCACGATCGAGTCCTCACCACTGCCCGACATAGGCTTCTCATACGTGGCCTTGAAATAACAAGCCCCGCTGCCCTCGATAAACTCAGCATTCACGCAACCGGTATTGTTTCCGCAGGCCTCCGCGCAAGAAGAGATGTCAGGCACGAAAGAGCTGTTGAACGAGGCGTCATAGTCGGTTGCAATACCGCACAGGAGGATGTATTGGTTCCCGTGTGTGTCCGAGAGAGTCGTGCCATTGTTTGCTGGGCAGGCGAGCGATGTCTGAGCCGCAGCAACGGCGGACGTGGACACTGCGGCGCCCGAGATGCTGGCGCTTGCGGTTTGGGAGCCGCTGGACGAAGAATTCGACGCTGACGCCCTTGAGCTTGAGCTGGTGATTCCGGCTGTGCTCGAAAGACTGGAATTTCCGGAGCTAGCCGAAATGCCCGACGAGACTGAAGTACTGCTCCTGTTCGAAGTTACCGTGATCGCGACGGATGTCGTCGTCGTGCTCGTGCTGGTAGCTGTGACAGTACAGGTCCCACCGCTGCTTACGCCCGCACAAGCACTAGAGACCGGCCCAGTATACGGCGCACTTGACACACTTGTTGAGGATCCCATGGCCACTGCTACCGTAAGACTCGACGAGGGCGTGACAGTAGAGAGGCTAGTGCTGTACGAGCTGCTCGCCACTGCACCCTTCGCCATCTGATACACCTTGATGGAATTGATCTCGAAGTACGCATTCGTGAAGTTTGCTGGGTTATTACCAACAAAGTCCACACAAGAGTTCAAGGAGCTGCCTGCGGATGCATTTTGCGGGCAATTGGGATACTGGCTTTCGTAGACTTCGCCAGCCCACGCGCCGCAGAAGTCGATGTTGATGATGATGCTCATGTTGTTGAAGAAATTGTCGATATTGCAAGATCCTTGTGCATTGACTGCCGGCGTGCCCCATGCGGATGAACCAGGCACAGGGCTCCCACTGGTGATATCTGCCGGTATTGACCCACGACGGAAAAACCAGGTCTTGATGTACGAACTCGTCCATTCCGTAGCATAGACACCGCCTTCGACGCTGTTGAACTCATCGCCATAGTTGTCCGGTATGGTCGTGTTGCTCAGCTCAGATCCACAGCCATTGCCACCAGTCGAGCTGTCGCAGTTTGTCGCGTCGTTAGTCCCCAGTTGGCCAGACCCAGCAATCGAGCAATTGGGCCCTGTGTGCAATGTCACAGCGTCCGTCTCGATAGTATTAACGCCTTCGATGATATCGATTTCTCCATTATACGGCCAGTTGGGACCGAGCAGCCAGTACGCAGGCCAGGTACCGCAGCCCCAAGGCATGTGCTTGAAGTCTGCGATGAACAAGCCATGGGTGTAGGTGTTATCTGATATGATGCGGACACTGGGTCTGCCGTCGCCACCTCGTGGCCACACGTTGGTGTGATCTGGTATTATCTTGGCGGTGTTGTTCGAGGTGATACTGACGTAGCCATTTGCTTCTGCTACGGTCTCGTTGACGTAGCTGGGGCGCATTAGTATCTGATGTGGACAGATGTATATTGACACTGCTTACTATACATGGCCGTAGGTGCCTGGATCGTATCCCTGTGAAGTTGCACATCAGCTTCTCGTGATCCTGCGATCGTGATCTTGGCGTGACTAACGCTATAGAAATTAAACTTGTCGAAGAAGCCGTTGGTCGGATCGTAGCTATCGACCAGCGCGTAAGACGAAGCTCCCACTGATCCACTGCCATTATAGAATGTTGCGCCCGCTATGCTCTGTGCTCGGACGGTCGATACCACAGCAAGCGCGCCCGCAATGGTCGTCCTCGAGGGTAGCGGCGAGGACCGCATCGTGCCTGCTGTGAAGCCTGCTCAACGAGACACAGCCTAGCAAGACAGCTAATGTGCGAAATGGTCGCGAAGCAGTGCAGCAACGGTGGGACTGCACTGCCATGCATTGTTGACCTACCTTGCATTCCTGAACGCCCGGCAGGGCGGACCAGACTACATGAGTCGCATACCACGGCTGCGGCTAGAGATTGGACAACTGATGCACCTACCTGTGTTGCAACGACATTGCGTGTTAGTGAGTGCAAGGCCATGCCTAGATCAACTCCGCTCGGGGTATGAGAAGGTGAGAATGAAAGGTCGATCAATCATGCTGATAGCGAGGATGCCCGAGGTAGAAGGTCCACGTCGTCAAGGCTCTAGCGAACTCCTCCAGGCATTGTTGTTGCTATCGACGGCCCAGGAGTCTACCTGACAGTCAGGTACCGAAGGCTTCGTCAAGTCGGCTTCGTTCAGACGGTCGCCAGTGAACTCGCGCTTGGTAGGCATCTTATTTCCAGCGAATGTCTCTGCACGTTGATCTATCGCCCTTCTTGGATGAAGTGTATTCCGATGTTCCAATCTTCAACGAGGTGAAGGACCAAGAGCAAGCGTCGCCTTCTTGTCAGATCGGTCCAAGCTCTCCTGAGTCCCACTTCAGCTTTGCTGCGCGGACACCTATCCTTCATGAATCTATGTGTAGACACATGTAAACATGACTCGGATTATGAATTACCAAACATCCGTGATTCATCGATGATCTGAGGTGGTAGGAGTTGGGTCAGGGCATCCTGCGCACCGCCCTTGACCATAGCCCGCAATCATGTCTCTCACCTTCAAGCTTCTTTCGCTGGCCATTCGCACAGCTGCTAAGCCTATAGGAGTCAGTTCTGTTTCAATAGAGATGTTGATAATATTTTGATGCTGATTATAAACAGAACTACATCAAACGACAAGCAAAAGAACATGATGGCTTCCGTCGCTTCGCCGTCACGCAAGCCCAACGCGTCCACCGCATTGACATGCGCATGCGCTTAGGCATCCTCCACGACGCCGACGCCCAACAACGGATGCACGAGCGCGAACAGCGAGCTGCGGACGAAAAGAAGCGGAAGGCAGAGGCCCCCACCGTCCGCACTGAAGCCGAGCAGAAGAAATTTGACGAGGAACAGGCGAAAGGCGAAGCAAAGCAGGAGAAGAAGGAGCCAGCACCAAAAGTCAAGATACGTCCCTTGAGTGAGGCGAAGGCAATAGAATTGGGCGCCAATTTCTTCTCGGAGGCTTTTATCTTTGCGGTTGCGGCGGGGTTGATTGTCTGGGACACGTGGAGGAGTCGGAGGAAGGAGAGTCAGAGGCGGGATGATGTGGCGGAGAGGTTGGATGCGTTGGAGGCGGAGGTGGAGAGGTTGAGGGTGAAGTATGAGCCTAGTGGGGATGGGGTGGTGAAGAGGAAGGAGGGCAGGGAGAAGGAGACGGCGTGGTATAATCCAGCGGGGTGGTGGAGACGAAGTGAGCCAGTTGAGGCGGAGGGGGAGGTGGATGCGAGGGGGATCGCTGGGAGTGTGCCGGTCGGACGGGGGCCGGCGGAGGCTGTGAAGGCCAAGGATGCACTGCCTGGAGATGCGAAGGATGTCAAAAAGCTGGTCAAGGAGCTGAAAGATGCACCGGCGACACAGCCAGCGAAAAATGAGTCAATACCTCAGAGAGTCGACTCTGTTACGGCAGGCACGAAGGGGCGATGACCTTGGTGGTGCACTACACTCTTCGCTCAACCTCTATGTACAACACGCCACTCTGTAGACATATAGATGACTGTACATCAAAGTGTACTATGCCTAGAGTCAGTAAAGATGGCACATCAGGGGCCACAGGTGGCGTGGAAGTCAAGCTGGGAAGGAGCGACCCAACCTCGCGTTCCAGGCCTCCAGCGAACCTCACCTCATCTCAAGCAACGACATTTCTGGACAGAACCAAGGACTACGAAGAGAAAGTCACCTCGTGATGTTCTGCACAACCCTGCGCCGCCGTCCCTCCTTCGCACCCGCAATTGCAAGCCTGCAAGCTCCGAATGGGCTGGCCCTACGCGGTAAGCCTCTCCCTCTCTAGCCTCCTTCTTTCTACTAATCAAACCGCAGAATTCAAACTCTCCACCCACGACATCATCCTCCCCCTCAATCCCATTGTCGCCAAAACAGGCAACACGACTGCCACGCGCCACTACCGCTTCCTCCTGCTCTCCCAATCATCTACTATGGACGAGGCACATCTCAACGACACCTTGAAACGCATCCACCACTTCGCCTCCCTAACCGGCGGCCAAGACCTCGCAATCATATTCCTTCTCTCACCACCTCAAGCCACAACCTTCATCTCAGCCAGCGCACTTACCACCACTACCGGCCCCAACCCAGCAGACAGTACGAAAGGCCTCCACGCCTACACCCTTCTCCAAGCCACCCTAGTCACACGTCCAGAGATCCCTTATCTGCCCATCCTGCCGCTTTCAAGTCTGCACGCCCTTCCAGATCTTCTGAAGCGCTACACCACCGCCATTACCTCAGCCCGACCAGCACCACCTGCCATCCCACCGATTTCCAATTTCCAGTTGCTCCAACTGTGCACTGCTGCGCCTGGAGGCAGAATGTCCGAGCAGACTGCTTTCATTATTTCAGACATGTTCCCGGATTTTGCGTCGCTGGCTACTGCTTGCACGGCTGAGGAGTCCTTGATGGCGGGGTCGAGCTCGCCGAGTCAGAGGGCTGCGGATGGGAATGGTAGAGGTAGAGGAGCGGGTGTGGGAGTGAGCGCCAGCCAGATTGAGTCGGAGCTGGGAGGGGAGGATGAGGCAGGGTGTGTGATGGATGTGGCTGGGAAGGGGACGATCGACAAGTTGAGGAAGTTAAGAGCATTGATTGGAGAGCAGGGGTTTAGGGATTTGGTGGAGTATTGGAGGGAGGAGTGGACTGTCGATTGATAGGAAGGCGACAGGCTGGGCCGGTGAATGTGATATGTTGCTGGGTCATGAGACGGACTTGATAGGGACTGTACAGTGTACAATATACCTACAATATGTGCCAAACCTATTTCCTAGCCTGCTGCTGCCCCTTCCCGCCCTTGCCTCCCTTGCCCGCAGGCGGCGGCGCAGCAGCAGCACCCTTGCCACCCTGCTTCTGCTTCGGTGCCTGCGACGGTGCAGCAGCAGCCTTCGGCAACAACTCCTCCATCTTCCGCAAAAACTTCTCCCGATCCTTCCCAAGGTAGGTCCCATTCCTCATCGTCATCCTCTCCACCGCCTCAAGGATACCATCTCGACCCTTCCGCGCCTCTTTGCTCATCACACCTTTCTCGTCATAGATACCCTTTACCATCTTGTCTACCAGCTGCTCTCTTACAGGCGTGGAGCGGAGGATCGAGTTGAACTTCTTGGTTGAGATGAGCGCCCTTCGATCTTGGATTATGCCGGTGAAGTCGTTGGCGGCGATTGTGGAGGTGCCGGAGCCGGAGTGGGTGAGGGATTCTAGGGCAGGAGGTTTGGGCGCGAATGGGACGCCGGGTGAGGGGATGCGTGGGCCTGCTGGTGTGATATTGGAGCGTAAGGATGGTGATGCGGAAGTGACCATGTCGGGCTGATCAGGCACTCCATCGTCGCTGTCCTCATCCTCCTCGATTTCTTCCTCTTCCTCTTCTTGTTCCTCGGGTCGTGCTCGTACTTCCGATATTGTCGCAGGCTCTGCAGCACCATTGTCCGCATCCATGACACTCCCTCCACCGCTCACCGGCGCTTCAACCTGACCACTGGCAATCGGCGCCCCCCGCACACTTTGATTCTCCTCTCTCATTCCTTCTTCATCGTACGCCCTCACGTTCTCCGCACGTCCCTGCGCCAACGGACCTTCTCGACTCGGGCTCATATTCTCGCCCATCCTGCCCTCACCTGCCGTCTCGCCAACAGTCGGATCCACAGCATTCCCATTCTCCTTTGGCGGAAGCTTGCTCGGGCCCAGATTCGGTAGATCTCGCTGCAGCAGTCGAATCTCTTCACCGACCATTGCAGATCGCTGTTTCCTGGTTGAGCCATTCTGAGGCGCATTGGTGCCAACTTCATTGTTGTGTGGCACTCCTTCTACTGTGGTCGGGCTTGCCGCTGCTGGGTCAGAGGATGCGTTGCTGCGGAGCGAGGCGTGAAAGCAGCGGGCGCATTTGCCGGAGCGCTGCCATTGTCGCAGCAGCTGGCGCTCGGCGGTTGTGAGCTTGGTGACGGAGCGTGAAGAGAACATGATGCGTGATATGCTACGAGATGCTGACAAGAATCGCCAATGGATAGAGCTCTAGCCAAGAAGGCTTCGGAAAGACATCCCCATGCAGTAGGCACGCAGATATCAATCAATGCAGCCACTTTGACTAATCAATTTCTCCTCTTATCGAATAAGAACACGCTCTTCTTACCACCCCCTCTCAATGCTTCAGGGTCGATCACACACGCATGCACACACATTAGACCGCACTTGCAAGACACTATCTCGTCAAAGCAGTTGTAGGACATTCTCCGCAGGCACATCATACTAATACTACCCAACATGCTCTCACGGCCACCCACAACCATCCAACTAACCAAAGATGACATCGACGCGTACGAGGCGCGTCAAGCTGCTCGACTGGCACAACAGCAGCAAGCCGGCAATGGCCACTGGCAACCGCAACATCAATATCAGTCAAGTCCACAGGCTGCTCAGAACAATTCCTGGTCCAGCTCCCAGGACACCAGCGGCAGCACTGTCGAGGATCCCACTGAGGAGGACATGACTGAGGCTCAGGACGATGTTGCTGCGGATGTGACGCCGGCGCAGCAGACGAGGGCGGCGGCGAGAGCGCAGGCCGCGGCGCAGAGGGCGAGGCGGGAGAGGGAAGGGAGGATTATGGGAGGTGGCGGGAGGGGTTGAGGCGAGGGAGCGTCGCACTTCTATGAGCGTCTTCTTGGAGCCATAGGGTCAGGATCTTGTCTGTGAGCCTTTGCATCTTGAGCACTTTCACGATATCGAGAAGGTCACTTTGGCATGGCCGTTGGTCGTACCTCCGGTAGCGTATACGCCGAGTTCGCTGATGAGTAGCTACGTGCTATACGAGTGTCACACAGCACCTATGGAAACGACACCTCTTCCTGACTGGATTCTAGCACGTGCAAATATCTCCACAAACCCCTTGCTTGAGTAACATTCCGAGGCAATGGGCGCAAGGAGATGAAGCATTCCAGCATTGTTTACGCGCGAGCTGGGACACCGCTACCTGCTTGGCCATGGGGCAGCATGGCGAGCTCTCTGTGCTTGTCTCGCTGTCTGCAGCAGTAGCGACTTTGGCGGTCATGTACCTCTACAGCAGGATACAGACCATGGCGCCTGCGTGGACGCCACCAACCTACCTGGCAGCGCTACTGCTGTTGATTTCTGCTTGCCTACCGGCCACACACGCACAGAATTCGGAAGCGAATGTCCTATCGCCACTGGATCTCACCCTAAAGCTCGACAAATTTAACCAACTCACAGGCGATCAGCTAGAACCAGTCTACGAGGAGACGCACAATCTGCCAAGAGGCGAAGCGCCAGCTGGTCTTCACAGGCGAGCCAATTATGGCTCCGGGGCAGACTTCTGGCTTGCCAACATCACGCGGCAAGGCAGAGTTCCGTACAGGAGCGACCAGAACTACACAGTATTCAGAAATGTCAAGGACTACGGTGCGAAGGGCGACGGCTCCACGGACGATACAGATGCAATCAATCTCGCCATCTCAGACGGGAATCGTTGCGGGGAGGGATGCGATAGCTCGACAGTCTCACCCGCCATCGTCTACTTCCCACCAGGCACTTATGTCGTCAGCACGCCGATCATCATGTACTACTATACTCAAGTCATTGGTGACGCGAACAACCTACCGACTTTGAAAGCGTCGTCCAGCTTTAGCGGCATTGGTGTCTTGGACTCGGACGTCTATTTGCCGTATGGCTACAGCTGGTACACGAATCAAAACAACTTCTATCGCACAGTCCGGAACTTCGTCATAGATATCACGGAAGCTTCCTTGTCCGGCCAAATTAGCGGAATACACTGGCAAGTAGCGCAAGCAACATCTTTGCAGAACATCGTATTCAATATGGCTGAGGGCTCGCTGGCAAGCGGCAACACACAAATCGGTATCTTCATGGACAACGGCTCTGGTGGCTTCATGGAAGATCTAATCTTCAATGGTGGTGGCTATGGCTTCTTCTCCGGCAACCAGCAGTTCACGGTCCGGAATCTCACCTTCAATGGCTGCTCTACTGGCATTTTCCAGAACTGGAACTGGGTCTTTCTGTACAAGGAGATGATCTTCAATCGCTGCAACGTCTCCATCGATATGTCTCAAGGTGGTGAGGTGCCAGCTATGGGCTCAAACATCATCCAAGATTCCGTTTTTAACGACAACGCCTATGGCATAGTTACGTCATTTGGCTACAACAGCACGCCCTCTACCGCTGGGTCGTTCGTCCTCGACAACTGCGACTTCACCACCACGGAAGCTGCCGTCGTCGCGCCCAATGGAACAGTCTTGGCTGCTGGTGGTGGAGTCATTGCCAGCTACATTTCAGGCACAGCCTACTCTGCTTACGAAAGTGTAGAGGAAGAGCACAATCTCACCTGCTGGGAGCCGACTGCGAACTACAGCCGTATTCAGCAAGCTGTCTCCCGCCCGACACTAGCAGCATCCTTGGTCAACGCCTCCGGCATGGTCTACTCCCGCTCTCGCCCACAATTCGAGGGCGTGCCTGTTGCAAACTTCCTGTCCGCAATGAGCTATGGCGGCTGCGCAGGCGACGGATACACTGATGACACCCAATGCGTCCAAAACTTCCTCAACAACGTCGAGGCGAAAGGCAATGGTTATGTCGCATACTTTGACCACGGCGCCTACGTAATCAGTGACACAATTCAGGTGCCCAACAATATCCAGATGCAGGGCGAAATCTGGCCAATGTTCATGGTCACGGGAGACAAATTCCAAGATCGGACGAATCCGACAGTCGCTTTCCGCGTTGGTAGCCCAGGCGATACTGGCACGACGAAGATGGTCGAATTTGTCTTCGAGCAGATAGGGCCGGTACCCGGCGCTATCATGATGGAGTGGAATCTGGCTGGTACTGCACCGATGGCCACGGGCATGTTCGATGTGCATTGGCGTATGGGAGGCTCGAATGGAACTGATGTGCAGTCGGACAAATGCACGAAGAATCCCGACGTTGCGGTCACGGATCCGCCGCTTGAGTGCACACTCTCGTATATGCTGCTGCATATCACGGAGACGGCGAGTTTGATTATGAGCAATAACTGGGGCTGGTAAGTTTCATCACAGAGGATGGTCTTGACTGAAAGTGCGAGTGCTGATATCGATTCTACAGGGTGGCTGATCACGAGCTCGATTTGACCGATCATAACCAGATCCAGTTATACAACGGCCGTGGCATGTTGGTGGAAAGCCAGGGTCCACTGTGGTTGTACGCCCCAGCAATGGAGCACAGCATGCTCTACAACTTCCAGTTCGCAGGCGCAAAAGACATATACGTACGCCGCCTTTACCCCTCAACTCTCTTGTAAACTGACTACTGATACTTGTGACCAGGCCGGCGTAATGCAATCCGAAACCCAGTACGGCCAAGACAACCCCAACGCCCTCACGCCCTTCAGTCCCAACACCACCTACCACGACCCCACCTTCGCCGAATGCTACGTCGCGACCTGCTACAAGACTTTCGGCCTCCGCATCTACAACTCCACTTACATCTACGTCTACGGCGCGGGCTTGTATTCCTTCTTCGACAATTGGGATACAGGCTGCTTGACGACGAACCAGTGCCAGCAGTTGACGCTGAGTCTGGAGCAGAGTGAGGCGGTGTATGTGTATGCGCTGAATACGGTGGGAACGGTGAATATGGTTGAGGTGGATGAGGTGAGTATTGTGCCCGCGAGCGCGAATTTGAATTCGTTTTGTAATACTGTGGCTGTTTTTGAGTATCCTTGAGACGCGGATGAAGTGGCTTTTGAAGGGGATGATGGCAAGATGAGCGCAATTTTAGATGATTTGCTGCTGTTTGAAGTAGATACCAATAGCGTTCAGCTCTGGTTCCCTCGCAGACCAATCCTCCTTGCAGCTGTGTCCTCACTCGCCGATCGATCATTTATGCAGCTGTGTCCTCCTTCGCCGATCGATGCTCCATGCAGCTGTGTCCGCCCTCGCCGCACTTGCCGACTCGCCTGATGCAAGAGTCGCCCAGGAACCACAGCCGAAGAACTCCTCGTCGCTCCGCTCAATCAATCTTTGCCCTCTTGTTCAGCCTGGAAACGCTCCAGCCATCTCCTCAGCAATCTCCAGAGGGGCACGGGACGTTGTTCAGATTTCCTATCACTTATCATGGCTTCCAGTGCTCGCAAGCATCTTTCAGTTGAGCCTCTCAACTCGTGGCGAATGATTTCCGGAAGTATTGCGGAAACCGTATTGATCACCAGCGCGACTCGACACTCGCGACGCAGAAGCTTCTCGGCATCCCTAAGACATTTTTTGAGAATAGATGAGACCGCCAAAGGTGCCGGGAACACGATTGCCACCGAGCGTAGGGAGGCAGTGTTGGCGCAACCGATTCGCGTGCAGAACAGGGCCAGTTGGTCTGGAGATTCAGGCAGCGATTGAAAGCTGAATGTGTTGATGGCGTAGAAAAGCTGGATGGACTCGGTATAGGTCTGCTTGCACGTGGTGGTGATGGCAAGGACGTACTCCGGCATGCTTCCGGGTAGAATGTGACGGCGAGGACCTGATGACGCATACTTGATCTTGAAGGCGTCACGGTGCTGAAGAGCGTATCCGTAGATGCTATTCCTGAGCTCTGCCGGCAGGCGCGCAAGTGGCGAGTTCTCCATGCTTTCGCTGAGTCTGGATAGTCGTGAAAACAGTGAGGTGTCGGCGTGATGGTGCTCTATGGTAAAAATTTGTGATGCAACAAAGGATGAGGAGAGGACTACTCCAGTCTGTGAAAGCTATTGAGGCAAGTGCGAGGGAAATTGCGAGGTGGGGCGATCACATGTAAAGCACCTGCCTCGCGCAGGGCAAACATCACTGAAATATTTCTGGGGCCACTCTGTCATGTGCAAACCCGCGGCAACCCTCTGATGAATTCATACAGCCTCGGGCTTGCTTGTGCAACTGTCCAAACGCTCATCTGCGTCGCTCGTGCCCTACGACACAAGTCGTGATTCACTCTAGCCTGCTTCGTCCGCCAAACACTTAGAACATTGGTCTCAAGGTAGTCTGATGCAACCCTCCACGCAGTCGTGCTTTCCAAGCACCGCAGCGCGGCATATCAGGATACCATCTCCCCCATGCCCATGCCAGATCAGTAATCAATGCGGCCTGCTTCATCATCCAGCCTCAGGCGGAAATTTCTCAAGCCTTGAATCAAGCAGAGCATGGGACCATTTGGACCAATTCCCCCCTTCGTAGTAAGCTGCAGCCTGAAATGCTCCTCCTTGTCTACCAAATCCGCCCGCAGACGCCGTGCGTTCAGAGTCATTGCAGTCTCTAGCTCGCCGTCCGGCGATGATAGTGTCACGTGAAAGCTCGCAGCGCACGCAGATGGCAGAGTAACGCCCTGGACCTGCAAGTCGACCTGATTTTTGGCCACTCCGACTAAAGTGTCGAGCAAGCCGGAGTCATGATGAAGGCCGCAGCACATCATCCCAGCCTGCAGAATAACACGACGCAGCGCAGCGGACCCGACTGGCCCGATACTGAGGCAGAAATTGTGGAGAGACTGATCGCGGATGCTCATGGTGAAGGTGTTGCAGGCGTAGAAGAGCTGAAGGGTCTCGGATCTAATCTGCTTGCATGTCGCGGACAACGCCAGGATATGTGTTCCTGGTATTCGACTGTTTGCGTGACGCGCTGCAGACTGCGCAACCGCAGCGACTCGAATAGGTTCGTCTTGGTGCAGCGCAAGAGTCCAGATGTGGTTCCTGAGCTCAGCAGGCAGTGTTGCAAATCGTGAACCATCCATCGCTTGCGAGTGGGATTCTTCGATGTCGAAAGGCGTATATCGAGGAGGGATCGTTGTAATGCGATTGTGCAAGTTGAAGCCGAATTGGAAGGTGCGAATGCCGCCTATATCTTACGCCATCGATGTTATGCTCGACCAACTCCACCGGCAGCATCAGCTCTTGTGTTCTGAGTTCAACTTCGTCACACCCCGTACTACGGACAAGCCCGCGATCATGCGACCACAATGTGATGATCCATCAGAGATCGGGCTCGCATCCTTATCCTACGGACTTTTCCACAGACGATGCGGACGCACGATGGGTGGACTGCTGGCTTTTCGGCAGCAAATTGTCATGGTAGGCTCATCAGAGGTGTTTACTCTGAGCCTCAATCATCAGGTGAGCAGCAGCAAATGGTAGATTATCTCTTTCCATCCCTGATGCGGATGAAGATATAGAGGCCATGCGTAACGATGGCTTCTTATGAATATCCCAGCTGTTTTGATAAATATCCTAGCGGAGCGGATTATCTACATGTCCGGACTTTCATTCCACATCGCCCTGATGGGATCTCATTAACAACACTACATGTGAATAGACGCTATACATCTTATGCGTCATCGAATTCGAGGGCTTGCATAAGGCAAATACGACTATTATACTTGCTAGAGGTGTACGCATTAAAGGCTTTCGGACTACTGTTGATCTGCTCCGCTGGGATATTTGACAAAACAGCTGGGTCTTCATAAAGAGCCGTAACGATGCATTGCACCCAATTTCTGACAGATACACGCATGAAATCCACTAATGAGTCCGCCAAGCAGTATTTGCAATTGGCGCGAAGCCCAGAAGTCTAGTTTGAGACATCAAAGATGCGTCCCTCGGACTCCGTACTGGGACCAAAACCTATAATCCCCTTCGCCCAGCCTTCATGCTCTTGCAACTACACTGAGTACTTTCACAGCAGTACCCTCGCTTCCTACTCAAGCACCACAGAACACAATGTACCTCCCTTCACTCCTCGTCCTAGGCATCGCCTCCCTTCCCTCCGTCATGGCAGGCCTCTACTACTGTAACCCAGCCTCTTGGCCCGTACGTCCCTCCCCCAACCACCTGTCCCCTCACCAGCATATATTCATCAAATTAACTATTTGCACACAGGGCGAAGGAAACTGCGCCAGCGGCGACCTCGACCACTGCAAATCCACATGTTCCGTGTGTAAGTCACTAACTTTTCTTCTTCTTTCGCGCTTGCTCGGAGCCCATGTACGAAGAGCGGAGGGAAAGGTCGACTCTGGAGATCTCATGTTGACGTGTATTTTTGTGTTCCCCAGCGTGGGTAGGATGTGGCACCAGCTTCTCTAGCTGCTGGGCCAAAGGTGTCGACGACTTCGACTGTTATTGCAATGCTCTTTGATTAGGTGTCTTCCGGACATGCGATCACGTCCATAACAAGAAGGCCAACAAGTATCACTGCTATTGTCGATACCACATAAGCGCCAACCGTGACCGCAGTCTTGTTGAGACAACTGGCGAGCGCCGCCATAATTACGGCAAGCAAGAAACTTCAACTACTGGCTCGAGGGTGCATCAGATGAGCAGCAGCAAATGATAAAGTCGAATGTTTCTTGCCTTGATGAGTGTATTGATATAGGAGCAAAGTGCCTTGCATTGATTTCCCACGGAGATACGCATGGTGTCTCTTGTTAGTGAGTCCGCCGTTTAATCTGCTCCGTCTTGGCGCGAAGCCCAGAGATCTATTAGAACTAGTCTGAGACATCAAGGAGCGACCCCCTCGGACACCGTACGACAGTAAGAATAGGACGAAACCCGATGATACCCTCCTCGCCTGGCCTTCTTGCGTTTGCAACAACACTGAGAGTACTTTGAGCAGACAGCACACAATGTACCTCCCTTCGCTCCTCCTCCTAGGCATATCCCCCGTCATGGCAGGCGTCTTTTACTGCAACCCGGCCCGTTGGCCCGTACGTCCTTCCTTCTTCCTGCTTCCTCAAAAAGGCCCCAACACCATTTTCACTGAACTGACGCTGGGATACAACAGGGGATTGGAAACTGCGATGGTGATGACCTCGACCTCTGCAGATCATGGTGTCCCAAAAGTAAGTGACTACGTTTCATTCATTCGCCCCGAGTCGTTGGCCTTGTACAAAGAGCCTTTCAATCTTGGGGATGACATTTTAACACGCATTCTCCTCAGCGGATACTGGGTGTGGGACCGCATTCTCCAGCTGCTGGGCCGTCGATACTGGACTTGACATCGGAGGTTTCGACTGTTATTGCAATGCTCGCGGTTGACATCTTTGCGCATTGCTGTTGACACGAACTTTGTCTTCTTCAGCGAATGGTGGGTCGTGGTGGGTCGGGGTGTGCCACCGCGTTTTCCAGCTGCTGGGCCGTGACGACCGGGTACTCTGCTGCTTTTGGGGATTTCGACTGTTATTGCGAGGCTGCCACTTGATCTCTGCGCCATGCGGTTTATGTTGCGCTTCTTGATATACTACAGTTGGTTTGAATGCAAGGCGACGACGAAGTATTGTGGTGTAGGGGTAGCACAGCAGGGGTTTTGAGGGAGATCGTACGCGCGACTCGTCAGAGTGGATGCAGAATCGTATATTCAAAGGCCTCCGACTCATTGACTCGTTTGTGTTCTCGAATGCTCACGAGGCATGCATTATTCAACGTGGGAGCTGTGAAGGGACTGCATTAATTCATTTCCGACAGATGTTTCTTTCTGAGTCCGCCGAGCAGTGTGCTCGGTCTTGGCCGCAAAGCCCGGAGATCTAGTCTGAGGAATTAAGAAGCGAACCCTCGGACACCGTATAGTACCACGGTACGAGTATTAGGACGAAATCTATAATGACACCCGCCTCGCCTGGCTTTCATGCGTTTGCAACTACACTGAGTAACTTCCAGCAGCACACCTCTCTTCCCACACGACTTGGATCAAGCACCACACCACACAATGTACCTCCCTTCACTCCTCATCTTGGGCATAACTGCCTCCCTTCCCTCCGTCATGGCAGGCGTGTTCTACTGTAACCCGGCCCCTTGGCCTGTACGTCCTATCTCCTCCTTCAAAAAGCCCCAGACCCCGTCCTTTCCTCTCCTTCGAAAAGCTCTAGGACCCATCACATCGTTTCCTCATCATCGGACTGACGCTTGAATCCTCGACAGGGACCTGGAAACTGCTCTGGAGAGGACACCGACCACTGCAGAGGCATGTGTCCTGAGGGTAAGTCACGACTTTCCATTCATTCGCCCTTGGTCATTGCCGCCGTACAGACGACAAAAATCAGACTTCGGGATCCCATGACATTCTTTCCAGCGAACGGTGGCTGTGGCACCAATTTTTCTCTAGCTGCTGGGCCATCGATACTGGACTTGACATCGGAGGTTTCGACTGCCATTGCAATGCTCGCCCTTAATCGCTGCGCATGGCTTTTGATTGACACCAAATTCTTCTTTGGCGGCTTTCGGTTGTGGTCTGGGGTACGGGTTCTCGAGCTGCTGGGCCGCCAGCCCTGGAGACTATGACTGTTATTGCGGTGCCGCATCATCACGAACTTTGCGTATGCGAATCGATCTCATGTTGACACAAAAAATTCTTCTTTAGGGCTTGGAGGGTGCGGCACCAGTTTCCACAGCTGCTGGGCCTGGGCCAATCCGATTGAGGGAAGTAGTGGGAATTTCGACTGTTATTGCAATGCTCGGGACAACCCTTTCTGAGTTGCTTTTACGCCTTGCGAGACTGGAGGACAGGTGGTGGATTTGGAGACATGCGAGCTTGAGCGGGACGGTGGGTATGGGCGTTGTGTGGTAGCTATAGGAGGGTCAGTGATTGTATAGTAAGAGGCATATGCATATCTGCAAATATGATTGTAGATACGAATACAGGCCCCAAACCCCCGGTCTCAGACAATTCAGAACCCAGCGGGCCAGCATTAACGTGTATTCTGAAGGAATGTCAACGTCGAGCTGTTATTTTTTCCTTGACTGTCCCTTGCCGTGATAGCAGAATGAGCCACTGAGTTCAAGGACAGAAGGAGATGAATTGATGGGATGTGACGTACGCCACGGCTGCTACTGCTCGCAGAAGTTGTGAAAGTTTGCCAGGGATGACCCTGGAACGAAAGCATGGAGGGTAGAGTTGGGGAGATATCATATAGTCTGCTTAAGCCCATGCCATGGTCAACCGTCCTTCGGTCCTTGGTCGTACAACGCCCACCTCCCATCAGGAACAAGGAAGGCGTTGTGATGTTCCGGATGGTGCGGAAAGAGTGGCCTCGGGGCGATTTAACACAGATGGCTTGACAAGACCCATTGCAGAGAAAATGAAGGAAGACCAACAATGTTTTGGAAATAGTCGATGTCAAGAAGAATGTATTCGCAGAGCCTGCATGTCGATGTTGACAGATTTTTCGACGCAATAACATGTCGATCGGCAGGTACCGCCGCGAGATCCTGTCTCCGAATGCTGCAATCGCCTGCGCATTCATCTCCGCGGATCATTCATCCTTTCCATATACTGATTGGGCTCACCGTCCCTCAGAAGATTCATCTTCGCTCCACAGCATCCCATCTTCAGAATCGTCCAGCATACACTCATCACCTCCCATTATCTCGTCTACCAACCTCTGAGCTTCATCTTCTCTCCGCTCCTTTGCCTCGGCCGCCAGTCTCACCTGATCGAAGTGGCTGAAGAGCTGTTCGCAGCACTTTGTAGCCCTGAAGTACACCTTGTCACCACCTGCGCAGATGCGTACCATCTTAGTGGGCTCGGGCACATCATCCTCGGCAAAGGAGTCTTTGCGCCGAGGACAGGCGTGCGCTCCGCTGTCCGCATGGGCATTCACCTGGACGTCAGAAGAAGCTCTGATCGACCACATCTTCTTCAGTGCCGCAATGTTTGCTAGGCAAGACCAGGAGATGTCCTTGAGGTCGAAGTATAAATGGCATCTCTGACTGCGGTTGCCGCACGGTATCCCGCAATGGTGGTTGATTTGCGTTGCCAGCTCATATTTGCGGGCATTGCCAATTGTACTAGCCCAACGCCAACGAAGCCCTTCCTCAACGCGTTGCAGTTCCGGGAAACGCTCACGCTGCTTTGTCTCATCGCAGATGCTCAAATCGCTGAAGTCGTGAGCGAAGAAGCTCACACGCCGCACGAGGCCAGCGTTGGATGGTCCAATGAGCTGGTCCCACTCATCCATGACATGCGGAAATTTGGCCAAGTTCGGCACATTGATGTGGAACTTGTTCAACTCGAAGAAGCTCAAAGTGACTAACTCGCGGAATTGTTTACATACCCGTGAGAGGGAAGCAAAGTCACGAACAGCCTCGCTCCGACCGTCCTCGAGCCGTAATGGAGACCCGCGCAAGTAAAGGTATACCGTGCCGTGATGCTCGTCAAATTGGATTGGCTCGTCCTGAACGACGACCAAATTGAATATCGTGAGCTTTATTTCAGGGGCCATTCCAGATAATGAGGGAAAGTTCTCCCCATTGTGTTCGTGAACGCCGTGCGCCATCAGGTGCTCGTTGATGCCGTTCATAAGGCCGTAATGGCGAGGTGAACGACTTTTATAGCGGATCCACCAAGTAGGCAATGCGAGGAGAGGTGAACGGGATCCTCTGAAGGCTTCTTGTAGCTGTTCTGGCGCGTGACGCCTGTGGATTGAGATGATGAATAGCAAAACAGTTGAAATGCCACAAAGCGCTGCCTTTTGACTGAAACTGCGCGTCGCCTACTGCAATAAACTTCCTCGCTACTCCGGTGTTCGTTTGGCCCATCATTTTGACCAATGCGAGATGTTTCTTGCTCCAGGACCCGGCAGTAAGCACATCTGCGAGGCGGTGATTGGTGTGTCATACCATAAACGCGTGGGCACCTGAAGTCTTGTGAGCATAAAGCATTTGAGTCAAGTGCTTACCACACTCTTGGCGCCTGGAACCCACGGAAAACCACTGAGTCACACTGTCAGAATCAAAAAGAGAAGCTGTAGGTAGATCAACGCGATGTTCCTGAAATACTGTACTTACGCCTTTCGCCCACCTCCAGCTCCAAAATCTGATTCATAACGCCGGCATACAACACAACCTTCACCTCACCACAAATCGATCACAGCCGACTCATCGCCCCCAATAACGTCATCGTAGACCACCCCTCCGCAAGCCATATGTTCTTGCATGCCGATGAACACATTCATGCACTCTTGCACTCTGCCAATCAAACAACCCCGAGGGTACCACTCGTCCCAAAACTTAGCAGCGAATCGCTCCAAATCTGCGATAGCACGCTCAAAGGACGCCGAAAGGTCTTGCAGATCGATAGAAATTGGCTGCCTTTGATCTGTCAGACAAGAACAGTCGAAGATGAGCACGAGCTCGAGCAAGAAGTCGCAAGTGCTAGCCCATCTCATGCTGCGTAGTCGGTCAGACACGATTCTCAACTCGTGGAGCGTCCGTCTCAATCTCGACATCGTCAACCGGCTCTTGAATCCATCACACTTGAAAACAAGGCGACGGACGTACTGGGCCCCATCTTGATTGATGCTGCCCATGAATCTGGTCGCCAGATCTGGGATCTGCCAGATGGTAGCCACGTCAAATTCGAAGCTGTTTCGACCGTAGAACACTTTGGTGCTTTCTTCGCGAATCCTGGCGCAGGTATGAGGTAGAGCCAGTAAGTCGAAGACTCTTTGTGGCTGATGCTCTCCCTCCGCGGAGGCCGAGTATACGAGTAAGGGAGCCTCGTGCACCAGTGCATACTCGTAAATTTGGTTGCGAATCTCGGGAGGCAGGCTTTTGGGCTTCGAGCCGTCCATCAAGAGCAGGTTTGTTCATGCAATGATAAGGCGTGAGTTCTGGGTGCAACGGAAAGGACGGAGTGCGTACACTGCAGTGCTGAGTGCCTTATAATGCATCCTTCTCCAGCTGTCAGCTTACCACGACCGCTTATGTTGGTAGAATGGAGGAAACATTTCTGAAGAGCGCGATATGATTGCGACACGTCAAGTCTTTACACGAAGTATGTCAACCACAACGATTCTGCTTTGAAGCGCTGTAGGCAGCGTCAGCACAACATGGTCCAACGAAATGGTAAGGTTCAGGTACGAGCTCCACTGGAGTAATCTTAGTAGGTTGATCGCGAAGCTATGGAGTTTGCGGTTTATATCCGCGACCATGCTACGCGATGCTACTGGATTCACTCGAGTATTCGCCGCTATGTGCTCAAGTAATAACCGTGATGTTGCTCGACAATGCAGTGCAGTTGATTGGCATGACCAAGCTTGGTTCCGTCGCTCCAGTGTAGAGACTCGTGCTGTTGCAGCAGATCAGCAAAAACCCTCAACGGCGTATACGCAGAATCTCCGACGCCTTACCTGTAGTTGTATGTTGGACTCAGCATCTGGATCTGACCTGGTGTCGTTCCATACTCCTCTGCGAGATCCTTGAAGACTCCGTACGTGAAGGTGAAAGGCTGCATCACACACTGGCTGGGCTCGCAGAGCGGGACCTTGATGAATTGTTTGGCCGGCAGAACATCCGTCGCGGAGGTGCTGCCCGCCGAGTTACCCATGATAGCTTCCACGGTAATGTCCAAGCGGCGAGCGATCCGCTCGTATGTGTCGCCCAAGACGGTGTAGTACAGTCTTGGGCCTCCATTGATACAGGTTGCAGTGGCATTCTTCTTGGAAATCAGGCAGCTCATGTCCTGCGTATCGCAGACCTCCGGAGGTATGTAGATTGTTTGTCCAGCATTGAAGGGAATTTCGGCATCTACCATCAGATTGTGCCTTGCAATGTTGCAGACACCGCGACCCGTGGCGTTGGCGACTTCGAAGATGGTGGTATTAGTGGTGGTGATGGGATACAGATAGGTAGTAGTGTTGAGTGTGCTCTCGTCGCATGTACTTGATGACGCTGAAATTGGTTGAACCAGATATGCAGACTGCAGCGCGGCCAGGCTGGCAAAGGATGTAACGATCGATTTGAGCATCTCGACGGCTGCTATAGCGAAAGTATTGAGTCTTTGAAGGATTGACTGCTTGGCTATGGTGCTGTAGTCCGGTGTTGAAGGTATGCTCTGCCAGCGTTTGGCCACCAATATATATATCTATTCTCCACACTCGGGAGGTGCGTCTTGCATTTCCGTCAGAGGGTCCGAGAGTAGAGGTCCCTGCGTTGTCTGAGTGGACTCCGCTATGAAACCTTGGCGTGCCTGTAGATCTTTGCTACCTCCTAACAGACAATATGGGCCAGAATCTGTTTCGGGTAGGCCTGTCTCTCACTCGGTATCAGTGGGGGCGCCGGGCCCAATTGCTATTGGTTTGTATTTCGCCTATACTCTGGCTCGATGAAGTAGTGCGCTTCGCTAAGGTAGGCTTGGATTGTTCGGAAACGACTGTGAACTTTGGTGAGAACGTCAGCACCCTAGTCGTTTTACAGACATGTCTTGAGAGTTTGCTAGACCGTCAGAGCTAGTAAACATTTGACCGAGAAATACATACTGAAGTGCCGCCGCACTTGTGGAAACTATCTGGTAGTCCACCTACCTAGGCAGAGTGCGGAACCTCTTGCGGGGATGCAGACGCTGCTTCCTGCGCAGTCGATGCTGTATAGGAGTTCCGGGTTTCCCCACCATGATGGAAATCAACATTTGATGCACAGCCATGCGTTCTGAAGCGTGGGTAATCGTTGTTTGGAGCATGGTACGCAGTACAAACCGAGGCACAACCAAGCGCTTGGGCAGCTTCTCGTGCGAGTTACTCGGCCGATCCCAGTAGCTTTGCCAACGCGTCAACATATTCATCAACACGCTGATCTCGCCGCCTAACGACCCATACGTCCACTCGCTAGGTATCCATTCGTAAGCATCAACACATTATCGATGACGAGCATGGGGCCGCGCTACCTTCGAGTGCGAATGGTAGCCCACAGCCTAAATGCTCTGAGGCAAGGCCTTGCGGTCACTGGACTTGCGACCTAACCGGGATTGCCAAGAGCGCACATTGTCAAACAACTGGATGCCAAACCAAAGACCCTCAAGACTGGTTGCGAACCCTACTGGAATAGTTGCTATAGACCTGGATCTGCGGCACTATGTTCGCACGGACTTAGTGGCCTAGTCTGCTGTCTGGCTGATCCTTGAAGTTGAATCCACCATCATATGCAGCGTGCCAGCACTACGCAGAGATTGCGGGTCCAAGCGCAGCATAAGACTGCGGAGAAAGCCAGCGACTTGGCACAACAATGCTGCACCAAGGTGGAATTCACGACTTCCTTATGCGACTGACAAACTCGGGAGCCGACTGGCCTGTTTGGGATCTCGCGTCTGACGAAGTCCTGTATGCTCGCCTCAACCTGTCGGGGCCTGCAGAACAGCCTTTACCTAATGCTCGAGAACCAAACCCGTTTATGTGCCATACGACCTTCACTTGCTTGGTGTCTCTGTCTTTACCACTCCTCTAATGCTTCGCCCTCAAACTCAAGGTCCTTCATGAGTGCTGTATCATTCTCGACCCCTTCTTTGCGGTCTTCCTCAGCTTCCACGCAAGCACTTCATGAAACACCCTCCCGCGTACGAGCATATTCGCATCCCTTGGACAAGGATCGGGATCTGCCCCGAAGCTATGATGCAGGTGATGATCTTGAAGAAGCTGCGTATGTGCTTACCAATGTCAAACTCCACGAAGACGTGTCCAACCTTTGCTGTGGTGTAAGACGAATAGACTATAGAATCTACCTATATATCAGTAGGAGTCTACTCGCCAATTCTATTGGTCCAGTCAACAAAAGTCTGACGATTGATGCCGTTGACTCGCATGTCAAGCGCCTGTCGCTTAGCCGTCTAAAGCATGACTCACCGGTCAATAGGTAGGTCTACGATTTGGAGAACACAATCACTGAGGGCCCTTACGCTAATACCAGACATTGACTATCTGCTACCCACTACTTCTGAACGATTGTTCATCAGTACCCTCTATCTCGTCTAACGACATTCAATAACTTCTCGCCTTTCTCTCTCCTCCTTAAATTAGCATCCAGTACCTGAAAGCTCCGCTCGAAATAGGCAACAGCATTCCCACTAATGTGCGGTGTTACCGTAACATTCGGCAAATCCCAGAGCTCACTATCAGCAGGCAGCGGCTCCGGGTCTGTGACATCGAGAGCCGCCCCAGCCAGCGTGCCGTCCTTCAATGCCTCGATCAGCTTTGGCTGATCGATGATGGGTCCTCGAGCGATGTTGGTGATGAAAGCAGGCTGCTTGCCATTCTGGCTGATAGCCTTGAACTCAGGTGTCGAAAGGAAATGCGTGGTATCTTTGGTGAGCGGTACTGAAATCAGCAGCCAGTCGATATCCTGCGCAAGGAAATGCCTTCGGCTTTCCTCATCCAGTCCACTATACCAAGCGGACGGAATCTCGCCATCTGGATCTCCTGTGCCAGGCACGATGAATCCCGGGTCTTTCTTCTTCTCTGCGGTATCCTTGGGCGTGGCAGTGTAGGCGATCACATCCATGCCCATAGCCTTGGCGACCCGGCCCACTTGCCTGCCAATAGAGCCGTATCCAAGTACTCCAAGTCGTCTGCCAACCCAGTCTCGTACAGCATAGTCGCTGCCATCGGGACCTCTCTTGCCCCATCTATGCTCCTTCTGCCATTCATAGAGACGATTGTAATGATGGCTTTGTGTCAATGCGGTCATGATCGCCCATTCTGCGATCTGAGGGCCATGAATACCCGAGCTTGTTGTGATCGTGACGTCTGTGTCAGTGTAGATTGGATGCTTCTGTACGTGGTTGCTCCCGGCACTTGCGAGATGCAAAAGCTCGAGATTGGGCGCCTCAGAGGGTTCGGGCAACGATGCGAACGTGTATAGAATTGTGACATTCTTCCAGATGGACTTCGGAAGCTCTTCGACCTGCTTGACGCCGTCTGGGCCATAGGCCCAAGTCACCTGGTGATAGACAATGTCGAGGCTTGGAAAATCTGCCCGCAGCTTCTCGATGATGGCCTTGGGCTCTGGTTGGGGCAAGAGGATAAGTAGATGATCCTTTGCTGGTCCTCCGCCCATTGTCCCGCCTAGGAGCTCCGTGAGCTTTGCTTATGGAATGTACAGCACGGCTGAAGCAGTCGGGGGTGAGCTTGATAGTCGGCTGAGCTGGAGTATCCTTCGTAACGTTGAGTGAAACGTGCAACGGCTAGGTCGGACATCTCCACATGCTGCATGCGAGTGACGCAGGGACACGTGGTGATATCGTATACCTTTTTTAGATTGCCCTGCTTAGTAACCATATACGTGCACCCGAGATTTAGTATGAGTTCATGATCAATGTGAAGAAAAGTGACGGATGATAGAGTGGCAAAAAATAATGGAGTAGATTGAAGTGATCATACAAACTCACGATGTCCATGCGCTTTTAATGGCTTTTTCGAGCACGCGAATCGCAGACTGGGTCCAGCACTTGGTACCAGTTGCAATTATCCTTGGGCGCTGGCAGGCTGGCAGTGAAATAGTCCGGGATCATACCGCCAAAGTCGAGGCAGTGTCTGGGACGGAAGCGGGCCCCGAGTCGCGAGCCACATCAGGCGGCATATCAAGCTGTGCCATATCGGCTGTACGTTTCATGCCAGCTGCTGTTTTCTGCACCTCCTCGGAGAGCTTAGGCTTGTCGGCAGAATCCGCTGCAGCCTTTGCAGCGGCCTTGTTCGCAGCCTTGCGTTCGGCTTTGCTCATTTTCGGAGTCTCGTACTCCCCAATTTCAAGAGCTTTGTCAGTAACTTTGGCCAGCTCTGCGAGCTCCTCGTAACCCAAGCTGTTGATGAGCTCAGTATAGCTTTTGGTGTGGGTCATGGCCTTGTATGCCGCGTCTTTGCCTGGTATCATTTGACCAAGCAGATACTTTGTGTTGCCCCATCGATTCTCAACCTCCATCGAGGTTTTGACGTACTCTTTAACAACCTCCTGCCACGACGCTTTGCCACCCGCTGACTCTGGCCGGAAAACCGATGGGTTAGTCTCGGCAGCCGTGGCAATCATCGCACCGTCGCATCCGTAATCTGCGATCAATGCCATGGCTTCGTCCCGTGAATACACGTCGCCGTTCATTAGACACGCCACTCCTGCTTCTCGGCAGACATTCGCGACCATGGTAAGCTGATCACGGATAGCGCGCTCACGAGGACGCATTGGAGTTGTCCGGCAGTGGACAGTCAGTCCAGTAATGCCAGTGGCGACCAGTCTGCGTACGAGCGCCTCTGTCTCTGCCGCAGTATCTAGGATGCGTATCTTGACACTAATTCCGATCTCGTGGGGCTCTCCGACGTGCTTGACTAAGGCCTCCAGAATCGAACACAGCTTGTCTGGCGTTTTGAGCAACGCTGCACCCATTCCACCGCTCGTGCTGAAGGGCTTTGGACATCCCGCATTGACGTCAATTCCAGCCACATCAGGTGCTATCAACTTAGCGGCTTGTACAGCGGTCTCCGGGTTGGCTGTACCAATTTGGTAGATGAGCTTCGCTCCTTCTCGTTCAGGATGTAGGCGATATATGATGCTCTCGCGCTGATCTGGATTGAGTGATGGATTCTTTGCCCCGTTTGAGGATATACGCGTGAAGTCGACAGTGTTTGTTGTAGTATTTTCTCGTCGCGTCGTACCAATCAAGGCCTTGTCTATGGTTTCCGGGCCCCATACTAGATCCGCTCCGTACTTGAGCGCAAGAAGTCTGGAAGGACACTCGCCGGATCTGACCATGGGGGCCAGCACGACTTTTCCGCGGTAATCCACGCCATGCTTGGGTATTGGCACCCGTCTTGAGGATGTTGTCATGATTTTGTGCGCGCCTGTGAGGATCCCATTCCTCAGCATTGGCAACTTCCGTATTTCGGAATTGTTCGATCGGCGCCTGGCACGGGAGATGAAAAACGAGACCCAGATCGTTGTGCAAAAAGTCAGCATGCATGCGCCTGCGGTTCGGCTCGCCTCGCCGTGACGCTAGGGATTGTTTTACTTCACGACTCCAAGCACCGTGAAGTAAATCAACCGTGAGACCGAGTGACGCGGTTAATTGAGTGATAAACGGCATCAGACTTCGGGACGTCTGATCGGGCCCGTCAAGCAAGACAACAGCGTGCTGCGACTGTGAGCGCTCAGCAGTCTCGGCGTAAGGCAGTCAAACATGTCACGTATTGACCGCATCAGTCACTGCACTACACTAATAAACAGTCAAATAGTCGGACGACTGATAGGACCGTTCACTGCTGCTCCTTGAGCTCGGCAGAGAAGTCGACGATGTGGTGTGCAAGGAGTCGTTGTGCGGCAATGGATTCCTCAGATGGCCGCTTTCTAGCCGTCCGCTCCTTCTCCGCTTTTGATTGGCTTGTTTTGCAGCTTCCGCTCGCGACGCAACATGACAATCCTGTTGGATGTTCATCTTGTCGGTAAGGATCCATATCACCGGGCAAGTTTGCTACGGCCGCGATCGCCATCAGTCATCGACAATGTCGTTGGGATGCTGGGCAACATTGCAATCTGTTCTATGTGAAAAGTCGCGCCAGCCTGGGGATCTAAAGACGTGTTCGACGGTTGAAGTCGAAATAATCCAAAGCTTACTAGCAGGATGTAGAACTATGTCTTGGCTTGCCGCTAGCCCCGACGGACGCCTCCGTAAACCTCGTCGTTCCCTTTGTCGCCCGTGCTGCATCTTCCTTCATTTCTCACACCTTGTGTATCAGACTTCTTATTTCTGTCGGTTGCGCCGCCGCTGTCTTCTGTCGATACCGATAATTCGTCCACGCCGCATCACGCGCCGACTTCTCATCTCGAAAGCACGAGAGGTCTTTCTATTGATCGGCATTCTTGCCGTGTCGTCGAGGCCGACCACATATTACTCCGACTCTCGCCCTACGACCAGCGGGCGGTCTCCGAACTCAGCAGGACAGTCTTTGCCAGATGGTCACTTTCAAGCTTGGCCTGTACGCTCATCTGTGATCAATTGCATGATCATATGATTGTGCCCGCCGACTGCGTGTCAGGCGTTGTCGGCCAAGCCGCAAGCTGTTGAGGTGGCATCGCCCTTGTCACGGCGCAAATCCAATCGCGGCATTCCGACATTCGGGTACCGTGACTTCCAATTACCCAGCATCTCTGTAGGGGCCGTGCAAGAAAATGGCATCGTCAGGCTTTCAGGCAGTCAACGCCCGGTTCGGTTCCCAGAATTCGGGACGACTTGGTGATGCCACGCCACCTACAGCGCAAAGCCAGCCAGGCACCACGTCCGCTGTCGCACCAAGCAGATCACAAACACCACAAGGTTCTGCCAACGCTCAACCACCACCTGCACAAAACGGTGCCATCGACAACATTATGGCGGAAGCCGCTACATACGGCACACGGTCACGAAATCGTGCTGGCAATGCACGTATTAACTATGCAGAAGACCAGGAGATGGACTTTGAGTTCTCATCAGCAGCCACGACAACATCGAAGAAGAAGTCCGTCAACGAGCCATCGCACGCAGTACAGGAGACCTCTGCCAACGGACAGCGCACTGGGAACGGCTCTCGCATCACCGACAAAAACTCAGAGAAGCAGAAAGACTCGACACCTGCCGCAACGACAGAGCCTGCGCCCCCGTCGAAGAAGCGCAAGGCTGCTGGCAGCCTATCCCAGCAAGCACAAACACCGCCTGCCTCATCTACACCTGCGCCTTCTGTCGCCATGCGAAAGTCAGCCGCATCTGCATCTGCGAGCTCGACGATGGCGCGAGAGACTAATCTGATGACGTTTACGAAACACAAGTCCTGTCTCAACAAGAAAGGCGAACTGGTGGCTGACGATGGAACGAAGCTGAGTGTCAACGGTAAGCCGGCGTCTCCCTGGCTGGGCTGCTGCTCCTTTTCGGAGGTTCCAGCCTCTACCCCGCGTCATACAGCGCAACGTCTTCGAGGCTAACAAGTCAATCATAGATCACGTGTACCTTGTGTGCGAGCCTCCGGGCGAGCCATACTATCTGTGCCGGATTATGGAATTCCTGCACGTCGATAATGACAACGCCAATTCGCCCGTCGACTCTATCAGGGTCAACTGGTACTACCGACCACGAGATGTTCAGCGCTTCAATAGCGACAGTCGACTTGTGTACGCAACGATGCACTCCGATATGTGCCCGATTACCTCTTTGCGCGGCAGATGTACGATCAAGCACAAGTCGGAGATTCAGGATCTGGATGCTTTCCGCAAGGAACGCGACAGTTTCTACTTCTCACAGGTTTTTGACCGCTTCATCCGTCGATGGTACGAGTGTATACCGGTCAAGCAGATCATCAACGTCCCGGAGAAGGTCAAGAAAGCATTGGATGAGCGATGGAAGTTCATTGTCGTCGAGATCGGTCGTGTCAAGGAATTGACAAGCGCTGTCAAGACATGCAAGCGTTGTGCGAGATTTTGTGCATCCAACGATTCTGTTGACTGTGCGATATGCAAGAATTCATATCACATGAATTGCGTGCAGCCGCCGTTGCCAAAGAAGCCATCAAGAGGTTTCGCCTGGGCATGTGGACCGTGCAGCAGGGCGAGCGAGCGCAAGCTGGAAGCGCGTAATACGCCTACGGTCAGCGGAGATGTCACTGAAGCGGAAGAGGAGCCTGTCGAGGAGGAGCTCCCGGTGTCCAATGACAGCACTCGCGCACCAAGTCCTAGTGGCGATGACATGGTGATAGATCAACACCCGGCGACGCAAGCGGAGATCGCGTTAGCTAAGATGTGGCCCATGCGATATCTTGGAATTCATTGCCGAGTTGAGGATGCGCTTCAATACGACGATCGAGCAATTTATCCGCGAGCAAGCTCGCGCCTGGGTCCGCGACATCAAGCAAATGTCAATGTCTGGCATGGTCATCCAGTCGAGCTCGTAAAGCCTGCCGAGATCAAGAAGCGGTACAACAAAACAGCACAAGCCACAAGAAAGACGGGAAGCTGACGAAAGAGACGATTGCCGCACTTGAAGCCGACCGCGAGGAGAAGGCAAAGCGGCCGAAATGGGTACAAGATGAGCCACCAGGCTATGTCGCGCGGGGCGAGGATTACCCCGACGACGACCCTCGTTGCACCGCGAAGCTCATGTGGAAAATGCCTGAGGAAGCGCCTGCAGGAGTCGAGAAGAATAAATTCGTCAATGACTACGTGAAAAAGGCGCAACAGTACTCTCGCGTGATCGGAGTCCCACCATTTGGCACCAATTTTCTCGATAAGATGCTTGAGCTCCTGACAGCTTGCAAATACGATACCGCGGCTGCATCATCGAAATTGGGTCAAGTTGATCGCAAGAAGGATCTGCATGAGCCCGTCTTGACCAAGTCCGACCTTGTCAAGTTCGAGGAGGGTGTAGCAAAATACGGCTCGGAGCACAGGCTGATTCGACTGCACATGAAGACCAACATACCCAATTCCGATATCGTCCGTTTCTATTATCTCTGGAAAAAGACGCCAAAGGGTCGAGAGATCTGGGGAAACTATGGCGGCAGGAAGGGGTCGAAGCGCAAGATCGAGAACGACTCTGGTGCCAAAATACAAGCTGAGATTGCACATGATGCTGATGACTCTGCATTTGATGCGGAAAAGGCCGTCAAGCGTCATCGTGGCTTTGTATGCAAATTCTGCAACACTGCGCATGCCCGGCAATGGAGAAAGGCGCCTGGTGTCTCGCCGGGACAGCATGTCATGTCCGACGCGCGCAGTGGCAATAAGGACAAGAAAGAGAAGCTGCTGCTTGCGCTCTGTCTGCGATGTGCTGGCCTCTGGCGCAAATATGCCATTCAGTGGGAAGACATTGACGAAGTGGCAAAGAAAGTGGCTCAAGGAGGTGGTCGCGCATTCAAGCGAAGAATTGATGAAGAGCTGCTTCGTGAGCTGATTGCTGCAAATGAGGCAGCGAACGCGCCTCCAGAACCGATCGCTGTGCCATCCATAGAGCAGCCTGGCGAGCCGCCCAAGAAGAAATCAAAGATGGACAGCGCTGCCGCATCAGCCGCGCCAACGCCTCCTGAGCCGGCAAAGAAGAAAGAGAAGCCAGCGCCAGTACCTACGCCGCCAAAAGAGCCCACGCCGCCTCCGCCCCCGATCATACCGAATCAGCCGGTGTGGAAGATTCTACCATGTGCTATCTGCAAAGGCTTGGAGAACACGATCGAGTGCGCACATTGCAAGCTTACGATCCACCGGCGCTGCTTCGGTGTAGGGGAGCACGAGGGCGTTCGGCCTGATGGCTCTGTTCACTGGATCTGCGAGCAATGCCAGAATGATCGTCACCCAGAAGTGTCAACGGACTATGCCTGCTGTCTTTGCTTGACCGAAGAGACTCTGGTCGACTTAGTCGAGCCGCCCAGGGTTTCGCATAAAAAGAAGACTGATCGCGAGCGCGAGAAGGAGCGCATGGAGAAGGAGCTCGCGGATGGTATGCGCGCAGAGTATCGCAGCAGACAGCTGTCTTTGCATCGGCCCGTTCTACCTCGAGAACCTCTGAAGAAGACGACTGGCAACAACTGGGTCCACGTTCAGTGTGCTGTCTGGACGCCCGAGATTCGCTTTAGCGATGCGGAAAAGCTTGAAGTTGCCGAAGGTTTCCAGATGATACCTCCGCAAAGGTATGAGGCTGTGTGCAAGCTTTGCAAGAACAAGGATCATAGCAACAAAGTTCGCGAAGATGCTGGAGCCTGCGTCTCGTGCTTCCAGTGTCAAGCCAACTTTCATGCGTCTTGCGCGTGGGAGGCTGGGTACCAATTCGGCTTCGATGTTACTCCAGTGAAGAACTCTCGGAAAGACCAGGTCATTACTGCAAAGCTGGGCGAAGAGACGGGCCTGGTCGTTGCGGGCATTTGGTGCAAAGAGCATGTGGTCAAGTCGCTCATACATCCTGTCAATGAGGTGGTCGACGAGTCAGGCAAGACTGCGCTGCAGGTGTTTGTCGAAGCCTATAAGCAGGCAGACTTGGCTCTTACCGGAACGGTACGCAAAGCCAACCTTGCCCAGCTCACCAAGGAGAAAGGACAACACGCAGTCACCGGTGCTCTCAACGGCAACAGGCGTGAATCGACTGCGCATAGCGTTGCAGCCAGCGCGCGACGCGGTGCCAGAATTTCTATCGTTGCAGACTCCAAGAGTGAAGCTCCAGACGTCAAGACCGAATTCGGCGGAGAAGCGCAAGTCGAACGTCACTGCGTCAAATGTGATGTTGATGTCACCCCAAAATGGCACCCGGTAGTCAAGGAGCAGGAAGAGCCGGCGAAGGAGCCTACACCGGCGCCATCGCCTGCCAGGCGTCGGCTGTCAATGACGCTGGGCGAGATCGCTGACTTGGAGCGGCAGCGCTCTCAGGAAGCCGGCAGGTCCAGCACTTCTGCTGTTGACATCACTGGTGCACCTGTGCCGAGACCTCCTTCTGACCTTGCAAGACCGGCGCAGAACATCAGGTTCATGCCGCCTGGCGCAAGTGGCCGTGCCTGGGACGGCATGCACAATCGGACTAGTCCCCGCCCAGCGAACGGCGATGCTCCGCCGGGCGATCAGCCTCATGCCCCGTCACCGCATGTCGCTCCTGCGGAACAAGCAGCGCCGCCCACCAATGGCGAGGTTGCGCGTCCCCCCTTTGATGAGGACCCGGGAAATTCGGTGTTCCACAGCTCCGGATTGCCGCGATTTCACAACCCAGCCTTGCGAGCCACCCCTCCTGTTGAGAGCAAGGAAGAGAAAGCGCAACCGCAGGGACCTCAGAAGTGGATGTGTCACAAATGCTTCATCAAGAAGAAGATCGATCCAACACCACCACCGTCTCCTTCGAAGCCGGAACCGGCGGTCTCACCCCCTCGTCAATTTCCACTGCAGCTCGACTGGAACAGGCCTCCCACTAATGCACCACATCTGCCACGCGACGGCCCAGTTAGGATGCCTTGGGATGATCCACCACCACCACGTGCGCGGCCCGCCGCACCGCCGTCTGACAGCTCGAGCAGGACTCCTTGGAGCGACCCGACTCGTCCCAGTCAAGCGCCATCTCCACACGTCAACGGCATCGGGTCACAACCGCCAACATTCGGATCTCACGCCGCTTCCCAGGGATCTGGCTATCCGCCCTACGGCTCGCAGCCAAACGGCTACCATGTGCCACCGCCAGTGCCTGCACACCATGCTAGACAGCCCAGCTTCGGTTTTGGGCCTCCACCACCCACCAATGGGCAATTCGGACAGCATCCACATAGTCGGTCGCCAATGCCTGGGTACCCACCTACTAGTCAGCCCATGACTAATGGCATACATTCACCGCATGTTGGTCATCCCAATCTCCAATCGCCTGGCTTTGGACCTAGCATGGCACCGCAGCATCACCAATTCCCGCCGAGGAGGACCGAGTCGCCATTCTCTTCGCAGCTACCGCCGATTGCCCAGCCGCTGCACAGTAGTCCACAGGCAATGTTCAATAGACCTGATGCGATCAGGCATAGTCCGGCACCGCCTCAGCCGCCGCATCACCAGCCGCCACTTCCGCAACAGCAGCAGCAGCAGCAGCAGCAGCAACATCAGCAACCATCGGCTCCACCGCAACAGCAGCAGCAGAATGCGCCGCCAAATCCGAACATCGACCCTGCTCTGAGCAGTGCTCCTCCGCCGTCCCAGTCGGAGAGTCAGCAGACAAGGCCCACGACGCCGCCTGCAGGACAGACGAATGGCACTGGGAACGCGAACCTAGGGCCTGGCGGCGCGAGCGCGAGTCCAAGTCTGAGGAATCTGCTGCATTAGAAATCGGGAGATACTCCTTTGACCGCTGCACGCATGCAGGAGGCTACCCGGATCGCGCAAGACGCGCTGAAGGATGTAGAAGCTAGCTTTGATGCGTCTACTTAGCGACTGAGGGAGTGCGACGTATGTTCCGTGGTTTATAGACACTCGAATATCACTTAGATGCCTGGTGAGCTGGATGGAATAGAGTACACTTAGTCAATGTTTCCGTGTGTAAGATACCAATAAATGTAACTATGTCACTACTTCATCGATTCATTTCAATCTTGTGTCAATGCTGCCGTAATTCGGAACAGAGGAGCGTCCTAGGGGTGCTGTGACCAAGGAATGTTGAGCCATCTGACCCAGCTTGATCTTGCATACAGGAATATTGAGGTCAGCAACACCGGATAATATCGTGCTCCATAGGTCACTTTTCTAGCAAAAATAGATCAACTAATACCAAGCAACCTGATGCTTTAATTGGCAATATCTGACATGGCCAAAAGACGCCTGCTGCACCGCACAATATGCCCGAATGTCGTCTCGAGAGAGCAGCATAACCCAAACACTAACCCTAAGTCGCATTCACGGGCGATTTAGCACCGTACGTAGCCGTGTAGAGCTGAGTTACGATGCACTGATGTGACACCCAGGACTGTAGCCGCGCAGACTCGGCTGTAGGCTGTCGCCGTCATTCTTGAAAGTGCATGTGTGTTGCGAAAGTGCTTGGCAGAGCTTTCGACCGTGAATCCGGCATGTTGGTACCTGACCTTCGTGAAACTAGCGCGGCTGGAGCGAGCGAGCGAGGCCGGCAAAACTACGACCACTTCTTTTGGCTTTTGCTTGACCAACTCCACCGACTCACTGACAAAAGAGGCCATCACTGTGCCAGAAAAGATGGGTACGTCTGAGCCGCTTCATCTCAGACACCACCAACACTTTCGACATGACCGCTGACGCGATGCAGGCAAGGCATACTCTGAGGAGCAACGCGCAACGGTGCGCGGTCTGCTCGAGGCAGGCACGGATGAGGATACCATCGAAAAGCAGACTGGCGTGTCAGATCGCACCATTCGACGATGGAAGCTAGAGCTCGAGAGGACGGGCAGGATCGGCAAGCCGCCGGAGAGCAGAACAGGCAGACATCGCGTACTTAATCCAGAGGTGGAGGCAGTAAGTGCATCATCACATGTTCGCGACGGACGCGCAACGCCTGGCTGACGCGACTTGGTTAGGCGCTTTTCGAGCATGTGAAGGAGAAGCCGGACATGTCGGTCGACGACATGCTATGGTGGCTCTACGACACGTACAAGCTTGTTGTCGGCACGCGCACCATCAGACGCGTGTTTGAACGCAAGGGCGACAAGGTCAAGGGCAAGGCCAAGAACGATCCAATGGGCGGAGCCGGCGACGATGATGGCGACGACGACGGCAACATCCAGGTAGATCAGCCGCAAGCAGGCATCGGCCACTATCAGTCACCATACGCGCCAATGCAGACCGCGCAAAGCGCCGAACAACAGCTTCAGCAAGCCTTCCAGCAACAACAACCGCCGCAGCCGCAGACACCATACCCTCCACTTCCGAACATGGATGCCGAGCTGGCAGAGGACGAGGAGACCGTGCAGCTGCAACTGCAGCAAATCGCATTGCAAAAGCGCGAAGTTGAGCTAAAGCTGAAACTGCGTCGCATGCAACAAGGTAGAGGCACGCCTGGGAAGAAGATCACGACACCGCAGACACCGAGCTCTCTATACAATCCAGAAGCACACCCCGAACCCACAGGCCCTAAGCGCGATTCGAGAAGCAAAAAGAAGATCGAGGAGTCGAAGAAGCGGACTGCAGAGAGGCAAGAGCGCATGCTTAGAGATCTTGAGCGCCGGAGCCGTCGCCGCGACCACCTCACAGCGGAATGGGTACAGAGTAAGGACATCTGGCCGCTGCGTGCGCAGGGTCTGTTGGCGGATCTGATGCATCAGTATGGGACATACGCCTTCAGTCAGAACAATATCGACACGTTTGAAGCCATGTACCGAGATCTCTACCAGCTCGTGGATCTACAAAAGGGCGACTGGGTGCCGCAAGTACATGACGAGCTGCTGAGGGAGCGCATGAAGCGCAAGATGGCCCAGCTTCGCAGCAAGATGCAGAAGACTGGTGAGATCATCGGTAGGACGGATGCATACGGCGGCTGGCAGAGGGCAGAGAACTACACTGGACAAGCCGCTGGCGAGGACATCGGCGACGAAAACGAATTACAAGATCCAAGCCTGATCGACTCAGCCTTGCAAGATCAAACCATGCAACAGCAATCGATGGTTCACGACCAGACCCTTCAAGCGCAAGCCGGCGCTGCACAGATGCAGCATGTCCAACAACAAGAGCCTCCGCAGCATGAGCAGATTCAGTATGAGCCTGTCCCTGACCACCAGATGCATCAGCACGCGCCGATGCCCTATGGTGCCGCCCCAGCCCTTATGGGTCATGCTGCGCCAAGTCAGTATCCGGCCATGATGCACCATCCTCATCAGCAGATGCTGCCGTACAACATGGACGCCATGCAGCCGCAGGGTATGCAAAACCAAGAAGGCATGGCGATGTAGAATGTCACCAGTGCGCTTCACGACTCGCCTTATCATTCGCCAAGTAGGCATAGTGACAAGGATAGAGCCGAGATTCTGCAAGCCTTGAATCCGCTGCATAGCTCGCCTCGCGCGGTTGGAGAGGTGGAGATGCTGCCGCACATTGAGGAGTTGCTGCATCAGTCGAGTGGTCGAGTTCCAGCGGGAGAAACACAAGCGCACGAAGCCTGAACGAGACGTCCAGCAGAAATGATCGAATCGATGAGACAGTGTCCGTCCAGCTCTTCAAGGTCAACGTGGAGTAGCGGGAAGGACCGAAGCAGCATCGCGATCGACTTGAAGCATTACATGATCTCAAGACATTGATAGATGCGACGAATTTGGGACACGGATGTTCAGCAGAGAAGGAATGACGTGCAGGCCATGACTTAGACGCCAAGACAGCCATCTTGTTCACGAAACATAAAGGTACAGATGTAGCACAAGACGTAGTTACGAAGTATCTGGCTAGGTCATAGTGGAGTAACGATTTCGCATATTTTCACAAGCGCTGATCAGCGTGTTTCACATTGCGTGTCTTCCCTGCTCATTCACATGCAATGACGTTTTCCCGTCAATATCCTTGCCCCCCGCGCTCTTACCCACTGCTGCTTACATGTGGGGCATTTTGGCCGGAGCTGGAGATGCGGTTGACTCGGTACCTTTAATGTTTATGCTCGATGAATAATGGGACGGGACGATGGAGCCGCAAGAAAGTCCTCCGAGTGCTGATGCGTTGGTCAAGGATAAGGATCGCTATGTTCTGCCTCCACCTGAGCGCCTGAAGGAGATCGAGGCGAAGCAGAATGAGCAGGCTAGGAGGATTAGAGAGCGGAGGGCGGCTGAGGCAGAGAATGATGAGACGGCCGATAGCAAGACGCAGAGCCATGCTGCCGCGGTGATTCAGAGGAATTATAGGGGGTACAGGAGTCGCAGGGCGATGAAGGGGTATGGGTTGGATCCGAGCACTAGGTGGATCGAGGCTGTGAAGGAAGGTGAGCACGCGACTGGGCACGCGACATGTGCCAACAAGCCTTGAGAGGTTGCTTGCTGATGCTGGAGGTGCAGCACGATATATGAACGTCACGAACCCTAGATCGAGATCAGAACGGCACAGCTTGTCGCCTGGCAAGCACTACACACGGGACCGCTGGCGGCGGCTAGGCGCCATTGCTCAGCGGGCCGGCAGCGATGACACCAGCGAGAGTGACGGCGAGGAGATCCATGACCCGACTCGGGCGCAAGAGAAGCAGAAGAGGAGGCTGAAGAAGGCCGAGCGGGACAAGTATGCCAGGAACATGGGGCTGGAGTACTTTTTGGAGATGGTGGATCAGAAACACAGATACGGCAGCAATTTGAGACGATATCACCAGGAGTGGAAGCAGAGTAATACACATGAGAATTTCTTCTATTGGCTGGACTATGGTGAGGGCAAGGATTTGGATCTTGAGGATAGGCCGAGGAAGAGGTTGGATACTGAGCAAGTGCGGTACTTGTCGAGAGAAGAGAGGCAGAGGTACCTGATCAAGATTGATAAGCAAGGACGGTTCTGTTGGGCGAAAGATGGGCAGCCGATCACCACCAGCCCAGACTACAAAGACAGCATCAATGGGATCGTGCCAGTTGATGACAAGACGCCGAGCTGGCGGGAAGTCGTCACAGGACAAGCTGCAGACCCAACGTCGTCCGAGGACTCCGACAGCGTATCGGGCATCTCAACAGGGAGTCAAGTTGATGGCGCGAAGTACAGCAATCACGAGCTACACAATGCCAAGGGCCTCAACAAGCTCAACCACCTGTCAGTCGACACCTTTATGAATCATCTACTCCGCAAGACCACGAAGAAGAACACCTGGATCTTCGTTGCCGACACCTCTTTCCGCCTCTACATCGGTATCAAGCAATCCGGTGCCTTCCAGCATTCGTCCTTCCTGCACGGCGCCCGCGTATCAGCTGCGGGACTCATCAAGATCAAACGTGGACAGCTTCGCAAACTCTCGCCGTTATCAGGGCACTACGCACCTCCGGTCAAGAACTTTAAGATGTTTGTGCAGAGTCTTGAGGAGGCGGGAGCGGACATGTCGAGATGCAATATTTCGAGGTCTTATGCCGTGCTCTATGGGTTGGAGGCGTATATTGGTGGGAAGAAAAAGGTCAAGAAGGGGAAGCAGGGGTTGGTCGATGTCTTCAAGCCGGACGAGAAGAGAAAGAGAGAAGAGGCGCAGATGGACAACAGCGAGAGCGCCAAGCGGGAGCGAGAGATCTTGAAGCAGGAAGAGGAGAAGGAGAAGAGGGAGAGGAGTTTGAGTCTTAGGTTGAAGAAGGCGGTGCCGGGGGTAGGAAAAGGAACTGTGGGCTCGGTGCATTCCAGAGATGTCCCTGCCAGCACGACGAAGGTGAATGAAGCTGCGGAGGAGAAGAAGTAGGCGAGTGGGAAGGCGTGTGGGTGAGAGTGGTGATGCTTGATGCTTTGCTTTTATTTGATACCACCTGAGCGATCAATGAATAACGACAGATGTAGATACCCTACCAAGAAAGCAGAACGAGGAAGTGCTTGAGGCAATGCCCACGTCTTGAGCTCTTAAAGTCTGTAACGGTGTTCTTGCAACCAAGCTCCACCAAAGCCAACTCGAACAGGCAGTCGCGACTGCCGGTAAAGCTCGAGCTGCCTTCCAAGCTACGGAAAATTCATCCCTGCTGTTGCTGAGTCGCACTTTCCACTTCGGGTGATTTGATGCTATTTTCTTGGACATCACGCCTTGGTGTGCCGCATGGGTCTGTTAAGTCACTACTCATAGTCGGCACTCGAGATGCGGCGCCGTTGCCCTATAGACCGTCAATCTGCTGTAGCGACCTTGATGGGTGCCCGAAGGGCATGGCTGGACTCGCATCTGATCCGCTAGTTTCTACCTGGACTCAAGAATTCCTGGAACGATGAAGTCTTGACATGGAGCTCCATTGGGATTTCTCGCTACTGAACTGTACTCTACTGGCCCTGAAGGGTCAAGCGACCTCAAAGTTATCCTGATTGGGACCACGATTTTGCTGGACTCAGCAAATGCTTGCTACGATACCTTGATTGTGACGTGGCTCGATGACTCGCGTTCTAACGTGAAATGATACATTCTGCGGTCTTCGATCAGAAGGCACTCTCAATGCGGAGATCTCAACCGATCGCATCACTAAATCACAGCATGATTATACTTTGAGCTTCGGCTGCTTCTGTCGTGCTGAAGAGACCCGCACATGCAGGAAGACGGGATACTCAGTTTTCTTCTGGCTGGGTGTTTCTCTGACCTCGTCTCCGCACAGAATCCATGTTCGCTCATTCTGCCATTGATCAGGCCACACACAGGCCCGCAGTATTCCGTTATAGGAGGCAATTCTTGCTCGACAGTAATACAAGGCCCGAGGCGATCGCGTCAACAACGCGGCTATCCGCGTGGCATTGCTCGTGTGCGACACATCACCATGGCACAAGTCTTCCAAGAAGTAGGATGCGCATCACGCTAGACGTGACGTCGAACTTTGATCAACGACGGTACGTCGGGGAGGTTGGCGGGAATCATGCAACCTGACGCGAGCGCTAGCATCAGAAACCGGCTATGATCCGGAACGTGGTTGTTTGTCTATTCTATTCAAGAGCTAGGTCGTCCTTCTCGCAGACACCCTGAGGTATACATAAGCCGGTCACATGAAGCATGTTGACTTGCAGCTGTGGCAGCTCTTGCAGCGACAGCAAGCAAAAGAGCTTGCCGCTGTGGCTGTTGTCTCGCGGGAGAAGACTGCAGGGCTCAAGCATTCGATCGCCGATACCATTTCGAGCGCACAAGCCACCAACGGAGTTTAGGACCCACCAATAAACGTCGACCTCCGCCATTCTGAAGGAAACTTTACTCGGTCATCAAAGCTTACAGCTTAGTAGGTCCCATTTGCGCCACGCAAGACGACTTCACAGGCTGAAATACTACGACAGCCCCAGTGCAATCACCCATTCTCAACAAAGCCTCCGCTTCATGATGCAGAGACGGGATGAGAGTTAAATTAATGAAAGAATCCTCCAATGAGAAAGACGTTACACTGACGTCGGATGCCCCAGAGACGCGCCCCAGCTATGCCGTCAGTGACAAGGATGCGTGTCGCATCTCATGCATCCACTCACGCAGATCTATGGCGGCATGCGGCATCGAGCCTCCGAATCCTGTTTGACCCAAGCCCCGTGGTCGGTCACTGGCCACAAGAGGCGCGAGCTACTGGAGCTCATCCCTGCAAGTTGCGTGAACTGCATTGTTGCAATTCTGAAATCGACGTCATCCGTGAAACTATGGCGAGGTGAAATCAGCCTCCTGAATGGAGCAGGATGATGTTCAAGCCTGTCTACGTAGTGCCTGTACATATACTCTGTAGGACTGTCACAGCCACACCTTTAGCATTTTTTCCAACTCTCCTATAACACCACAACCACTAATCCCCATCTCAAGACTGGTGCATGACCAGCAATTCTAATCAATACGCGTATTATTCCTTTCCGCCTACACCTACACGAAAGTCCCCAGCACTGAGACGAAGCTCACGAAATCCAACACCACAGAGTTCACGAGCATCAGACAGTATGGCACCATCTCCAGCAGCAGGAAAGCAGACTGGTGGCGCACCTAAGACTCCCACTAAGCTCACGAGGAAGCCTGGCCAGACACCACAGAAGCTAGGCCAATCTGCGCAGGGATCCGCGAAGGGCACACCATCAACACCGAAAGCTGCTGGTGCCAAGAAACCAGAGACAGACACCCCATCAGTACCATCTAAACCAGAAGCTGGCGATGTAACAGGAAAGGCCCAGCAAACCGCACAAGGTGCGAAGGACCAAGCTCAAGGCGCTGCAGGCGAGGCTCAAGGCAAGGCCGAGGAGACCGCCGAGCAAGCCAAGGGTCAGGCTGAAGGTGACGACGATGAGGACGACGGTCCAATGAGCAAAGTCTCCCAAGCCGGTGGCGAGGCGAAGGAGGGCCTAGAGCAGGCAGCTCCTGAGCCGATTGGTGACGACGAGGACGACACCGTCGGCGGCGCCAAGCAGCAGGCGGAAGACACCGCTGAGGAAGCTGGCGAGGAGGCCGAGGACGTGGCAGACGACGCCACGCAGAAGGCTGGTCAGCAGGGCGAGGAGACTGGTGACGATGACGAGACCGAGGAGTCTGAGCAGCAGCAAGGCCAAGACGGCGGTCTGCTCAGCGGCGCCAAGGGTCTGGCTGGCAAGGCTTCCGGTCTTGCAGGCAAAGCTTCCAAAGACCCAGCAGGCGCAGCTAAAGACGCCGCTGGCGACGCCAAGGAGGGCGCAGAGGAGACTGCGGAAGGCGCCAAGGAGACCGCAGAGGAGGGTGCTGATGAGGCACAAAAGGTCGCTGGCGAGGCGACGGACGAAGCAGGCGATGCTGCAGAGGATGCGCAAGATACTGCCGGCGAGGCGGCTGAAGGCGCTGAAGAAGGCGTCAACGGCGTCAAGGACCAGGCCGAGGAGGGCGTCGAGGACGCTCAGGACCAAGCTGAGGATGCGGCCGACGAGGCACAGACTCAAGCTGGCACCATTGAAGCGCCTGAGGGTCTACCGATTGATCTGAACGTGGTCAAGGGTCTGGAAGTCAACGAGGACGGCTACATTTACGACCACGAAGGCAACGCTATTGGCAAGCTCGCCGAGGGTGATGCTGAGGATCTCGGCGGCTACCCGATCGGCGAGGATGGCGAAATCCTTGATGACGACGGCGATCTCGTTGGTCGCGTCGAGCTGCTGCCAGACGAGATCAAGAAGCAGCTCGCTGCCGCCAAGGAACGCGGCGAGGAGCTTCCTGAGGGCGCCGATGAGTACATCGACCAGCTTGGCGATGAGGCTGACGAGGCCGTCGAGGAGGCTGGCCCAGCTCTTCCTGGCCTTGAGATCATGAACGGCTTGACTTGCCAGGTTGATGGCCTCATCTACGACTCGGATGGCAACACCATTGGCCGTGTCGTTGATGGCGATCCAGAGGAGCTCCAGAACGCCACCCTCAACGAGAATGGGGAGTTCATTGACGAGGAGGGCAACGTTGTTGGCCACGCAGAGATCCACGAGGATGCTGCAGACCTCGTTGAGCAAGGTGTCTACGAGGCCGAAGACGCTGGCGAGGAAGCTGCTGAGGGCGCTGAAGACCAAGTCGATGGCGTTGCTGACGAGGCCGAAGACCAGGTCGATGGCGTGGCTGAGGACGCTGAGGGTGCTGCTGACGAGGCTGGCGAGCAAGTCGACGGCATCGAAGACCAGCTTCCAGGCATCGAAGCCCTTGAGGGCAAGGAACTGAACGAGGCCGGTGACATTGTCGACGACCAAGGTGACGTTCTCGGTCACATCGAAGACGAGGAGCTCAGGCAGAAGATCGCCGACGGTGAGATCGACCCGAACACCCTCAAGATCAACGAGGAGGGCGAGGTTGTTGACGAGGATGGAAACGTCCTTGGCAAGACTGAGCTCGCTGAGGGTGCTGCCGAGAAGCTTGCTGGCGGCCCACTGCTCGATTTGCGCATTCTTGACGGTCGCAAGATCAACAAGAAGGGCCAGGTCCTCGACGAGGATGGCGAGGTCATTGGCGAGCTCCGCGATGGAGAGATCAAGGACTGCCAGGGCAAGAAGTGCAATGACAAGGGCGAGGTCCTTGACAAGGAGGGCAATGTCGTTGGTCACGTCAACGTCGTGCCTGGCGAGGCCGCTGAAGAGGCAACAAAGCAGTTGCTTGAAGAGCTTGGTGAGAACGCCGTTGAGGAACAACCGACACCTGACTTGCCGGGTCTGGATATTCTTGATGGCCTTAAGGTCAACAAGAAGGGCCAGATTCTCGACGAGGATGGTGAGCCGATCGGCGAGCTTGTCGATGGCGAGCTGTCTGAGTGTGCCGGCAAGAAGGTCAACGACCAGGGCGAGGTTCTGGACAAGGATGGCAATGTCATCGGCCACGTGCGCACTCTGCCTCAGGAAGGTGAAGAGGAAGAGCAGGCGGAGGAGGAGGAGGAGGGTGAGGAGTTGCCACCTCTTTCCATCCTTGAGGGCTTGACCGTCAACAAGTCTGGCAAGATTGTCGACGCCAACGGCACTGTCGTTGGTGAGCTCATCGAGGGTGATGCCAAGAAGCTTTCCAAGCAGGGTATCACTTGCGATGCCGAGGGTCAATTCTGGGACAACAAGGGCCATGTCATTGGTAGAGCCCAGACCGTCCCCACCGAGGAGCCTGAGGAGGAAGCTCCTTTCGCTGGCCTCGATGGTCTCCACGTCGTCCAAGACGGCTTCGTCGAGGACGAGGAGGGCAACCGCGTCGGCTACATTACCGAGGGCGACCCGAAGAAGCTCATTGGTCGTGCTGTCGACGAGGACGGTGATGTGCTGGACAAGAAGGGTTCAGTCGTCGGCCACGCGGAGCGCTGGGAGCCCGAGGAGGAAGAAGAGGCGCCTGAGGAGGAGCCAGCTGACCTCTCGTTCTTGCAGGGCAAGGTGGTCAACAAGGCTGGTCTTGTGATTGGCGATGAGGGCATCCCGGTCGCTCGCCTTGTCGAGGGTAAGGCCAAGGACCTCGCTGGCAAGGAGCTCGACGACCAAGGCCAGATCTGGAACGACAAGGGCAAGGTCATTGGCCGTGTCGAGCTCATTCCAGAGGAGGAACGTGAGGCTAAGCCTGAGGGTCCTTTCGCTGGTCTGGAGGGTCTCCGTGTCATTGAAGGCGGCAAGATTGCTGACGAGGATGGCAATGTTGTTGGTGAGATCGTGGAGGGCAACCCGAAGCGTCTCATTGGTCTTGCTGTCGACGAAGACGGTGACATTGTCGACAAGTACGGCAATGTCAAGGGCCACGCCGACCCGTTGCCAGAAGAGGAAGAGGAGGTCATTGACAACAGCATTCTTGATGGCAAGAAGCTGAACAAGCAGGGTTACGTCGTTGACGAGAACGGCATTCCTTTCGGTCGTCTCGTTGAGGGTGATGTCAAGGAGCTCGCTGGCCGTCTGTGCGACGAGAACGGTGACATCCACAACGATACTGGCAAGGTTGTCGGACACTGCGAGGTGATCCCTGAGAACGAGCGCGTGCACAAGGGCGAGGGACCATTCGCTGGTCTTGAGGGCCTGCGCGTCGTCAAGGACGGATGGGTCGAGGACGAAGACGGCAACGTCGTTGGCCAGCTCGTCGAGGGCAATGCCAAGCGCTTGGTTGGCCTTGCTGTTGACGAGGATGGAGATATCATTGACAAGTACGGTAACGTCAAGGGCCATGCTGAGCCGTACGAGGAGGAAGAGACTCCTGAGGTCGACCTGTCTGCCCTTGCTGGCACTGAGATCAACAAGTCTGGATGGGCTGTCGACGGCAACGGCAAGATCGTCGGTAAGGTCGTTGAGGGCGACGTCTCAACCTTAATCGGCAAGAAGGTCGATGGCCAAGGACAAGTTTGGGACAACGCAGGCAATGTCGTCGGTCGTTGCGAGTTGGCTCTTGGCCAGGACACCTCTGAGGAGGGTCCATTCGCTGGCTTCGAGGGTCTGCAGATCCAGAAGGACGGCACAATCACCACGCCGGCCGGTGACATTGTTGGTCGTATCATTGAGGGTGACATCAAGAAGTTGATGGGCCACTCAGTTGATGAGGATGGCGATATCCTTGACAAGAACGGCAACAAGATTGGCAAGGCCGAGCGCTGGGAGCCAGAGGAGAAGGAGCGCCGCGTCAACCCGATGTCTGGAAAGCGTGTCAACAAGGAGGGTGAAGTTCGCGACGAGAACGGCGACCTCATGGGCAAGCTGACCGATGGCGACCTCGGCCACTGCGTTGGCCAGGAGATTGACGATGCCGGCAATGTCGTCGATGTCGATGGCAACAAGATCGGTGAGGTGACGCTCCTCGAGAACATTATCGAGGAAGAGTATGAGGGCCCCACCGAGGAGGAGCTCGAGGAGGCTCGCAAGAGAGAAGAGGAGCGCCAGATCGCGGAGAAGATGGCCAACATCTGCACGCAGACCCTGGAGCGCATGCAGCCCATCTGCAAGCAGATCAAGGACCACATGGAGACTGCGACCGCACGCCCAGAGAGGAGCTCGACGAGGAGGACCTCGTCAACAAGGTCAAGCCGCTCATCGAGGAGGGTGGTCGCATCCTGCAGGAGTGCAATGGCTCGCTCCGTGGTCTCGACCCCGATGGTCACATCGCCGCTCAGGCCAAGGGCCGCGCGGGCACCAAGGAGGCGACGCCAGAGGAGCACCGCTTGGCGGAGACGCTGAAGGAGCTGACGACCACGGTCGTGACGACGATCGACGACGCCAAGAAGAAGCTGAACGACATGCCGCATGCGAAGAAGAAGCTGAACCCACTGTGGGCGCTCATGACGCAGCCGCTGTTCCAGATCCTGGCGGCTGTCGGCTTGCTGCTGGCGGGTGTGCTGGGACTGGTTGGTCAGCTGCTCAATGGACTGGGTCTTGGTGGTTTGGTCAATGGTCTGATGGGTGGCTTGGGTATCAACAAATTGTTGGAGTCATTTGGTTTGAAGGACAAGGACAAGAAGAAGAAGGGCGGCAGTGGTCTGAGCAGCTTGCCGGTCGTGGGTGGTCTTTTGGGATCGAGCAAGTAGAGTGTTGTGGGAGAAGTGGAAACGCAGCGTCGCGTTGGTTCTTTGACGCCATGAGCGGTGGGAGTCAGGTTTGAGTGGTGTCTGGCCTGGGACTGCCATCGCCTCTGGTGCAACTTATCAGCTCGACGCGGGGAAGAGGAGAAGACAGTAAGGGAGGGGGAGTTGGTGGTGCCCTTGGTCTTGGGCTCAGGCTTGAGTGGTGTCTGGTCTGCGCTCGTCGCCTCTGGCGCGCCATACCGCCTCTTTGCAGATGCAAAAAATCGGCAGATATTTTCAAGAGCTTGTGTTGTATGCATATTGGGGATCTATCTCGGTGGAGAAAGCAGGCGTTCATCTTCTTGGTGATATGCTGTAATGTCTTCTGAGTGACGAGTTTACGGGAATGAAGATCTTGTATAATAGTGTGACAGATATTTAGTTTTGCTATGTTCAGCTCCTTTGTTCAAGACTCACATCTTCGGTTTCTGTTGTTCCATCATTCAGTCGTCTGTTGACCGTTGAAGCGACTCATCTTGGCCAAGACCGGCGTGAAGCTTCTGCGGCTCAATGCCGAGCGAATTGAACAGTCAGCAACCACGGCATCTCCTGGCTGCGAGCCGAGTAGGGTTGCTGGCGGTTATTGTATCACCCAGGAGCTCGAGAGGGGCATTGCATATAACGACAGCTTCCAGTATCGCTTATCAGTATGAAGTACCAATCATTTGCTGCTACGCGACCATCAGTCGCTAAAGCTGCAAAACTATTGTCACCATCTAGCAGACAATTTAGTGCAGCGACGTCCAGGATGGCCGGCGATAGCTATGTGAAAAGAACTACTTTGTTTAAGGTGAGGATAAGCAAAGAACCTCACATTCACCAATGCTCACATGCTAAGTGACTATATTTACAGGTGCCAGAACAGCACATCGACGCCGTCCTCAAAGCCTACGACGTGCTCAGAGCAACAGCCACCAAGGTACACAAAACTCACCATCAAACTCACCATCCAATACTCTCAAACGATCCTGCCCTCTCCGTTCTCTCCAAAATATAGGTATCTATATGCTCACACTCAAGGTCTGTCAACAGGACGGCAAACCCTACGTCGTCTCCAACGTCTCGCGCCGCATCACCAACACCTCCTCGCCTCTCAGCGAAGGCTACACCATCTCCTCTCAATCCATTTTCAAGTCGCGGGAAGATCATGACTTCTACGATAAGGAGTGTGAGGCGCATAAGACGCTGAAGGTACCTATTTTCTTCTTGACTTCAGAATTGTTGGGGCTGCGGGTTACTGATATGTATATTAGCAAACGACTGGGAAGTTCAGGCAGGGCGAGAGGAGTGTGATGACTGTTGTGGTGAGTGGTATTTCGTCGTTTTTTGAGAGATTGAAGGATGGCTTGCTAATACTAGTGCGCTTGTGCAGACTGAAGGTGAATGGCCGGAACCGAAGCTGTGATATAATGTCGCCAGGCACTCAACAACCATTGTGCCTAACAACAAGAATTTCGCAGCAAGAAGTATCAAGCAACCAAGCAAACACAAACCGCTGTGCTGAGTGACACGGCACATGAATATGGCCAACACGACCTAGGCGACTGTGCTCTCGCATTGGTCTCTATACCTAGGACTACGCCTGTCGTTGCATATATCATTCCTACCCCCCACCGACTCTAGCAATGATAGCTTCTTCCTTCCATATGCCTAGCCCGTCTGGCTGCTATCCAAAATATGCGAATCGTCAATCATACGCTGTATCAAATGCAATTCTCAAAATAAAATGCTTCAGCAACTCATCATGTAATCAATAGAATGAGCGCCGGCCAACGCCATGCAAATTGCGTTTCCAATGCAAGACGAGAACGCTCCGAAAAGACTGTCGATCACCCATAATCATTCAAAACTCATCTCGACCTCCTCCTCCTTGCCTCCACCACCCCAGGGATTATGCTCCACGTCTGCAGGACTTTCATGATGACTCCCTCCACCCACGACCGGGCTCGTGCTCACCGACCTCAGCTCCGGCCTCGAAAGTCGCGACGGCAGATCGTCCCAGCTCGCCGGCTCGTGCTTAGCGACGCCGTCCGTCGAGAGTGTAGAAGTCGGCTTTGGACGCGTCCGGACAGGAGACTCGTTGTCGAAAGTCATTGTTACGCCGTCGTTCTCGTCGTAGTCGTCGTAGTTGTTGGTGCCGTTCGTGGAAGTCCGCGAATGGTGGCCGTTGATGCCGTTGACTGCCGCTTCCTTGTGCACGCCGTTTACGCCATCACCGCGCGGCGCAGTAGCCACAGTTGGCGAATCGATCTTGAGCGCTGGAAGTGTGCTCTCCACTTCGCGTATCGACAAATGCGCTTTAATCTCTTCAAGATCCGCACCGCCTTCCATAGCCAGGCTCAGCGCCTCCCGTCTCACAGCGTCAACATCGAACATGACATTCGACTGCTCGGCCGCCACCCTCTCACTCTCCTGCGCATCTTGACCCTCCAAAATCTGCGCCTGCCGTTCATCATACGTCTCCCAGCCCTTCTTCTGCGCCGCCTTTTTGCGCGAGAAAATGCTCTTCCAGCCTTTCTTCTCCGGCTTCTCTTCCATTTCTCTCCGCGCTTCTTCGATCTCAAGAATTAGCTCTCTTTGCCTCTTCTCGTGGTTATCTGGGTCTGGGTCCTCGATTTCCGTGAACTCCTCGCTGTCCACCATCCACCCCACTTCATGTAGTAGAGTCGGCATCATACCTCTATATGCCATATGACCCGGTACATCGTCTGTCACATTGACATTCTCGATGCCTGGGACATCTACTGTAGCAAGACCGGCAACGCGCATGATACCTCCGGCGGTTGCGCGGAAGAGGTAGGCAAGAATCCAATCATTTGTCGCATAGCCGTTGACAAAGCGGCCAGACACCATGCTCCGAGCGCGTGTCCATTCGTCGACTTTGACCACGACGGGCGAGCCGAAGATGAAGACATTCTGCACCAAACCGACTGCACCTCTCCTCGCCAGCTCTCTGAGGCAGCTGAAGATGACCCGCGAACCTAGTGAGAAACCAACGAGTGTTACCGGCCTGCATCCCAAGTTCCTGTCGATGAGTGAATCTGCCAAGATCAGCCCAGTAGCGTCAGCTCGGGCCAGCGAAACCGTCCAAGGATTGTCCACGATGTATGCCAGCTTTGTCAACACAATAGGCAAGGACAACCCGGCCATCAAAGTAGCCAAGAACGTCGCACCCAATATTTGCTGTATGGTCTGTGTCAACGCTTCAGTCCCCAGAATCTGAATCGTCTCTCCTGTACTCTGCAGCATCTCTGGCTCCCAATTCACTGAGTAGATGTCGCCCATGATAGGATTTACAGTACTGAATGGTAATCGCACGTCATCCACTTTACCCGTCATCCAGCCCGCGACCGTCACGATAAGATTCGTCCTCTTGTTGTTATAGAGAGGCTTGTATTCGAAGGTCTTGACTGCGCCAGTACGTCGATTGGCGCCCTTGAGACCAATGCGACCACCAATGAGTGTACCAGTTGTGCCGATTAAGGCTGCGGCGCCTGTGCCACCAAGAAAGGTGCCCGTGCCTGCTACACCTATACCTGTGAAGCCTGCTGCAAGACCTGCGCCAATGACTGGAGCTAGCGCGCCTGCTGACAATCCAATAACAAGACCACCACCGACCGTGCAGAGGCCCATGACTACCAAGCGCTTGCGTCGGGCAGCCTTCTCTCGCGCTTTCATGTGCTCGTCCTCATTCCAATTCTCTTTCTCTGCTTCTTGTTGCATCTCTAATGCATCCGTGACTCTCTTCTCGAATCTACTGATTTCTTGCCAAGGTACAGAGAGTGATTCGCCAACACGTTCAAGCAGTGTTCGAGATCGTGAGTCGTACTGTCCATCCTTGATGAGTAACAGAAACAGATCGCAAAGGACGGTCCACCGAATGTCGAGATCGATGGATTTGTCTGTGAGCTCATATGGGTCTTCGATGTGTAGATCGTCAGCCGTATGATCTTGATAGGCAGGCGGCGGCTGGGCTTCAGGTTCGGAAGGCGCGGGTGACCCAGGTGTTTTGGGCGGTTCAGGGACGTGCAGATTTGTCTTTGATGCGCTTTTCTCCAACGCACTGCTGCTCGGCCGCGCACTATTCATGCTCTGCCTTGCTGATCCCACCTGACTCACACTTGCACTTCCCACTGCACTGCCTGTGGCACTGGTCTGCTCAGCTTGTGGGTTCTTGACTCGAGCATTGGCCATCAACGCCGGGCTCAAGTCGCTCGGCACCACACCATGCTCTGCCAGCTGCTCCACCATCACCTGCTCTTGGCTCTCAATCTCCATATGACTGTACAGACCCAACATGACTTTCTGGCCCCACATCTTGAACGCCTCACTTGCGAGCTCGATGACTTTCTTTGCACCTTTGGTCTTCTCGTATTGATCAAACTCGACCGCCATGACATTGATAGCCAGTCTCACGAGACCAATATAGGCGAACTTTTGCGCCTCGGTCAGCAGCTCTTTGGTGGTGTCCATCTGCGTGGCCAGATCGCGCGCCTCGTCGTCTTCTGGATCCAAAGCATTGCGTGCATACTGATCCTTGAAGAGGTAGGCTGTGTTCTCGTCCATACTCGTCGCACTTTGCGCATCTTCATCCATCTGAACTCTGGTATAGCCTTTGCCTGCTCCACCAAGGTTCCCATAAGCCACTGTGTCATCATCCATCTCGTCGTAGCCTTTGGCTATGATCTTGCCCCAGTCATCGAAAGTGCGATGTTCAGTGTAGGCTGGCATGTCCTGCCATTGCTCCTCTTCCTCTTCCTTGACCTCCTCTGTCTCTTTAGGCGCAATTTGCTGATGCGAGAATTCTCCAACTGACGGTTTTTGTGGAGTATGATGGCGAGCATCCGGACTGTCACTCACGCTCCGCCGTGATGCTACAGGCGACCTCGGCGACTGAGGCGGCTTCGGCGAGGATGGAGGAGATTGTGGCTCCGCATTCGTCCTCGAAGGTTGTGATTCTTCATTCTCTGTCTTGGTCTTGCTTGCTTCCCCAACATCCTTACCCTCGTCGGCCTTCTTACCTGCGTCCCCTGTATTTGGCCCCTCCTTAATCTTCTCGGCATCAGCAGGTATCGGTGGTGGTTCCGCCAATTCTGGGTTCTCCAATTGATTGATCGAGTAGTTCCTTCTCCGGGGTGGTTTTATGGGCAGCCCAAACTCGTCAGGCGCCTGTGTCTCGCTCTGGACAGACTCGTGAGTCTTGACAGGCTTCAATTCCGGTAGCTTGGCCGCCTTGTCCTGTGTCTCTGGGGCTTCTTGAAACTCATCCTCTTCCGCCTTCGCCTTCGACTCGTCTACTGCTGGGCCAGCCATGTTTCCCACACATGTGTCGCATTCAGTGGGGCTGCACCATTGTAGGATAATCTGTATCAATTCTTGCGAATGTGCTATGACCCCTAGCAATAAGGCCAAGCGGTCTGTGGATTTGTACGCGACGACTCGAGCAGCGACATCCCAGACAAAGATGCCATTGCTCGACTAGTGGTGTTCACTAAATTCGACCCCGCAAACATGCCCCGGTACGGTCCGAACATTAGCTAGAGTTCGACGCCAGATCCCTGCAGCGCCGTTAAGAAAAGCTTCAATTCCATCACAAAGTCTCTCTCACACAGAGCATCATTGTCGCAAGACACATATCGCCACCAAAATGGGCGCCAAACGGCAGAAGCAGTATCGCAAGCTGATGCAGCAATATGCCATGCACTTTGGTTTCCGTCCACCATACCAAGTCCTCCTCACAGCCGACTTGATTGCAACTGCCGCGAAATGCAAGATGAATCTAGGCAATATGCTAGAGAGGACGCTGCAACAGAAGGAGATAAAACCGATGATCACACAATGTTCCATACGGCATCTGTACGATCTGGAAGCACGGACACCACAGGAAAAGGCCGAGAAGGAAGGTCTGATCAATGTCGCAAAGGCTGCGGAGAGACGACGGTGTGGACACCATGAGTTGGAGAAGCCGTTGAGTGAGCTGGATTGTCTCATGAGCGTGGTCGATCCGAAAGGAAGCGGGAACAACAAGCACCGATATATGGTCGCGACACAGGATCTGCAGGCGAGGAAGAAGTTGAGGCAAGTCGCTGGCGTGCCATTAGTATACATCAATCGAAGTGTCATGATACTGGAGCCAATGGCTGGCAAGACCGAGGATGTTGTTGAGAGCGAGGAGAAGATGAAGATCAGGGCCGGCCTGAAGTCAACTAGACCGGCGCCTGGCAGTGGCGCCAAGAGGAAGAGGGAGGTTGATGAGGACGCAGATGAGGCGCCGAAGAATGTGGCTGTGGAGACGAATGGTCAGGGTGGTCAGGCGCAAAAGAAGAGGAGGGTCAAAGGGCCGAAGGGACCGAACCCTCTGAGTGTGAAGAAGGCGAAGAAGGAGAAGCCGGCTGCGAAGCAGGTCGAGGACGAGAGAGCTGTGAGACGGGAAGCTACAAAGACGGATCCGCAGGCTGCAGAGAAGGCTTTAAGTGCAGAAGTGGCGACCGCCAACGGCTCGGTAGAAGGCGTGACAGATGGGCCGCGAAAGCGCAAGAGGAAGCGGAAGCCGAAGGATGGCGAGGTTGGTGGTGAGGTGCAGGCGAGTGGAGTGGATGTCGCAGATGATGGAGATGATTGAGCGCTGGGTCAAGCTGATCGTGCACCTAAAATGCTTCAGGCTAATGTGCCTCTCAAAGCATTGCTAAATTGTTTTCCAATGACGGTCCAGACCAGCGATAGAGTCTTGTAGTATTGTGTAGCTGTACAAGATCTAGTGATACCCATGGACGAATAAATTCTGAATGACCATATATGTGCCACTTTCACATGCAAGCGGATCAACAGCCACTAGCGCGTTCGCATCGGCTCGCGCGTCGCGACCTTGACTTTCGCGACATCATCGCTCGTCGCATACACTACTGTTATAAGCACTTTCCACCAAACCCGATCGCACCAAGACCATGGCCGAAAAAAGAAAACGCCGCCCCCACCTCCACCACCACCGCCGCGCACTCCTCCACCAACAACACCGCCGACCAACCCGGCCGCCCTTACTACGAATCCCTGCGCTCGACTCTCCGACAAACGCTCGAAAAGAAACGCAAACTCGATGACGCGTTAGCGGCTGTGGAGGAGAATATTTTCAAATTGGAGGGGGCGTATTTGGAGGAGACGGCGGGATCTGGGAATATTGTGAGGGGGTTTGATGGGTGGGTGAAGGGCGTGCAGGTGGGGGGCCGGGAGGAGAGGAGGGCGCAGGTGAAGGGGAGAGTGAGGGAGGAGGATAGGGTGTTTTCGAGGGGGAGTGTTGGGTGGATGAAGGTGAGCAAGAACCATTTGCGCTACGTGATGGAGTTGGTGTTGATGTTTTGTGTGGTTTGTACAGGCACAAGAGGGCTCAGATTCGAATACGCCGAGTTTGGCACCGACGCCGAAGGAGTCGTTTGCGCCGAGTTTGGGGGGGAGGGGGAGCGATGTCGGGTTGGGGGGGAGCAAGGCGGGGGGTGGGAATAAGAAGAGGAGGGCTGTAGAGAAGGAGGAGGAGGATGAGGGGAAGACGGTGAAGAGGAGTAAGATTTCTTATGCGAGGGATTGAGAGGACATGGAAGATTTTGGGCTTGGGTGGTGCTGCGTTCGAGCGAGGCGTTGAATGGGGATACCATGGCTACTTGGGTGAACGTGGATACTATCTTTTGTGGAGCGCCGCTGTCTCCAGGCTACACGACGCCGCGGGAATCCATCAGCCAAGTGCATTGTCGTGACGCTTCATGCAGCTCTTCGAGATCGACATCTCGGAAGTTGTAAAGCGCCTCAGACTGCTCGCGATTGAGGTTGCACAAGTCCTCGCCGCTGTTGTATGTCCACCGCCAATCGTGCCACAGGAACACAAAATGCAGACCTGTCAATCGCGAGCCCAGTGGAAGCTCATCGTTCCATACTGGCTTGCAGTAAAGAAATCGTGGCGCTGCCTGCCGCACCAAGACTAGCAGAGGGTGGCCGCGCGACGTATGACTCGCTGGCCTCAGCAGGACTTCTAAACAGACGTGGTGGCCGGGAGAATCGGCGGGGAGTTTTGAAAGCTACCGGATCGGACAGTGACCCAATTCATCCGAATAGCGTTCTGATGACTGGCGTCAGGCCCTCAAAGTCCAATTTAAAGACATCGCGAGCATATAATAGCGAGAGAGACTGAAGGACCATAGCGTTCCCATGGGAAGCAGCAACGCCCATTGGTGTTCGACCAAGGCGATCTCTCCAATTTGGCAGGTATCGAATCTTCTTCAAGACCAGGTGAACTTTGTGCATTTGCTTATCGAGATACGGATGCGGCATGGCGGCCAGCTCGTGCATTAAGGTCCAGCCTGATGGCTCACGAAGATGGTCGTCAATAGTCCCGGTCTCTAACAGTTAGTCCACCGTTTTGGAACTGACGTAGTCGAGAAGTGCAAATGTGAGCGGCGTGTGCAGCTTCGCTTGCCACTTTGGTGCAATGTTGGGCACAAATTGCGCACCCATCAGTGCCTTGGTCGAATGCACGCCGTTGGGAGTATGACGAACGAGAGCTCGTAGCACCTCATCGTTCAATGGCAGACGAGTCGCCTGCATCAATGGTGTGCAGCCGTTTTCGTCTTGGACATCAACAAGGCCTGGTTGACTCGCCACGATCAGGTCTACGACCTTCGAGTTAAGTCCCATCGCTGCGTAGTGTAGAGCTGTCGACCCAGTCACATCTCTCCGAGACGCGTTTGCGCCACGACTCAAAAGCAAAGAGACGAAACCAGGATCTCCGCTGCCTGCTGCGGTCAACAATGGCGTGCAACCATTGATGTCAGGCATGTCAAAGCCCGACGTGAAGAATTCGCTCACTGCTTGCGTCCATGCGTTTGACACAGTTCCGTGCTTGATCTGCTTGATCATGCTGAACACGAACCTTGTCATACCAAAGTGACTCGCAATATTCAAGGGCGACCGAGCCAAGGTCTTGTCGCTGGCTGTCAGCTCCGATTTGCGGATGACTTGCAAGACCGACAGCCAACCCGCCTCTTGCGGTCTGGAAAAGAGCCCGGCCATCTTCGCAAGTGGTGCGCCCCCAAGCTCCGCCTCTATGGCATGGAATTTCCAGTAGAAGGCTGCGTACGCGGAGAATGGGAGCGGATCGCTGTTGAGCGGGAACACAGTCCATGCAACTATCTCCTTGGTTTGGAGGTATGCCAAGCAAGCGTGCGAGATAGAGAGATGCTCTTGCCATGGGGCTGGTGCCTTCCCTCGTCCGTGAAGGCGTTCTTGGAGGATTGTTATGCCATCAGTGCGCATGAAGTCTTCAAGTGATACGTGGTCAAAACAAGCCGCCTCCTCGACCTTCAAGATGCCGAACTGCGTGTGAAATGAGGTCACAGACTTGAATTCGACGAGTCCCAGGCACACTCTCTTCACTCGATCTTTGAACGACTGGTCGGAGCTGCACCAATGCGTTGAATCAAGCTTTCCAATCTCCATGGTGCTTGAATACTTGGGCATGCCCTCCAGACATACTGCGTACCGGAGGTCCTCAACTGACAATGGGAATTTTCCAAATGTCAGCCAGCGCAGGATGCGACACGCATGACTGAGATCGCTAGTCTTGATGTCCTTGGTCATGATGTCTCTGTACACCTCAGAAAGATCCTCTGGCAGCTCGTGGATCTTTGCATTGATGTAGATTGGCTCTTCACCTGCTTGAAGCCACCCAAGTATCCTTGGTGTCTGCGCGACGAGCCATTGGAAGATTCCTGATGCTCGATCCACCAGGGCTACGCGAAAGTTGGCAAGCCTCTCCGCTCCCCACTTTGCCTCATCAATGTCAGCACGCCTAAATCTTTCCTCAACGTAGAGACGAAGATCGGCTTCGTTCTCCTTGGTGACGATTATGTTGAACTTGGGCACGATTGCACTGTGCCATGTCCGGGAGCCAAAGCAGACGCCGAGACGCGATTGATTGCCCAGCATGAGCCCATCGAGCCAATCGGTCAATGCTCCCGCCTCATCGCTCGCGGATTCGTCCAGAGCATCTATGAACAGCCGTATCCGGCGCTGCTCAGAAGTGTTGCTGACCAGGTACTTCTCGAGAGCACGACGAATCTCTTTCTCGGTCCACATGAACTGACCTTGCCGCTGGCGTCTGGAGCTGAAAGCAGATCCGGCAAGGAAGTCTCGCAGCAGGCTCCGGTCCTGCTCCAGTAGCTGGTATAGCAAGGAGCGCAAGCAGCCAAGCAAGGAGCGATTCGCTGTCTCTCCCCTTTTGTCGAAGAAGAAGGCAAGCACCACCACATCAGGTCGCTGGGCCTCAGCTTCGACCAAAGTCTCAATCAAAGTGGTTTTGCCACAGCCAGCTCGGCCGGAGAGAAAGAGCAAGCCGCCTTGACCGTCCCATTCCCTGTACACTTTGTGCTGACGCAACCAGTCTCCGCTACCATCCACAGCTGGCTTGATGTTGGGCATGTTGGGTACATGCAGAGAAGCTAAGCAAGCTGTATCGGCGTCAGATCATACTCCAAGCGCAAAGAAGTACTTCGTATGTACCATCGTGATCATCAACATGGGCACCATAGTTGTTGATGGTGCTGTGAGCATTCTCAATGTGGTAGGCCACATTCCCGGACCGTTGACTATCGGGCCTCTTTGGCCATCGCTGCTAGTGTTTGCGGCCATTGTTATGGGCGGAATGCCAGACAAAAGCTCCGTGTGAGGATAATCTGGTCGTGAGAGGACGTCGAAAGCACTGTGCTGTGCAGACTAACAGAAGAAGTGTGGAAAGGATGGCAGACATCAATACACGAACTCAAAGGCAGCAAATAGACACTCAAAGCACGAAGCAAACGCTTGTAGGCAACCCAACCGTTCAGACTCTGCAGGGACTTCATGCAACTAATGGTGATGGCGTCCGACGGCTAGCTACATCAACAACTTCTACCTAGGATCAGCGTCCGGAACATATTCGAAAGTGCCCAAAAGCTAGACAATACAATGCGTGGGCGTTGCGTTCGATCATCCGAAGTAGATTTGCATCTTTCATTTCCTATACATATCACCTAGCCACGCTGCCTCTGCCCATATTGTTGTTGAAGCCACCACTGAAGTTCATAGTAGCCGAAGCATTGTCCATGCGCTGAGCCGCATCGCCACTTGGTCCATTCACCACAACGCACGAAGTGCTCACCTCGCCTTTCTTCCATTCCTGTAATGCCTCATCCAGCACACGATCTTTCCCCTTCACCTCCTTTTGCAGATGCTCTCTGAACTGCTCGACCAGCGACGTGCCGAGCTCTTCTGGAAGGGTTTGCAAACTCTGCCTTGGCAAGTGGTTTCAAGCGCTTCTCAGCGGCTGGAAATAGCTCTTCCAAGTCCTTGACGAGATCAGTCACGGCGTCCACGATCTCCTCAAACCGCTCCTTGTCGAATAGGGCCCACCTCATCTTCTTGATAGGTCCTGGTGAGCTGTCTCTGCGCTTCAGAGAGAGTTTTCGGAAGCCGCTGAACACTTTGGCTGCATCCTGTTCAAGGCCCGGCTTGGGCTGGTACACCTCATCGGGAGCGGCTTCGGCGTCGCCAACACCACTGCCATATGATCCACGCCTCTTCTTCGCCTCTTCAAAGAGTGCCTGAACTCTTTCCAATAGCCTAAAAGCCTTTTGTGCATCGGTCACCCAAAGCATTGTCTGGCCTGGGTCTCCGTCGTGGAAGCCCATGGCTTCACTCCAACGGGTCAGCCTGAGCTCTGCATTGCCGAGACGGTAGATAGCGGTCGTGTAGCTTATCGGGAAGTCACGCGCGATCTGAATGTAACGAATGTTGTGGACGATGGAGTTCACCAACCCTGGTATAGTTAGGCTACCAAAAGCTATGTCTGCCATGGCCTGCCAATGCGAAATGCAACATCGTGCCGACAAGCAGCTGATATACCTGGCCGGCCTTGTGCATTGCCACTGAAAGGCCACCACATCCTTCCCAAAGCCGCTCAATGGACAGACCGAACAACGCTTGCCAACAAGCAACCGGGACCGATCAGCGCAGAGAGTGCTCAAAGATGGCTCAGCAAATGCTTTGGATCTGCATGGAGTCTCTTTCGACCGCCTGCAAACGCTCAAGGGATAACTGGCTTGGTTTTCCGCAATCTTGGGAAGTTCAGAGAATTCAGGCAAGCTGTATTTGCATCAGACTTCTGCAAAACGCCACGGAGCTTCTTGGTGACTCGCCATTCTTGTCGTCGTTTGCTGGGCCATAGTTGGTGAAGTATGCATTTCCAGTCACATTGCCGACTTTCGTGCCGCTGTCGTTGGGGCCAAATGTGGCGTTACTGAAGTAGCTCATGCTTGCGTTGCCGGGGGTCTTCAAGAGCGAAGCAGAAAGAGACGAAAGCCAACCAAGAGAGATGAGCTGGTGGGCAGAGGACAAACGACCAAACACAAGAATCTTCAGGCACGCATAACTGCATAAGATGTAGGGACGCTAGCGTCTCACATTCGATAGGCGCAACGCATGGCCTTACATCGTCAGGAGGCATGACCGATTGGATGGAGAATTCTTCAAGAGCCAGCTCAGGTCAAAGAGGCAGAAGCATCTTTTGCATTGTATGCAAGTCAGGTTCGAACTCATGAAACGTTGCATTGACACTATGAGTATGTCACTGGTTCCCGGACACATTACCAACCTGATTTCCACGATTATTCTTCCCAAACTGAGCCTGATTGGTCACATTGCCACCAATACGAACATTATTGGTCCATAGAAGAAGCCGCCTTCAAGGCACGCTCGAGAACTGTGTCCGGTGAGCTTCCTACTTCCTTGAGCTTAGCCACGACTTCCTCAACAACATCCTTGCCAAGCACTTCAAGGTCATTTTTCGCCAATCGATTGAGAGTCTGCTGTGCAGCTGGAAAGAGCTCTTCAAGATCCTTGACCAATGTTGTGAGGCTGTTCACAAGTTCTTCGAGTAAGTTCTTGTCGAAGAGTGCCCACTTGACTGGTCCGAAGAACTCTGTTGACTTGCGCCGGATCGAGAGCCTGCGCAGCCGTGTATGCAAGGGTAGGCCTTTATCGTCATTGTCCTCTGCAATGGGATATAGCACACCTTCAGTAGTTCGGGTTAGGTAGACGGAGTAGACGGTAGACGCTTACCTTGTTCGTCTGGCGCAATGCTCAAGCTCTCCTCTCTGTGATAGAACTGCTTTTTCTCCTTGGCCTTCCTGAGTAGCTTGCGGACCTGCTCGAGCATGGACTCTGCTTCCTTAACGTTCCGCTTACCAAATCTGTCAACGTCTAGGGGCTGACCCTCCTGGATGCCCATGGCTTGGCCCCATCGAGTAAGCCTCATGTCCGCACTGCTGATCCTGATTACAGCAGTCTGAAAAGATGTCTCGAAGTGGCAAGCTTCTTGAATCCAGCGAATGTCCTCTACGACAATGTTGAACAGTGCGGGGACTGCAAGTGCTATGTCCGCCATGATGCTGATGATGACGAGGAAGCTTTCGTCTTTTGAAATAGTTTGTGCATATAACATGCTATTCATGTTGTGAGTCCGTAGCGACCTTGTGTTGTAGCACAATGCTGAGGCAAATGTGTTTATGGAGCTGGATTGCTGCTAATCATGCCATACTTGAATGTCCAATCTCTCGTCAGAAGTCTGGTTGCTAAAGTGCATTGAGCATAGCTTGTGCTCTACAATGTGCCCAAGCAATCATGCTGGTCATTGACAAAGCTTTCAATCGTTTCATCACTCCAGACAGCGGCACCGTCGGATTCTTAGCCCTCGCACTTCATATGGGCGACTCAAGCCCGCAAAGGGTCGACCAGAGCAGACGGACAAAGTCCCAATGCAAGCTTCGTGAGTTTCTCGAGGTAGTCAAATCGCACCTTGTCTCGTTTACGATCTCGTGCTGCACGTAGCATGCCCGCCATCGCACCATTCAGTGCTACAGCCTTCCTGCCTCTCCCCTACCCAAACAGGAAGGCACACCCCGGCCCCACCTCGGCAGCCCTCACTTTTTTTCTTCACTATATATTGCATATTGTCGTCTCATGACTTTCAGTACGCCGTGATAGGTGCCTATGCTGCCAAACAGTACAACCGGGCCGATCTAACAAACCATACGTTGGTCCACCGCAAATTTGTGGCTGCTCATACTATAATTGGTTTATCAGATTGGAGCCCTGTTTCTGTACCCTTCGTAAGTGTCATGAGAATCCAAAGTGACACCATTGCTTGGAACTTAGGGTTTCTTTTTTGCGTGGTGCTGTGGTGGCTGAGGAAATGGGGAGTTCGTTCTTTTTGCTTCGCGAGATGGCTGTGAAGACGGTGTCGGAGGGCTGGATGTGGTATAGGGTCTCGTAGCTGTTATTGTTGGCTATCGTCGTAGCGAGCGTGGGTTCGATTGTGTTTCTTGCGTCAATAGGAAGGACGTGTTGACGTAAAGGGCAGGAGCGCTTTCACTCGGCTGGTCCCGCTAAGAACACATGCCCAGACGCTACACGTAGTCGTGTAGATTCCTTCGCCTCGACTTTGCATTACATGCTCGACATTACACGAACTTCTCCTCCAACAATACCACAGAGCTGCGGACAAAAACAATCGTATACCGCCGTCACCTGTCGAGCGCCCTTCTCATCGTCACCATGGACAGCTCGCCTTTGGCCAATTTGCCCGCAGAGCTGCGCAATCACATCTACGAGCTAGTGCTCGCGAGCGACAAACAATTCAAGATCATCTATAGCCCGAGATTTCGGTTCTACTCGAAACTTTTCCTCGTATCCGACCAGCCCGATCCATTGGCGTTGACAGAGACATGCAAAGCTATCAGGGCCGAAGCTACGCAGCTTTTCTATGCCATCAACACCTTTGCGATGCCATTTGCCACCATCCACGACTTTGCGCATGACATCGGACCCAACCACGCGGCCGCCTTGAGGCATGTCGTGCTCGGCCTTGCAAGCTGGTCCATGGGAAACCGCGCAACAAGGAAGTCTCATGCCGAAAGTCTGGTACGATGGCGTAGAGAATTGAGCAAAAACAATGTCTTCAAGATGCTGCCGAGGTGCAAGATCTTTGTAGCTGTCAGTATCCGCAGCTACGAGGAGGACGATGAATGGTGGTGGTCTACGGCTGCGCATGAGATCGACATGAGGAAGATTGTGAAGTCTCTGCGAAGCTACGCCGAGCTGATATGCGAGGGCAAGATTGTCGGGACTGAGAACCCTTCTAAGAGCCTTTCGTTTCGGGCCCGTAAGGTCTTGGGATCAGACGAGGCTTCATGGTTCACGGATATGGCGCGAGAGGTTGAGCACCAACTTGTGCCGAGGAAGAAGCGGTTGTAAGGACGAATGGGCAGCAGCGTCTGGAAGTAGGAACGCTATGCGAGACGGTCGAGGCTTGACATTGTCGTGGGACGAGAACCGGACTGTCTCTCGTCTGGCAAAGAGCGAAAGACCTGGGTCTGATGGAGTTTACCAGGGCTTAAAGATTGAGTTATTGGAGAATTTGGCGGTGTTGGTTGAGACTCACTGCTCTGCAAGCAGCGAAAGTTCCAGTAGTTCCTGCGAACAATCCTGTCTGTCGCCTGTCGCCTGTAACCTGTTCACCGCCGGCCAACGGTCATGCTCCATAATTCCAGCTCCCCGATACTCAGACTTCTAATCCAAACCGTGTTGTAGCCTTCCCTCATGCTCCAGTGCCGCTTTCATATTGTGAGTGTCTAAGTTCACGATTGTCAAGACTCATATCTCTACACTGCGCAGGGATCGTCGCTCAGTCCCCAACGATGGTCTTCCAGACAAAAATCCGACCGAGTGGAAGCCATGTCATAGCTGTCCGCGAGTGAACTTGACGTAAACGGCAGGAGCGCCTGCGCTCGGAGCTTAGCGTCGGCGGCACCTGCCGTACACCGACTCTGCTGAGCTGCATCCTCGGACTTTCACTCATTTGCAACACATCGACAATACCAACATCACTGATAGAGCACAACTGCAGCATCATCGCCGCCTATTCTTTGGCGCATCATCAGCCGACATGGAACACTCGCCCCTCGCCAAGCTGCCTGCAGAGCTGCGTAACCGCATTTACGAGTTCGCACTCGCTGGCAGCGCAGGATTCTTTCTCGATCTCTGTCTGACGCCAGGAAAAGTCAGAAACTATCACAAGAGCGACCAGGTCGAGCTTCTAGCGCTCACGTCGACTTGCAGAGCCATCAGGCGCGAGAGCACGCAGCTTTTCTACGCCATCAACACCTTCAACATCAGCTCTAGACCCAGCATCATCCACCTATTCGTACAGGCCATCGGGCCTGCTAATGCGGCAGCTTTGAGACGTGTGGTCAGCAATTCTATTCGCTGGTCAATTCACGACTTCGACAGACCCTACAAAAGGATCACGTGCACCGGTAGCTTGATGCGCTGGGCTGAGACACTGCAACATGATGGTTTGCTTCGCACGTTGAAGGACTGCAAATTTGTGACGTCGATCGACTTGTTCTCGGGTGCGGGAGATGGTGCGAAAACTGGGCACTATGCGCAGACTGATCTTGACCTCAAGGATCTTGTCGGCTCACTGCACGCCCTCGCGGAGAAGTGCGATGAGTTTCACGGCGGCAAGGACGTCACCTTCCGTGCATCGTCAAAGCCGCCATTACCGTCCGAGTATCCGAGGTATTCGGGAGCGCGAGAGGCTTGCTTCCTAAGGGAGACCGCGGCACTGATCGCCAAGAAGATGCAAAGTCAGACTTCGTCGTGAAAAGGGCAGCAAAGGATCGGGCGATGCCGAGACGCAGCGGACATTGAGGCGAGGCGTGCAAGTTAAGAGGCAACAGTTCGAGGGCCCGACCATGTAGTCGGCATGATCAATCAGCATCGACGAGAATGCTTGCGGCGCACTCAGCACAGCTTGATCCAGGGCTCCAGAAACGTCAAAGGCAAAGTAGGCGTGGTCGCAGGAGGGATCTACGGCGCCGATCGAGGCAGAAGAGTGGCGGTGACATGGTTGCATGCATATTATCAAGCGCGAGAATGAGTACCAACAAGGGGCCCAGCAAGGATTAGGTCGATGTCTCGAGATAGTGAGGTCCAACACTTTCAGCAAGGCAGTCCTGGTTCATGGCTCGAGGTGCTCAGTCACAGACTTATGCAGAGACTCTCAATCCTCATGTCCAAAGTCTGCATGGTACATCTTTACGCGTCCACCACCGTCAAGCGCGACAACGTCGGCAAACCGAGTGATCAAATGTGCAGCGCGAAAGACAAGTGTCCAGCCAGGAATGTCTTCGCTTCGAGGCGCATCCATGTCTGCTTTATTTACCGCAGCAGACTCTGATCATGAGCGAATGGACGTCAGGTACCGTGAATACTCGTCAGCAGGCCAGGGCAGCGGCCTCATATATCTTTCTTTGACTGTCTAGCAAGGGTCATCGCTCCTCATCCACGGTTCCACTTAAGCCGTCTTCGGCGCCGCCTTCGTGGCATCCTCCAAGCTCATCCCATTGACACCCTCTGTGACACTCGCCTTCTCCTTCGCCGCTTCTATACGTTGCTTGACCTCCTTCTCCAGACTCGCCAAATCGATCAACACACCATCCTTCTCCGGGTGGCCCTCCGGCAATCCCATCTCCTTAACCTTACACTTTCCAGCCGCCAGCTCCTCATCACCCAGGATCACAGCAAATGGCACCCCATTGACCTCCGCCGCCTTGAACTGCTGCGGCAGCTTCGGCTTCACCTTCCAGCTGAACTCCGCCTTCACGCCCGCGTCCCACAACCTCTTCGCGATCTCCATTCTCTGCTTCAACAGGCCATCGAAACCTTTACCACCAAACGCCATGACGTAGACATCGACTTCCGTTGTCCGAATCTGGGAGGCTGAGGCATCGGCTTCCATGCGCTGCTTTGTAATCGAGAAGATGCGCTCGACGCCGAAGGAGATGCCGACGCAAGGGAGGTTGGCTTTCTCGCTGAACATGCCGACGAGGTTGTCGTAGCGGCCGCCGGCGGCTACTGAGCCGACGCCGACAGAGGGATCGTTTGAGCGATCTTCTTCACCATCGACGTTTGAGGGACCCTTCTTGGGTTTTGACTCTTTCTTGCCTTCTCTTTGTACTGCTTGGCCTTCCGCGGTCTGAGGCGCAGAGCCTTCGGTGACGACTTCGTAGATGACGCCGGTGTAGTAGTCGAGTCCTCGTGCCAGACTCATGTCGAAGGAGATCTTGTCCAGCACGTCAAAGGTTTCTAGGTAGCCGAAGAGGAGATCGATGTCGTCCAGTCCTGCCTTGGCTGACCCGTTCGCATACAGCTTCTCGTCTGCTCGCAGCTTTTCCAGCACATTTCTTCCGCCTTTGAGTACCACGTACTCGCCTATCCGATCTGCCACCTCCTCGCTCAATCCCTTCTCCTCTGTCATCTCCCTCTTGACCTCTGTCCACGGGCTCTTGTCCAGCTTGTCCACTGCACTACTTATCGTCCTCAGCTTCTCTGTTGGCACACCACACACCTGGAAGATGCCGTCTAGGATTTTGCGGTGGTTCAGCTTGATTGTGTATCGTCCTTTCCAGCCCAATGACTCGAAAATCTCGCTTGTAATCCTCAAGATCTCGGCATCAGGCAGCATAGGGTCGTACGTTCCGGCGATGTCGAAATCGCATTGATAGAATTCTCGCATGCGTCCCTTGGTCATAGCCGGCTGATCTCTGCGGTAGACCTTGGCGACGTGATATCGTTTTATGTTCTGGATGCTCGTGTTCATGGCCAGCCATCGCGCAAAGGGAACAGTCAAGTCGTATCGCAACGCACACAGCTCACCACCCTGATCTGCCAAGTCGTAGATGAGCTTGCTGTCCTCGCCATATTTGCCTGTCAAGATCTCCTTCAACTCGAAAACGGGCGTGTCAATGGTCACGGCTCCGTGAGCTTTGAAGACGTTGGTGATGGTGCTGAAGATCTTCTCGCGGATGACCATGTCCTTGCCATACCAGTCCTTGGTTCCTTTGGGCACCTTGACCACGAAGCTGTTCTTCTCCTTCCCCATCGTGTCTATGTCCGCGTCGAAGCTGGGGAGGTTGAAGGTGGAAGATTGTCTGACTCGGGTTGATATTGGATTTGCAAAGACGCGCTGGAAGTGGAGAAGACGAAGAGAAGGTGGGAGGCGCAAGAAGTGCTTCATATACAGAGCAATGCAATGACTGTGTGTCGATGGTATTGGTCGTGCCTGACTCAGACATTGAAACCCAGCTGCCCCGCCAAAAATCGACACTGAATTCCGCCAACATCTCCGCCACGCACTCATTGGTCACCAACACCTCACTTCTTCACCTCGCGATGTGATGGCCGCACATTCGGCCGTCAAGGCCATTGACACGAAGGAGATCACCGAGAGGGCGCGGCGGGACCTTTTACACCTACTCGAGCAGGTAAGGCTGTCCTCAATCTCCTAGCCACGTCCGCCATCTCACAAGCTTTCAGGTACGAGGCAAGAAGAACCTAGTACTCGAGCGTGCGCTAGCTGGGACCATCGGCCTATTCGTCAAGTTCAGCGAGCTCCAGCAATATGGCGTGGACAAGGTCTTCTTCCTCGAGAATCACAATATCGACTCGAGCCAGCGAAATATCATATTCCTGGTCCGAGGCGAGAATGCGAAGAAAGTTAGGACGGTAGCCGGTACGTCTCCCTTGTGTCTGGTGCTTCTTTCCAATGCGGTACACGCTTCATGGGATCTTAAAGTAGAGTACTCAGACATACGTCTCCACTCTTTGTATTCAGTCTTGATCCCAACATGAAATTTCGTTGTAAAACTCACCAGAAGCCCGAATCATTATAGCCTGGCGGATGTGTATTCAAGTAGCCATGCGCCATCAGAACGGGCTCACATCTTAAGAAATGCTATACACAGCACCTACTGCTTAGACTTGCTCAGGCTTCGCTGACTGGAGCAGAACAGATACGCCTCGTCAGGAGCGAGAGCAAGATTGACCATGACTTTAATATCATCTGGGTGCCACGTAGGACACTAGTCTCGAATCTCATCTTGGAGGAGCATGGTGTGCTTGGCGAAGCCAACATCACAGAGCTGCAGCTGCACTTCATTCCTCTTGAGCAAGACCTGCTATCGCTGGAGCTTGACGATGCTTTCAGCGAGTTGACCCTGCGCAAGGACCCAACATCCATCTTCGCGTCGGCTCAAGCCTTGATGAAGCTGCAAAAGCAGTATGGCCTCTTCCCTCGAATACTCGGTAAAGGTGATAACGCCAAGAAGCTTGCAGACTTGCTACAACGCATGCGGAATGAAGAGGATGTCAACGCGACCAGCGATCCAAACAACACTTATCTGACCTCATTCGGTCTCACACCGAGCTCGCTGGTCGAGAACCTCATCATCATAGATCGTGAAGTAGACTTCCCGACCGCACTAGCAACGCAGCTCACATACGAAGGTCTGCTGGATGAGGTTTTCACCATCTCCAACAATCAGGCCGAAATAGACAACTCCATACTAGGCCCGGCCTCAGGCACCCAACAGCAGCAGAACCAGAGCGGGACAGCACCAGTCTCGACTGGCGGTACAAAGCGCAAGATTCAGCTTGATAGCACCGACAAGATGTTTCCAGAGATTCGAAATGCCAATTTTGCCACAATCGGACCTCTTCTCAACCGTCATGCACGACGCCTGGCCAGCGAACAGGAGAGCATTCGCTCACGAGATCCAAAGAGCAAAATCACTGAGCTCCAGGACATAGCGAAGAGATTACCTAGTATCACCGCTGAACAAGCGTCTCTAAAGACACATACGAGCATCGCAGAAGAGATCACCAAACACACCCGCTCCGACTTCTTCCGCCGGGTTCTCGAAGTGGAACAGAATCTCCTCCTAGGCAATGACCCAAGCACCATGCACGAGAACATCGAAGAGCTCATCGCTCGCGGCGATACTCCCCTCAGAACCGTCCTCCGCCTCCTCTGTCTCGAAAGCACTCTAGCCAACGGCATCCGCCAACGAGATCTCGATGCCTTCAAGCGCCAAATCCTACAAGCCTACGGCTACCAGCACCTCCTCACCCTCGCCAACCTCGAAAAGATGGGCCTTCTTATTTCTCGAGAAGCGCATCGCGGCTTCTTGAACCCCATCGCTGGCGCTGCGGGCCAGACAGCTACAGACTGGAATGCTATGCGCCGCAGCCTGCAGCTCTGGATCGATGACGTGCGAGAAGCAGATCCAGAGGATGTTGCATACGTATTCTCAGGCTACGCACCTCTCAGCGTCAGACTCGTGCAATGCGTCCTTCAAAAGTCCTACCTTCAAGGCCTCGCGAACCCTCCCAAGAACGCACCAGCAAGTGGTGCGCCAGTCGGTGTCACGGGCAGTGGGTGGAAGGGTTTCGAGGACTCGCTTGCGAGGATCAGGGGCGCGACGGTCGATGTGGTGCAGAAGGGCTCGGATGCTGATGCGTCGAATGCGAGGAAGACGTTGAGGGGCAGTAAGGAGGGGCCGAAGACTACGATTGTGTTTTTCTTGGGTGGCGTGACGTTTGCGGAGGTCGCGGCGTTGAGGTTCGTGAGCTCGCAGTTGGAGGCGAGTAGTGGGAGGAGGATTGTGATTGGGACGACGGGGATCGTGAGTGGGAAGAGGGTTGTTGGGGCTGGGGTTGAGGGGAGGGGGTTTGGAGCGTGAGATCGGTCAGGCTGTGACTGAAGACTGCTGATAATATGTTATTTGATAGCTCATACGAGCCAGTAGATGGCACTGTAATTGAGCGTGATTGTGTAGTCCCCGGGTCTTGCAGGGTGGCCGACCCGACTCAAGCTGGTCCAGGAGACGATATGTGCTGGCCAGGTGAACATTGCAGTCGACGTAAACTACAGTCTGATGGCAGAGTTTATTGACAGCTACGAGCACCTTTCACTACTCTTCACAACAGCCTTGGCTGAGCTGGATCTGGGACCGACACTGTTGCTTAGCATGATTCTCCTCTTCGCTCTAGCTTCCCCCTGGCTCTTCCTGGTCTTGGCTACCAGCAGGTTTGGCGCTCAACTGGAAGCCTCAGAAGCCTGTGGCAGAATATCCCATATCTTTGCACTATCTTTCGGCTTCTTTGTATCGGTTGTCGTGCGTGTTTCAAACAAGCATATCATGGCTTCTGGATCCGTGGAGAGTCTGCGAACGCAATGGTACTGAGAGCAAGACGTCCTTCGTTTCTGTAGACGGCTCTAGACGTCGAGGAGATGCAGAGAGGGGACAGATTGTGCTCGAACAGGCTGGCGTCCGCGAGATTGTTTGCTCCAAGACAATGGAGCTGATGTTGGCTTCGGGTGTTATATCAACGATGTAGGAGGGCCGATGGAAGAGGGCGCTACTGTTCGAAGTCAGAATTGGAAAGCTATCAAGATGGGGACTTATTGGGCGAAGATGAGGCACCTCAGACGGTGGGTGAAGATCAGGAGATGAGAAAGGCAGCGGAAGAGGGGAGAAAGAAGGAGGAAGCGTCGGAGGCAAAGAAGGCGGCGGCGGAGGAAAAGAAGAGGAAGCGGCGAGCCAAAAGGAAGAGGAGACAAAAGAGGAAGAAAGCGGCGAGAGAGACGGCTGCAAGGCAAGCTGGTGTTGTCAAAGATGGGCCTGAAGGAGTCCCGGACGAAGACAACAATGGCTCAAGCAGTGATGGACCACGCTCAGATGCTGGGAGTGCTACTGCTGAAGACGAGAATCTGGCCTTCTTGTTGGAACTTCCATTTGCATCTGGTGCTGCGTTGCAAGCTACAAGAGTAAACCATCAACGTCAGGTCCTCGCCACTAGATCACAAATGGATGGACCAGCACCGGCCAGCTCTTCCTCCACTGCCTCCAGGCATCGCAGGGGGTCGGGTCGTGCTGAGTCAAGTGCGGATGCTCAAGCGAGAGCTCAAGAGGATGCTGGAACAAGCACTAGCGATGCCAATGTTTCTCACCAGGCAATCGGAAGCGGAGGCGTGGTTACCCAGGCTGATCGCAATCTTGCAGCTGACGTCCTGCTGCATCGCATGACCCAGATCACTCATACACTGGACAATGCTTCGCCGATGGCTACGATGGCTCGCGCTGAGTCAATTCGTGAGTTGATTCAGCGGGCACAGGAGTATCGCGATGGTCACCAAGACGTTACAGTATTGATGACCGTTGGAGGCGCCACAAGTGATGAGTTGCTATTCGCTGCTAATAATCTGCGACAACGCCAAAGGGAGCAGCAACATCAGCTACAGCCGCCTTCACCAGTTCCTCGACCTACAGATCCGGCATTACTAGGTGCTTTAGCACAAATCGCTGCAAGCATTGACATTCTCGGTGCCCGTCTGGGCCAATGCCATGACCGGTCCAGGCAGACGCAAGATACAAGGTCACAGTCCTCCGACGCGACTGTGCGGCCTTCCGCACCTGAAGATGATCCTTTCTGGTCGCGGACCTCGGACAATACCCGCAACACAATACTCGGTCACGTTCCAAATCATGAAACTCGCAGCGCTGGACATCATCGCAATTTTCTGGGTCTTACCCCTTACGGTGTTGATGATTGGCGACTTGGGTCCCAGCCCATGACTGCACCTATTCCTCAAGCTCGTGCTTTTGATCGAAGATTGACACATCCTTCGCTCACTCCGATCGGTTTCGAGAGGGCTAGTAGGAACATGGCGGGATTCATGGGAGGCACCTTGGCAAGTATTAACGAGCTCGCAGCACAGGATGGCCAACTGCACGTCAATCGGACAAGATCAAGAGATGCCGAGCGTCTGGCCAGTACCACTGACAGGGCACAGGGTCTCGGCATAGAAGTGGTACCGACACCGCAGCTGAATTTGGCAGACCAGACAGGGCAGCCAGCAGCACAGAGACTTGACGACGGCCAGGAAAATCCGCGGTCTTTCCAATTGGGACAGACAGAGCACGTCTTGAGGCAGACAGAACAGCTTGTGGCATCTTTAAGTGATGCGGATGCTGCCACTGAGAGGGCAGAGGAGGCAGATCAGGAAGAAGGCAGGACCGTATATGGCGGTGGAGATGAGCATGTTGGCCCGCTTAATGAGAGCATTCAGGAAGCGCGGAGCGAGGATGCTGACGAGGAGGAGATCAAGGCGGAGGAGCAACGGCAAGAGGATGCGAAGCAGGAGGGTGGGTGCGATGGAGAGTAGCAAAGAGACAATGCGATGGCAGACAGATCAGATTGTGATGGTGCTCTGGCGATCGAGATGACTGCTGCAGATTGTGTAAGTGATGGTGAGCTTTTGCTTGGGCGAAACTCATCGTTACGACCTATTCTGCTTGACATCATCAGTCTACCTGGTGGTAATAGATTCGTTCCTCAGGCTGCTCTTACGGGACAGGATGAGAGCAGTCAAGCAAGTCATTGACCAGGGTTCGCAAAGGCTATTCGAGAACATTGCTTTGAGAACGATAACGGCTTGCCGAGCTCCTGGGTGATGTGAGTAGAAGTGGACTGTGGTTGCTCGAATGGTCTAGAGTCAGCTCTGTTGTTTGCTATAGGACAATGGGTCTGACATTTGCTTTGATGACGGCAGATATATCATCAATGTGAATCGACGTGCGAGGGAATGAGGCATTGTGGTAGAGAAGTCGTAGAACACGAGTGCGATGAATGAACAGCAGCACAAGGCTGGCGAAGTAGAGCACGTTCCAGGCTCGAGAGCTGGACAAGCAGAAGAGCGGTATGTGAGTGTCGAGGAGCAGGACAGAAAGAAGAGAGCAGAAGAGAAGGGAGACGAAGACCTTGTTGGGCTGACGACTGAAGAAATCAAGAGGAAGAGGAAGAGGAAGAGACACTGGAAGAGGAAGCAAAAGAGAAAGGATGCTGAAGAAAGCGGAGCAGCAGGGCTGGAAGCCGAGGGTGATGGCGGCGATGGCGGCGGTCGCGGCTCTGGAGAGTCTGATGGCAGCAGCAACGGCGACTACTTCACTTCTGGCGAACACGTTCGTGCTACAAGCAGCACCAAATCCCATCCACAAGCTACAGAAGCCAGTGGTGACGATGAGGCTCGAGAGGTGAAGTTACCACAGACAGAGTACGAAGTAGACCCGACATCGCCTACAATGGACAATGCTCTCGCACGCCGCAGCTTTTCGTCGTCGGCCTCGCACAGTGTCGGCACCGCGGCTACGATAGTAGCTGATCGAGATGACGCGCTTGCTCTCAGACTTCAGAAAAAAGAATAGAATGCCAAATCGCCTTCTCGAGCAAAGGGCAAAGCACAAGGTACCGGCAGTTCCTCATGTCCAGACCTGAAGACTTCCAACGGGTCCGGTGATGCAGAGTCAAGTGGCACGGCACAGGCAAGAGCCACCAGTGACGCTATCCATGGTGCTAGTAATGCGAATGAGGCTGAGCCAGCAGCTGAGTGTGACATCGCTCATACACAAGCCGTTCGCGATCTTACATCTATCGTCGACGAGCTACGACTCACTGTACGAGACATGCGCGCTCAACAACCGCCCACCCAGCCAGTGCCCCAGCCCGCTGATCCAGCATTGCTCAGTGCCATTGTACAGCTCAATGCAAATATCAGAAGTCTCTCCGAGCGTCTTAACCAATGCCATAATCAACCCAGGCAGGGACCAGAACGAGTCCCACAGCCCATAGCACAAGGTCTACGCCATTGGTCCACCCCAATGTTTCCAGAAAGCCTCAGGGAGGCTACGGCCGCAGAACGGGTGGCAGGGACTGACTGGCTTGCCAGCATACGCGCCGATACGACAAGTGGTCGCGCATCATTCCCAGGCCTTCGTACTGCAGGCAATCGCCATGTAGAACAAGTTCTTCACTTAGCTGGTCTCGGGGTTCCATCGTTTGAGCCCCCGGCTACTGCAGGTAATGTTCAGCGTGGAGGTTTGGCAGATCCTGAGCACAGTGTGACTCATGATCCTCATGCGACTGTTGAGGGTGCTAACGTAACACATGAGGCGTGTGCTGAGATGAGGGCGGATGCTGAAAGGCATGCACCTCATAGTGACGGACAAGACGAACATGAAGAAGAGCCAAGCGTGGGGCTGACAGCACCTGAAGTGACTGAGCGCGAACCAAATCCTGGACCAGTCGTACCGCCGCCTGGCACCACTGAACAGGCAGATCCGCTCGCGAAGCATGAGCAGGAGGCTATGAATTAGATCCAGGCAATGGTGCGTCGTATGAGGGAGAGTGGAGGATCGAGGGTCGTGTCTGCCAGCGCGGCATCTGATCTTGGTGCAAGTTGGCTTCATAGTCAGGAAGAGGCGAATGGCAGTGGGGCCAAGTCAAAGTCTCGATCATGGTGGACCGCTCAATGAGGGCACGCGGGCAAGGCAGAGCGAAGTGGCTGAGCAGGGAGCAGAAGCCGAGGAGCAAGGGCAGCAGGGTAGGAAGTGGGAGAATCAGGGCGTTGAGAGCTCCGCGGCGGAGGGTGCGACTTCTAAAGAGTACGCAGATAATAGCCTTTGATGATGGGCAGATCGGCCAGAGCGAATGCAATGGAGCAACAGGCAAGAGAGAGTGATTCAACATAGGCTACTGAAGCGTTGCCAAGGATGTTCTGACGACAATTTCTTGCTGAGGGCAGAGCATGACCAATACCTCCCAGCAAATGCCACAGCGATAGATCGAAATCCGTCCTTTCAAAGCAAAGACAGCAATTCACGGACATGTAGACGGCAAGGTACGTGAACATGGCGACTCTGAACATCTGACACCGTTATGTTCAGTTGCAAGAGCACTCCGAAGCCCCCTCTCAGCCATTCCTTCATGATGGCTTTCTATCAGCCTCAGCTCGGCACTATGCCGTCTTCAAGTCGTCTTACTTCCTGGAAGTCATGATTCATTTTGCCTGCATCATAGGGTCAGTTGAGCCATAACCGAGTGAGGGACTGGTGGAGCTAGCTTACTCAAGCCGGGAGCTCGTTCAGCTCTACACCCACCACATTCCCGACTCTCAACGGTTGAGACTCCTCCACATTGCCATCATCAACGTCTGCAATCCTGGTTCCGCGTCTCTGATGTCTGTCCCGCCAATAGGTCAGACATGCTACCAATACTCCGACTGATCCAATCACGCCAAAGACGAGGGCAATGGTGTTCGAAGCGCTTGTGCTGTTGTAATCTGAAGTGTATTCCAGGATCTGCATTGAAGATGAATTCGGAGATATGCTTGATGTGCCGGACAGGACCGTAGCTGTGTGCATGGTTGCTGACATTTGAGACCTAGCAGGCACGCAGAGGGAGGTTGCAAGTGATGATCGTCCAGCTCAACGCTGATTTAGTGATCTCGCGGCCGAATCCGGCGGTAGTGGTAGTTTTACAGCTGATTGTGTATCCTTTGAAGCTGTATCAAGAGCCCCTTGTGAGAATTACGCTATGGAATCGATTTGAGAATTCGAAGCGCAAGAATGTCACAGACTAGACAAGCCCGGTCCTTAAGTGAAGTTGATCGCGGAGGCACTTTGAAGCGGCTGCATCCTGACAGCACGGACTGGAGGGAGTTTGGCATTGCGGTTGTTTGGCCCGAGCGAGTTGTTCATCCTTCTGCGGGAGGCACTTTGAAGACTTTCAGCGGGAGGCACTTCGAAAGACTTGCAAGTCATCGGGATGTTAAGGCCGACAGTCCTGTGCTTGCAGTATCGACAAGGCGGTCTCAATGAAAACCAGAAGCCAACCAATGACGCTCCAAGACCGACACGCGGGCCTCAAGGCCAAGATATGAGAGTACAGTGGACAAATCATGAAGTCAGGTCATGTGCAAGCGCCTGACGTAGATGGCGTAAATGCTTGGATACTGGACACGGTCCACAGGAGATACAACTGTCGTGTTGCGACAGAGGTAGAGCGGGATCTTGGAGCCAGTTTCGACGGCTATGGGGCGCCCCAGGACTAGCTCTAAAAGGTTCTGGCGTCTTACTATTCTGGTCGCGCTAGTCCCATCGTCCTCCAAATTCATGTGAACAATAATTGGATCTTCCATCTTGCATGTAGATGTGCCGTACCCGGACCTGCAGTTGTCCGGATCCCGTGCTTGACGACTCTGGAGGGAGTTTCTAGTCTGTCACGACGCCTGATAGTTTATGCTGGCAAGATGACGACAGGAAGAACTCCCGTATGCGTCCACATGGCAATGCTGCCATCAGTCGGCTGGCATCTCTGTTGCTCCCCATAGCAGGACTCGACTGGAGAGACCTTGTGGTGTGCGACATCCAGCTGGCGTGTCATGGCAGACAATACGTGTGTCAACTGTCGTGAGGAGGACTGTCGAGAACACTGGACCGGGAAGTTCGGACAGAAGTGCAAGAAGACAGGATGCGCCTCATGTGGCGACCGCTTTGCCTGCACTGGCTGCGACATGATATATAAGAAGGAAAAGCACTGTCACAATCATGTTGTTGAGTGCAATGGGCTCAGATGCTCTGCTTGCGGTACCGAATTCAGCGTCCTCAAGAATCTTCAACGTCATCAGAGGATGGCTCGGACACGTGATGGCTCGACAGCGTGCAAGCAGCAACGCGTTCAACAACATCATCACATTCCGACCAGTAGAGACTCCGCTGATATGGTCGAAGCCGCTGCCACAAACAGCATACTCCGGGCGGAAGTCCACGAAACCAGCGAGCCTGGGGCTGAGCAGGCCTATCACACGCACAATTTTGCCGAACCCACAGAGAGCAGTACTGGTACACAACAGAGCAGCAAGCGGCCAAAACTTGCTCATTCGTGCGATCGGTTGAGCACGACTCACTCTAATGACGACGTGCACGAAACGCATCATCAGACCATATGCCCAGAGTATGTGGCCCAAAAGGCGGACTTAGTACTGCAACGGAGAGGTTTGCAAACTGTAGTTGACAATATGCCAAAATTGGACCAGGTCGGTCAAGATGACCGCTCTTATGAGAAAAATTCCACCATCTTCCACGAGCCTTCCCATATACGCGCCTTCGAAACAAGTCACACACTGGTCGAGTCACCTTGGGCTTTTAAGCCACTACCAGCTACCTCTTTTGTGAATGCGTATGCGCCGCCTGCCTTGCCGAGTATTGACGAAGAGGCGGTTGAAGCGGACTATGATACGCCTAGCGTCTTCGAGGTTGGATCTGGATGGACTTATGGAATGAAGCAGCGCAGCACTGTTAGTCGCACAGAACCGCAGTCCGCCATGAAGTCCGGGCATTGTTCTCAGGCGGACATCGGACTCCAGGTTCTACCAGCAATCTCGACTTCCATCGGCCTTGAAAACTCAGAGTGCGTGCTGTCTAGTATCAACGAGTCTGCAATTTTTACAGACATGAGCAGATCATTGCAGAACATTTGCGACCCAGACCATGCGCGGCCTCGTCCCTGTACAGGCGTTCTGCCAGCTCAAGCAGGTATGTGCCATGGCAATTATACTGCTTTGTATAAGGCATCCCCCAACGTATCGGCAGGACCAGCTAGCGAGGAGACTTCAACCGCACCCAGCGTATCAGTTTTAGATCTTGCAGAGCTACCAGCTGCTGTATCAGCTCTCAGTATACGCGATAAGGTCAATGCTGGGGCAACGCTACCAAGAGGCTATCCGAGGCGAATGCAACCTTGTCCCATTTGCAAACAACAGCTTGGAGACTCCGAAGCATCAATTCGCAAACATGTCTTGGAGCACGTGCCTATGTTTGCGCCAGAGCACCAGTCGTATGCGTGCCCAGAGTGCCATGAAAGATTTATGTACGAGGCAGATCTCAAATCGCATCAGCAAAGCATGAAAGCAGCTGGCTCGCATCAGCCATCCTGTTATGTCGACAGCGATGCCAAATCGGCGCAGCTACGTGCTTGGGAACATGCGCAGCTGAGTGCCTTCAGGCGCATAGTTGATGACGCAACTGCGACAATGCTCCCAGCTCAGCAAGAGGCAGCGGACAGATGGTCACTCCCTGGAGTCCTCTCTGGAGTTCGTCGTTCCTTCACGTCTCTGGTTAGCCGTGGAAGCACCGCCTTCTACTCAGCCCCTGACTACTCGTCGCACCACCCTGTTCCCAATCACAGATCGAGGCCGTCTCTTTTCGCACGAGGAGCGCTTCGAAAGCGAGCCTTTGTGGGACTCTCCAAGACACGTCGCGAGGAGCAAGCCGCAAGGGAAGACGCCTTTGTGGCAGCTGCAAGGTGTGGTGAGCTCAACGTAATCAACGCTCTTGTCGATGTCAGTACACGTGACAATACTCATTCCATAGCAACTTCAAGAGCAGGTACTTACGCATTAAGCACCGCAATTTCCAGTGGCCGTGCTGAGGCTGTCGAATTGCTGCTAAGGTATGGAGCTGTTGCTGGTCAAATATGCGACACCGGCCACAGCATCTGCAACAGCATCGTAGCTCTTGCCGCGTTACATGAGGACGGGAGGAGTCTTCTGCACATGCTAGCGGATCACGACATTGATATCAATTTTACGTGCTCACGACATGGATCCGCGCTAAGATATCACTGTCGTCAAGCGTCTGCATACGCAGTCGAGCTGCTTTTGGAGATGGGGGCCAGGGGGGCGTCAAGCTTGCTCTCCTGCCGGACACGCAATGGCGTCTGTGACAGCTTGATTGTAGATGCAGCGACAGGCTCTGACCCGAAAGCTATTCTGGGTATGCTTCGGCGCCATCTAGACCTGGACTGGTACTGTCCGAGTCACGGCACTGCAATACATCACATATGCTCTCGCAAGGATTTGAACAGCCTCCGTAATCACACCGCACTTACTGGTCTTCTCGAAAACGGTGCGAATCCAAACACCCAACATTCGACCAAAGTTGGTCCTAATGTCCCAATGCAGACCGCGCTTGGTCTGGCTGTCTACTATGATTGCACTGACGTTGTAAGCACTTTGCTGCAACACGGTGCCGATCCAAAAAGCGCGGATGATCCTTTGCGCATCGCGTTCTCAAACCAAAGCACTCCGATGATCGATGTCATCTTGCCATACCATCCGGACATGTTGAAGCAACTTCAAGAAAGGATCAAAGTCGGGGGTGACGGCCATTGGAAAATTTGGCTCGATATCAGAATAGCCGACTGTGATAGATGCCGCAGCGTCGATTCTGTCAAGGCACTACTTCAAACTGGCTTGCAGCCAACGTCGTTGCAAGTAGCAAATGTCATTCACCCGGAAGTGATGAACGGAGACCATTCAACCCACCCATGTCCATTATATTCGTCCGAAGGCCGTCTACGGCTTCTCAAAGCGCTTCTTGAGGTCGACAGGTCCGACAACGATATACTACGGATCAGCAATGCCGTATCAAAGGCGATTATCGACTTCAATACCGAAGCCATCGACCTCCTGCTTGCCGCGAAGAATCGCTTCGATCCCGATGGCAGTATCTTGTACAAGGCTATGATCGGAGTCTTACATTATCAGGCCAATTATGAACGTCAATCTATCGCACTCGGCCTACTCGGCTTCCTCAAAAACGTGCTTGCTCGTTCCACAGATGGCCAAACAAGCATGGCAGAACTGATTAACGCAGCTGTGAAGATCATACCTACTTATGACGAGGACTACTGGACTAAGATATTGAGAATAGTGGAGACGAGGCTACAAGCAGCATGATTGTGGCATCACGAACTACAATGGATACTGTAGCCCTTTCAAGCAGCTGCGCGCTTACTGAAAACTCCACGCAATCTGTTCGTCCTCAAATCTCACTTCATTTAGATTCCTCACAAACAGCATAAACCACTTGACCATATTCAGATGGTTCACCACACTGATCTTCTCATCAACAGTATGCACATTACCCAAGCCCTTATCCCACGTGGGGTCAAATCCAGGGCCATAACGGAAGATGTGCTTCGTAATTGGCCTGTAAAGAATCAGCTTCGATCATCTTATCCACCACAACCACAAAGCCAGCGACTTACCAGTAATACCTAGTATCCGTATTCCCCGTCATCATACCCGGACTCACAATAATTTCCTCACCATACAACGCCCTCGTCGTCCCCGCCAAAATCGAATACGGCGTGTCCTTCCCACCAACCTCCGTAGGCGTGATAGGAGCAACCTCCAGCGTCGTATCGCTCGCCGAAAGCGAAATGCTCTCCTTCTCCTCCTTCGTGCCATCAAAGCCGTGGAAAGAAAGATTGTACTTCTCAGCAATCGGCTTCACGATCTTCGAGATTCGGTCCCAGACGACCTCTGGGGTGTCACCGATATTGAGACGGTGGTTGACAGTCACCTCGGTGCGCTCGGGCAGTGCATTGACCTTGACGCCACCGGAGATGACGTCTACGGCCTGACTGGTTTGCATGAGGTACTGCACTGACTTGCCGAGCTTCGCGGCCTCAAGGGCTAGGTAATCGGGCTTGGCTTTGCATACATCCGCTCTGGACTCGCGCTGACCGAGCAGTTTCTTGAGCTTGTTTGGGAACTCTTCGGCGTGAGCTGCGGCGCATTGAAGGAGACCAAGGAACGGAGAGTCATCTGCCAGGTACGTTGGGTACTGCTTGGCTTCGATTGCGGTGATGATCTCGGAGGCGATGCCGATGGACGTGTGGTCCGTGGGGATCGAGGAATGGCCGCCCGGCTTGCGGATGATGATCGAAACGTCAGTGTATCCTTTCTCGCCCACGCCTGGTGTTGCGAAAGTGGTACCCCTAGATCATGTCTATTAGTACCTTGCCAGTAGAGCAGATGTTTTAAGAAGGATGTACCAGTTGTTGCTTAAGCCCGCACCCTCATCCACAATCGCAGCAATGCTATCCTCCCCATACCTCTCAATCAAGAACTTAGCAATATGGCCAGCGCCCTCTCTACCCGAGATCTCCTCGTCAAAACCAAAAGCCAAGATGATCGTCCTCTTAGGCTCAAACCCATACTCCAGCAACGTCTCAACCGTCTCCAACTCAGCAACCAACTGGTTCTTACAATCGCTCGATCCTCTACCCCATATGAACTTGCCATCGAAATATCCACTGAACGGCGGATGTGTCCATGCGTCAACCGTGCTGTCCGGTACAGGGACAACGTCCTGGTGTGCCATCAGGATAAGCGGCTTGAGCGTCGCATCAGATCCTTCCCACGTGTAGACCTTGCCATGTGTATTGACTTTCTCAAACTTCAGCTCTTTATGGATCTTCGGGAATGTGGCAGCCAAGTAGTCTGTGAACGGGTACAATGCCTCCCATCTCTTGTCCTCTCCAATTGGCCCAAGGTCATCGAACGACTGGGTTGGGATCTGTACCGCTCCACTATGGCGCTTGATGGATGCATTCTTGAATTCAGCCGTCGACAAGAAGTCGTAAGCTTGGTCTAGTTTCTCGTGCTGAGGTGGTAACAGCGGTTCGGGTTGCTGGCAGAGTGATGTGAAGTCTTTGTGGTGTTTGCCATGACCATAGTTGTGGTGTGGTTGGAAGCGGTCCTGCAAATCGCGCAACAATGGTCTAGCTAGGAATATGGTGAGTATGCCCAAGACAAGCATCGAGAATGTGCGTTTGATAATCCATGTCTTCTGTGCTCGTTGTGGTCTATACTGCTCTTCCAGTACCGGAAGGCCTTGCTTCTCCATCATCGCTATCCAACAATGTGTGGGAGTGTGAGATTGAGATAATGAGAATAATGCGACCCATATACTTGACCTGATAGCCCGCGCGTTTCGGGCAATGGCGTCGTTCCTGCGGTCGTGAGCTCACCTTCTGTCCTGGGTCAAGTGTAGGCGAAGCTAATGTGGGGCGGGCAAGCCAGGGACCGATCTGCAGCTGATTAGTCATGATATGCATGTGCTCCAAGAAAATGAATATGTTGGTACTCACCTTAGCTATCTTGACATTCTGCACGCATTGCCTGCGCTGTAGGTGTGCTGACCTTACCGTTCACTTCTTACCAGATCACATGCTTTCTCGAAACCAATCGCATTTGCCAAAACTAATCTAAACCTATTCTGCCACCCACCGCCACGCCGCTCACATCATGCTGGGGAAGGTAATACTCACTTACCTTCGTCTGTCAGAGAATCCTTGCGTTGCTGAGCAACGCCACGCTGCTTCATCTTCGCGATCAACTGCTCGCGAAGCAGCTTCTCCCTCAACAGGTCCTTGTTGATTGGCGGCTTGTTGCTAGGAGCCGCGGGCCTCGAAGGTTGAGCTGGAGGACCCATCGTTCCAGCAACAACAGCGGATGTGCCTGTCGGAGGCAGAAGTGCCTTAGAAGGCGAAGAAGAGAGAGGCGCAAGGGGCAGGACCCTACCAGGATTGAGGAACGAATAGCCGCACTACATTGGTCAGCATCACACAACAATAGAAGAAAACCTCACACAAGGATGTCTGTATTTAGTGCTTTCGATGTAGTATGTAAGTCTCTAGAGCAAAGTTCACACAGATGCATGTGAAATGGAGCAGAAAAAGGAGCTAATCAATACCCACATGTTCAGCAGCACCACCATTCGTCGACTCTCTGTCAGAGCTCACGGAGCTCGTGTTGCGTTGGCGTTCTCGCTGACGAACGTCTCTTGGCGTTGACTCACGGCTAGTGGACTCTCTGCTGAGACGGGGCTCATCGCGGCGGGCTCGACCATTGACAGCCATGAGGTCTATCGATGGCCTCTTCTTGTGGTACGATGGTGGTGAGCGCGAAGGAGAAGGCGATGAGCGCCTCTTACGGCGTGGAGGTGGTGAGCGTGAGATCGAACGTGATGGGCGTCTGGTACGCTTCGGTGGAGGTGAGCGACTGTCATTGCGCCGACGTCTTGGTGATCGCGAGCGACGCCTGCGGTCATCACGTCTGTCACGCGACCCTGACCGACGTCTGCGTCGAGGTGGTGGAGAGCGCGAGCGCGAGCGGGACGAGGATGAGTTGCGTCGCTTGCGTCTTGGTGATGGTGAGCGCGATCGGCTGGAGGAGGGTGAGCGGCCGCGGCGGGCTGGTACGTAGGAGTCGGTGGCTCGAGGAGCTCTGTAGAAGTCGTCACCATCACGTCGATGTCTTCTTGGCGGCGATCTCGAGTCTCTGCGAGGCGGACTGCGGTCGCGATCGTAGCGGCCGCCACGTCCACCTCTACCTCTGTTGCGATCATTGCGATCGCGTTCTCTGATGCGCGCCATTTCTCTGTCGCGCTCGCGTTCTTCTTCTTGGCGCTTGCGTGCAGCCTCGCGAACTTGCTCTTCTTTGATCTGCAGATGGTCAGCAACTGGTGGCTACTTGTGAGGAGATATGCTGACCTTCTCCTGTATGAGCTCCATCTTCTTGGCCTCCAGCAGCTCTTTTGGAATGCCAGCCGGGTTCTCCTGTGCGCTTATACATAGCTTCCACAGGTCGAGGCAGAATCTCGGCGCATCTTTGTCAAGGAAGCCACTGAGCGAGATCTGTAGCTGCTTGATGTTGGGCTGTGTTTAGCTGTCAGCCAATGTCCTTCGTGTCCTCGCGTGTATGATATACGCACGTATCGCTCGCCCTCGATCAAATTGTTGACCAGGTCCACCACCACGTCGTCTTCGGCGTTCAATATCTTCTCGATTTCGTCTTTCGCCCATTTCTTGATTACGTCAATATTGACCTTTCGCATGTCAACCTTCGTGTTGAATTCATCCGGGAACTTAGTCGTACGAAGCCTCCGCTGGTCTACGTCTGTCACCAATTTGGCAGACATGATGGAGGGATGAGTGCGCGTGCCGAGCACGTAGACGCATGCCCGGGCTTGGGAGGTATTGTTGGTGGTCTCGAAGATGTTTTGGAAGTGGAAGTGGAGGTTGAGCTTCGAAGTTGACCTAAGGCAGTCGCGTGCTTGTGCGGAGCTTCCCGAGTCAGGACCAGAATAAAGTCGAGGCGAAGTCCACTTGCTTTGGCGAACTCACATCACATTGGAGATTTTTACAACCCGACGTGGCTTGGTTACAGGGGAGCTAAAAATCAAAATGCAAGTTGCAGCAATTCTGTCCGACCTCACTTCCCTCCAAATCTGCGTATGTCCTGCCCATCGTTCCAGCCAGCTCTATCATTTGGTTGACCATTTGCAGGATCCCAAAGCAGCACTTGCTCTTGTCAGAGCTCGACCAACCGGTAGTGGTTCCGCTGATGCAGAGACTATGGCACTCCATGAGGACCACGATACCGACCTGAAGCGTGCCAAGGATTTGGTCGAACTCCACGCCAGCGTCAAGGTGGCGCACGAGGATGGAACCGACAAGGACCTCAACGAAGCTCGAGATGCAGTCGAGAAGGTGCTGCGGGAGCTATGAACAGCATCGAGCTCCATGCCACGCGCACCCAAGCACGTCGCCTTGAAGCCGAAGGCTGGATTTGCTGGCTTCATTGCTTGGACTAAGACCAACGCCGACATGCGCAAAGGGCTCCAGACCATAGCGATCAAAGCTTACCAAGAAAACATTTGTCGAGTCGATTCCGATCGATGATTCTACGCTGAGGTCTGCAGTGCTATCGCGGATTTCTAGCATTCGCGATTAAAGCGCCTTTACAACTCCGCGCCAACGCAAGGCAGATGATCGCAGTAGAAGACCGGCTTGCACGGCTTGTGATGCGTTGGCCTGCTTGGCTTGATTAGATGTAGCGAGTGCCCGTGCCTCCGTCCATTGCTGCGATTGTTGCCTCAGGCCTCCACGGCTAAGCACTAGTGCGCCTGCTACCACAACCCTGACGTCGATCGGTCCAAGCTCCGGCTTTCCAAACAAGAAACCTGAATGCGCAGCACGGTTTCACGCAGCCATTGATACTGAAATCCAATTCTTACAAGCAAACGAGGATTTATCAGCGCAGAGAGACAGCCAGCAGAATGTCGTTCCTCAAGAAGATTTTCCACAAGGACAAGGGCGGTGAGGCCTCTTCCGCAAGCTCGTCCTCCGCACCCGCCTCAACACCAGCTTCCAAGCCAGGCGTCGCAACCGGCAAGTCCACCGGCAATGGAGACAATGCTGAGGGTGTCATCATGCACACGACACTTGGCGACATCACCATTGCGCTCTTCAAGGACGAGACACCAAGGGTGAGCAGCTGCAAGCACCGAGCATTCCATCGACAAGCGCTCATCATGTACTAATCCATGTCTGTCCACAGACCTGCAAGAACTTCGCGACCCTCGCCGCGACCGGCAAGTACGACAACGTCATCTTCCACCGCATCATCCCGAACTTCATGATCCAAGGCGGCGACCCGACTGGCTCCGGCCGCGGCGGTTCCTCAATCTACGGCTCGAAATTCGAAGACGAGTTTGTATCATCGCTCAAGCACACGGATAAGGGCACACTGAGCATGGCGAATTCGGGACCCAACACAAATGGTAGCCAGTTCTTCATTACGCTGGCGCCCACGCCGCACTTGAACGGCAAGCACACTGTCTTCGGGCATGTGGCCAAGGGCATGGAGGTTGTGGACAAGCTTGGAAGCGTGAGGACAGACTCGGGTGATCGGCCGTTGCAGGAGGTCAGGATCACTCATTGTGAGGTCTTCTAGAGAGTTGGCTACAGTAGGTGAAGGGGACACCACAGGAAACGAGACAATCTCCAGAGCTTATAATGAATGTCACATGGGACATCGCACATCTCCACTGATCGTTGGGGATACGTCGGAGGCATTAATGGTGGATTTTGAGCTTCAGCGAGCGTGCTTGGCACTGCTCCTTCTTCGAGCCCTAGCTACGGCTTTGGTATGCGTGTTTATGACTTCTTGAGGTAGAGATTTTACCCGTACCACATGCTTCACATCTTCAATTGAGAGCATGCATGCGGTAACGCTCTTAACCAGGTTCACTTATGCGCCGCTATCCCACTTTGAGTGTACGTCATGCTGCCACTCCACTTTCTTGACATTCTATTGCTCTTTCATAACATGCCTGCGCACACAATATTGCATCTACGACTACTTTATTAAGATGATGCGACAACATGTCTGGCCACGATGACGATTTGTTGGCGCGACTGAATGCGCTCAAGCCATCCTCAGTATCTCTAAGCACTGCGCCGAACGCCTCTATCGATGTAGGCATCAACAGCAAGTCCCAATCAAAAGAGGACAGACTTGCCGATCGTCTCAAGGCCTTGCGATCGAATAGCTCCTCCCACTCAGGCAGACAACTGACTGGCTTTGGAGACCGCGTACATGATCTCACCGCACAAGTGAAAGATGAAGTCGCCACAGAAACGGATCCTATTCGTGACTGGCAGGCCGAGGCAAATGACGACCCGGATCTGGATGCTTTGATCGAGGAGATAGGGTCAGATGATCAGTGGAAGCTCAATCCAGATGATCCTAAGGATGTGAGAAAGCTGATGGGAGAGGCGAGGGCGGCTTTGCCTGACAGGACGGAGGGCGAGGAAGGTGATGATGGAGGATGGCTATGTGACGCAAAAGCAGAGAATGACGGCCATGCAGATATGCAGCACGATGAAGATGGGGAAGGTAGTGGGAAGAATGAGGAGGAGGAAGCGGATGACTATGTCAAGCAGGTCCTTGCGGAGTTGGAGATGGATGCCAAGTACGGTCCTACAGCACCAGAGGAAGACGATGAATCTGCTCGTTCTATGCAAGCAGATCACAACAAAAATGATCTTGATCTTCCAACAACACCTTCGAATCTTCCGCCGCCGTCCACGGCGACAGATCCCCCGTCCTATGAAGATAGTGAGCTCGAGGCTCGTTTCAGCAAACTAGGTCTTGATCTGCCTTCAACGCCTACAGCCGCGCCATCTTCAAAACCGAGAGCCACGACCAATTTGAAGGGCAATGGTAAGGCCAAGTCCAATCTACCCACCTACACGGACGAGGATATTGATTCCTGGTGTTGCATCTGCAATGAAGACGGGGAGGTGAAATGTCTTGGCTGCGATGGCGATCTTTATTGCAGGAATTGTTGGAGTGATGGACATGGCAATGGACCTGGTAAGTTGAGATTTGAATTCATGGGTTTGTGAGTGGTTCAATGGTGATGTGATACTAACGAACGATGGTAGGCCAGGAGCGAGGTCATCGTGCTGTGCAGTACGTAAGAAAAGGTGGAGCGAGCTTGGCTGCTGCTTGAGGGCGCAAAGCTTGGCTACCTGCCAACAGGAAGAGGAATCCGGAAACCAGATGATGATTTACTTTCTCGTTCTCCATGTCAGTGTCCAGTCTGGACCACTAAGCTCAACGTAGATTCTGCTGCCAGCATATTCGGACAGCTCGCGGAAATCGCTTGATTCAATGGACTGGATCGCTTTCATCATACAGAAGATCCACGGGATTCAAAAGCTACCTTATGGAACCATGCATTTCATGGAGACTCGGAGATCCACGTGCTTCATACCAGAAGGCCGTGCCTCTTCAAGGCAACACAGGATCAGGTGTTTTAAATCCGGCTCAGGGCTGTCATATCCTCGGGACCGAGCAAAAGCAAAAGGATAGAATGAACAGCAATGTTGTTTCCCATATTATTAACGATCGTAGTACCATGCCCCGGGTTTACAGCTTGTTTACAGGATTGAGGCGCCTCTGCTATGACTAAGCGCTTCTCTGGCCAGGCGTGAAGTCTGCCTCCGAAGCAAGGAGGCAGTATCCCTACAGTCTCGATGACTCAGAAATGCAGAAAGCCGCTCACGAACCATATGGCCGGTCAACATGCCTCCACATTGTCACTCCGAGGCACGCGTAGGCGCGCTGCCACAAGAGATTCAATCCTTTACTGCCAAGGTGTGTCAGGCAGCATGAATACTGTACATAGCACGCGATGATCTTGCGACAACTCTTGGCAGCGACGCTAGCAGCCTATCGCTTTGCATGCACGCAATCTCTTTCTACGGTCTTTGCTTCCACCTGCTCGACCACGCCGAGCGCTATTTTCTATACGTCGGGTTCTTCAACATACACAATCTCAAGCTGCGCTGCTGCCAGTACAGTCTATATCAATGCTAGTGCAGGCACCTTCGACTGCAATCAACCGAGTAGCACCATTGTAGATGGAAGCTTGTCCGCGACCGTCTGGTCGAGTTCGCAGACAGCGCTTGCGGCCTCAAGAGATGATATTTGCACAGCCGGACAGACTGTCACAATCACTTCTTGGAGCACTTGGAGCGCAGCTGCTGTTACCACAACACTCTATGCCAGCTCTGTAGATACATCATCAGCATTGGGAATCTCGTCCACAACCGCCTGGGCGAGCTCAGAGGCAGTGATTGCAGCATCAAGAGATGAGGTGTGCACTGGACAGACCATCACCATCACTCCTTCGAGCATAGGAAGCGCGCCTGTCACGACAACACTCCCTGCTGTTACTACAACACTCTATGCCAGCTCTGTAGATACGTCATCAACAAACGGGACATGCCCAGTGGGCCTTTCGATCCTCACAGTGACCGCAACGACTGTCGGCAATGCTAGCGCGACGGCGACGATCTTGGTCTACACGGCAGCTTCCACTGTCATCACCGATTTGACGACTTGCAACACACCCATTAGCGCTCCAACTGTCTGCGCTGACACTTATGGAAACGCTTTTGACGTCACAGTCGATACGCTCTTAGACGGCACCTTCATTGGACAGGTCAACGCTTCGAGTATCGATACTTGTATGCTAGACTGCGACGCCACCCAAGGTTGCGTAGGAGTCAATTTTGTGGATGGCACCTGCACCGAGCTCAGCTATATCTCTGGTACCAAGACTCTTGCGTCACCTAGTCGTAGGGTGAAGCGGCAGGCCAGTGGACCCGTGGTCGCGGCTCAGCGAGTAACGTATACTAGTGATCCTCCAGCGTCGACTAGCTCTACATCCGACTCTGCGTCCCAAAGCAGTCCGACAGGTCAGCAAGCGGTGACTACCGGGACAGAGGCAGCTAGTGTATCATTGCAGAGCACGACAGGTCAGTCCGTTCACATGATGCTGTGTTGCGAAGGCTGACAATATGGCAGGCATCGATACGTCGTCGTTTTCAGTGATCGAACAGACATTCACGACTACCACCACCATTACGCAAACAGTGACACCTTCAGCTCAAAGCGGCAATGGCACTGTCTACCTGACCAGTACGTTAGTTCCTAGTAGAGTCTATCATCTTGGATGTGGCGCATCGGCCCATCATGATCGGCCTCGACTCCTGCACAGTACAGTGCACTCAACGTCCAGTGCTTGTTCTGTGCCGGGCCTGGCGCAGCATGGTCTGGGCTACCTATAACATCTTGCTGATCTACCTTGCAGCTACCGCGACAGTCACGAGGTATATTTCTGAACCTGTTATCACCGAAACATCGACCAAGGTGCAGAACTTGACGGCATACCAAAATATTACTTTGCCTGCATCGACTGCGCCAGCGTTTACTGTCCTTACAACGGTAAATATTCTATGCCAAATCAGATACCGTTGGAGCTGACTGTTTGATATAATAGACTACTTTTGTGTCTGCTTATTCTGTCACCGTAGTAAGAAGGCTCTGTTGGCTCCCATTATTAGCCGAACTGATGTCTGTCCTAGACTTTGACCACGACCACGTCTGCAAGCACTCTGAACGTGAGTGAGCCTTGTTAATGAACACATCGCTGTCGATCTCAGATCGAGTCCAGCTAACACGTTCGTCTCAAGTTTACAACTACAAAAGTGTCTTACTCGACCAGCACTTATCTGACGACAGTATACGGCACCCAGTAAGTCATATTAGTTTCCTGCTCAGATTCCTGCACATTTCCCGCTGGTGGCATGAAGACACTGAGGACCAGAGGACCACCCCAGCCCCAGCTGCTTGACATTTTCGCCGGTCCGCGTCATTCTTTGACCGTCCTTGCGAAGCACTGAACCACTGGTGCGAAGGGGCACGCTGGCACGAAATTAATCTCAAAGCGGTGGTAATCTCCAGACCGCAGTGTATGAGCAAGTCTGCTCGGATCCTGGGACCTAGTAGTTCATTACTTCGGTTCATCGACCGCAGGACACTTTCAGTGGGCATCTGTGCCTTGAATAACCAGCTGACATAAGCTCGACAGAACCTTGCCTGCATCGACAGTGACCAGCACGTTGGCTATCAACTCCACCCAAATATTGCCGGGAACCACTGTGACGGTCACGCAGCCGGGGCAGAATCTCACCCAGGTCTCGACACAGAACATCACCAAGGCATCAACGCAGAGTATCACTAAGGTCTCAGCCCAGGACGTTACCGTGGTTACTACAGAGGATGTCACCCGGGTATCAACTCAAAACGTCACCCAGGTCTCAACAGTCTCCCCGATCACTTTGACGGAGACAACGACGTCGATAGAGCCAGGCCCGACCATCACAAGCTCTTATGAAGTTGATGTGACTCGTGTATCAATTCAAAATGCTAGCACGGTCACTACGAGCTTATATATCACTACCACTACCTCTCTGCCGCCACAAACCATCACAGCAACGACATCTTTAGCAGCTCAGACAGTCGATCAATATGTTACGCAGACCAATAATGTCACATACACGCTGCCAAGAGCGACGACTACCCTAAACCAGACACAGTCCACGACGATCATCTCTACGATCGTTACTACCTACAGCACCAGTTCTCCGGTCACGACCACGGTAGTCTCGACTGCGCCAGGTAAGCTTGCTGCGGTCCGCGGACGATAGCACCGCTATGCTTTGGGAGCTGACCGATCTCATCGTGTCTCAACGCATTTCGCATATTATACACCTTATCAAAGCATTCATGACCAACGGCTGACCGCTCTTGAGGCACGACCGTAATATCGACGACTGTCTCCTACTCGCCGACCACTGTGGTCAGCACGATGTATCTTACAGCCACGTCCACGCAGCTCGCGACTGATACGATAACATACACCCCGCCCGCCTCAACCACGGTCCAGACAGTAACGACGTCGTACCCAGTGACCATTTCTTATACGACAACTGCCTCCGCCAGCACGGTAGATCACCCTCGATCCGGCTTCTGCATCCATTTTCTTTGCTAACATATTCCGCTCCAGGTCACGTCCACTACTGTGCTATACTCCACGAGTACTTACCTGACCACTGTTTATGGTACTACTACGCAGTCGCCTATCACCACTACTCTGAGAGTTACCTCGACTTTGCAGCAAGTTACAGGTGCGTCCAATCAGGGCACAAGCGATTCCGTTCTTCCTGTGCAGATTGGGCTCTTCAATGCTAACAAGCTTCAGTGACTACCACGACCATGAACACTTGTACCCAAACTGCCGCAGTCACATCGATTGCTTCGTTCGGTACCAATGGATCCAGCAATTCACTCGCCAATTATGTGGGCTGCTACAATTCTACGTTTGGGACCTACTCATTGTATGGCGTGCAATATACGAGTTCTTTGATGAACATTGTAGGTTGCGTGGAGATGTGCACCTATGGTGGGTACTCATACGCTGGTTTGGTCGGCACGACTTGCGAGTGCGGCAGCTCCTGGTTCGGGACGTACTTTGAGACATGCGACGCGAGCTGTAACAGAGCGTGTCCCGGCAACTCCACCCAAGCATGCGGCAGCGCTGGTGGCCTTCAATCCGTCTATTCGCTCAATTGCGGCACAAATACCAGTACGCCTATGCCCGAGTGGCAGGGTACGAACAGCTCGACTCCAGGCTACGCTTATGCAGGGTGCGTAAACTCATCACAATGATCTTACGTGAGGCAATGAGCAATTTTGACGGTCTTTCTAGATGCTATGTTGACCCTGTTAGCCCTCGGGCCCTGAGCGCAGCCTCATGGGTGTCCGTCAGCACCATGACGGTCGAATCCTGCGTCTCCTTCTGCACCGGATACTTGTATGCTGGGCTGGAGAATGGGCAAGATTGCTGGTGCGGTAACTCTTTGGCTTCCGCGGCGATACCTGAGTGTGGGCAAAATCATTGCAATCAGGCTTGCTATGGTAAGTGTTTGAGCGTTCTCGCCATTTTACCGGACTGACGGTTTGTAGGCAACTCCACAGAGAATTGTGGCGGGACTAATGCATTGAGCGTTTACTACAATGCGACGCTTCAGAATGCGTTTAACGCGCGATGAACCTCCATATCGCATCGTTAGCTATTACGAGCTGTTAGTCCTCAGGGATTTGAGCCTATGCCGAGATTGATAGACAGGGTGAATAGGCAGGTTGGCCCCAGGATAGAGAGACGAGCCTTGCGCATGCGTCGTGAAACCCCAGGAGTTGCTTAGAGACAGCGCTGCTCCTCAACACCGAAAAAATTCTGCTTGCACAGGTGCTAGGACACCGAGAGGAGGTCAAAGAGTGCGCGGTCCGAACTATTGCATGTGGAACATCGTTCGCTAATGGCATTCTGTTCGGGAGGACATTGTGCTCAACGCAACTCTTGAGGGAATGCGACTCAAACTCAAAGGGCCGAAAGAGCTGCTCAACGGACATCCAGGCAGACTAGCAGACTCTGTCGAACTTGCCAAGGAGGACGTAGAAGACATTGTCGCTGAGCACGATCATGTTGTCGAGCAGGTGCGTGAAAAGAAGACTGCGGCATATTCAAGGCTTGAAGCCTTACCTGGGAGAGGATGAGTGAGTGCCACCAGGAATGTATTCTAGACCCAGAGAGCACATCCAGACACACTTCTATATCGACACTCAGAAGCAATATAGCAGATCACCATAGATGGTCCAACAGCAAGCTATGCAGCGCTGCGTCGACCACGACTGCTCTGTCAGGTACGGTGCGGCGTTTCGCACCTGAAACCACCTGAAACACCAGACATAGGAAGGCAAAAAGTAAATATATCATCTGCTTTCAATCTCAAATAAGGAGCAAAAGAAGTGGAGTTGAGATGCTCCCCCAGGTAGGCCTGTAATCACATCGTTAGTCGCTTGTTCACCTGGTGATATCGTATCTTGGTCTCTACTCACTCGAACTACCAACCTCCCGATGATCTATTTGGTTGTGACCAACCTAACAGTCGAACGCGCTAGCCAATTGCGCCACGGGGGAATCTTGCTTGATGACATCCGAAGCAAAATTAAACAATATATATTTTCAATCTTTTGCCGAGTCTCTGCCGAGGCTTGGTGATTCATGAGACCTTTGCAATGTCCTCTCACCTCGAGGCTATGCTCGCTGCTGAAGGTCAACGCAGATTCAGCTGGATGAAAAAGGTGTGGAGCAAACTTGTTGCGTGTCGTGTCATTGTAAAAAGGAACGGGGATGAGTGCGCCAACGATCCCGAATTCAGATATCAACCAGACCTTCGGGACATTGCGCCTGCCCGAGGAAAGGCGACATGTAGTTGCCTTGGCAAGTTGCAATCGCCAGCGCAAATGGCATGTGCGGGCCGCTGGGTTGCATGTAGTCCTTGAGCACAGCCCATTCGTGATAGATGCAAGCGGGTGGTAATGCAACACTTTGCTCTCAGCTTCTACCTAGACATAGTCTAGACCGTCTTCCAGCCAGGAAGCTGGCACGCTCTTATTGCGTACTTCTTCCTTTAAGAGGAAGTAGTGAAAGCTGAAGCAGGCTACTGCGCATATCAGAATGATGTGGAGAACACACATAATGGCTGCATTGGTATCAGAAAACGGCATATGATGGCTAACCCAAACCCTAACCCTAGATGAAGTGCTTCGATCGATCATGAACAAATGCTGGGTGCAAAGCGTCCCTAGGGTACACCTGAACCCACAGAGTCTGCCGTAGCATCATCATAGGCCCTTGGAAAACCAGGACGCCAGAGCAATGCCACCTCTCCCGTCCCTACAGCACTCCAAGCACATCCCATCCGTCACGGCCATCAGATCAGTCCTGCGCCACCATGCCTCTTGTTGTGATATCTCAAATGTCTCTTTAGCGCAGCCGCGGCAGAATCATGTCGGTTCTCGCCTTCAGGACTCGACACGTCAGAGGTCCGCACAGCTTCCGGCAAGCTGCGCGCAGCCACACCATCAGCACTTGGCGCTTCGTCAACCGCGCCATTGCTATCGACGTAGGCTGACCACTGCGTCTGATCAGCAGAGGCTGCAGAGGTAGTAGTTGTGGGCGATGCGTCGTCTGCGGAATCTTCATGGACCACACCATCGCTGCCCACGTGAGGTGTCCAGCCTGTCTGTGCTTCCGATGAGCTGGTCGAGGCAGCCGCGGATGAACTGGCGCTTGATGTAGAAGGCAATGTAGCCTTGCTAGAGACGGCAAACGTAGTTTGGCTGACTGATGCGCTTGAAGTCTCAGCAATAGATTGCGCAGCCCAGGATGAGGACACAGCAACGGATGCCGTCGACACGACGCTCCCTGCAGCCGAAACGTTCGCCACATCGCTCCATCCGTTGCTGCTTGACGAGTACACCTTCAGCGAGTTGATCGACCAGTAAGCGTCGGCAAAGGCAGAGGGATTGTTCTCCACATAACTGTCGCAAGTGCTTGCCTCCGAAGCGCATGAGCCACTCGACCAGACCGCACCAGCCCAGTCGCCACAGAACGTCGTGTCGAAAACGATCTGCAGGTCGGTGAAGTTGGTAGCAATATCACATCCGCCATGGAAAGATGCCAAAGGCGTCGACCAGCTCGACGGATCTGGGCTTCCGCTGGTGATGTCAGACGGTATTGAGCCTCTTGGGAAGAAGTGTATGGTGATGGCAGAGTCGGTCCACTCAGTAGCATACACGCCACCATTGTTTGAGTTGAAGCCGGATCCGTACGTCTCGGTGTTCGAGGTGGTTATCTGGCAACCTGCGTTTGCAGACTGCCCAGCTGCATCGACATAGCAGTTGTCAGTGACAATGGTGCCAGAGAAGTCGTTGTTGTTCGTAATCGAACAACCCTGTCCAGTATGCAGAGTCATGTCGTTGGAAGTCTGCTGGTTCACGCCCTCGATGATATCTATCGACTGTCAGCGATGGTCAGTGCTTGGCAAAACCTTGAGCCCTTACCAATCTCGCCCTCGTCAGGCCAGTTCGGGCCAACCAGCCAGAATGCAGGCCAGGTGCCACACACGCCTCCCGGCATATGTTCGATATCAACGATGAACAGACCAGTGTTGTAAGACTTGTTGCTGGTAATGCGTACGCTCGGTCGTCCGCTAGGAGTGACATTCGTGCTATCGACCTTCATCTGCACATTGGTCGTCGAGCTACTGATAAGGTTGGCGCTCGAAGCAGCAGATTGGCTTTGATATTCGACAAAGCCATGGGTAGGATCAGAGCTGGTGTAAAAGGTGAACAGGTCGAAAAAGTCCCCGTTACTCAGATAGTCGTCTTCCAGGACGTATGAGCACCAACCAGTGGTGCTCATCAGCGCCAGGCTTGTAATGAGCGTAGAGAAATGCATTGTTGAAACTTTGAAAGAGTGACTATGGGTGAGGCCCCGAAAAGAATCTTATACACAACAGATCTACTGAGCCAGATGATCCTGTGATGCCAGCAGAAGGAAGAGAGTAGAAGCAGGCGCATACAGACCTTATAGTACGTAACCCATCACCAGGCCATGAAGACTGTGGAGCTTGCGGATACGTGCAGCTCGCCAATCTGCAGGGCTGCAAGCACACATCCCATCCCCTTGACACAAGACTTGTAGGTAGCCGTGGGCTCTGCCTACTTCAGGTCAGACGCTTCCGCCAACCGAGGCCGCGAGAGACAGTCTTTGCCCATAGCCACCTGCAGCTCACGGCACTCCGTGCCGGAGTGGGACTCCGGCTCGGACGAGGGAGTAGCGGAGGCGACAAAGGACAACCTCCTTCTTGAGACGCGATAGCAAGGAGCTTGCTGCTGGCCACTCACAGGACAAAGTCGAACATGTTTGAGCTGGAACTAAGAAGAAAGCAAACGCCCCGGGTTTCGGCATGGTCGACCGTGAGGCTAGACGCTGGAGTCGTTTGCCATATGTGATCCGTATAAATCGAAGCAGTGGCCTAGCTGAAAGCCTATACGTATAAGAGGCGCATGTACTGGTGTGATCATGAGGGATCGTCGTTTCACCTATCCGGCGTCTCGTGCATTCGAGATGGAGGAAGATGGTACTTCTGAAGTGTGCTTGGTGGGAGCATGCAACGTTGGCTTCGGTTACACCCGCTTCGTCATCTGAGCTCTGGCCAATCGGCCAAGAGATACGATGACCTTCCCTTTCCATTCACCTGCGACACGACTCCTTTCTATGACCCACAGACCGGGCTGCCGTCGACGAGCGCACACATGTATGCAGGCAGCCGTGACTTGAAACGTGGAGTGCGGCGTGTAGCACCTAGTCGACGACATCGACTTCCAAGAGAGGCGCTTATGTCCGAATGTTACGTGTGGCTTTAGTCTCTTATTTGAATTTACTATGCTTCTTCAGCTACGTACCTAAGCTGGCGCGTGTGGAAGCATCACCAGGCCACGCCCTCGCACAAGATACCACGGCGGCTTGATAGAATACCAGATGCTTTGACGGCGCATGCGACCTTGTTCTTCGGACAATGACCCGCAATGGCAGCATCGCTCCGTGGCTGCTTGCTAAGTCCACGCGTTCACACTGCCACCGCCATGCGGCGCGGAGCACGAGCTTGGTGAGCGCTGATGTTCTTTGTTACTCGTAGATGAGACATAGCACGATCATCACCTTGCCGCAGGAGGAGGTCTTCAGAGAAGCTCTTAGTAGCACTGGGGACAATTCGAACCAGCTGCTCAAGATCAGGTCGGTCGGATGGAGCACTAAACAAAGACATTTAACATGACTAGGGCTCATCTCAACGTGAGTAGGCACTCGTCGAATCCAGAGCTGATACATGCAGAGGCGTCCAGTAGCACCCGATAATATAGAGAGGCACTCGCCGGCTGTTTTGTAGAGCACGATGGTACTGCAAGCCTACGAAGCATACAACACTAGAACCTCCGAATGCCGAAGTCGGATGGCGCTGTTACAAACATGTACAGCTTCCGCGTGAGAAAGGCGTGATGCAAGATACGCCAGTCAACGCACTATTCAAAGCGCCAGAAAAGAATCAGACGATCCGGACGTCAGGATATCCAACTCTCAATGCCCTCAACGCCGATGCTTCACGACATGCCAAATCGAGGAATTTTTAGCTGGACAACGAGAACAACGACAACCATTCAGTCTGCTCAGTGCCTTGCTTGATCTCATCAATGACGCTCTGTGCCATGGTCTCGCCAAACTCAGTGTCGCTGTCCAGGACCTTGAGGAAGATGTTGTTGTCACAGAGCACCATGGCAGCCTTGATAGGAGCGTCGACCGGTCGCTCAAAGTAATCGCTGTCGCCACCGGAGATGTTGCCGTGCAGAGTGCTCTTCATGCGCTTGTCACCAGCAGCCAGGACCTCGAAAAGGTCGAACTCGCCGCACCCAGACTCCCAGCACGAGCAGTCCTCCTGGCCGTACTGTAGGGTGCGCGGGATGAGCGCATTCAGGATCCAGATGGCGGGCATGTCGACCGGGTCGTACTCGCTTGCAGACGTCTCGCCAGTTGAAGGCATCTGGAATTCGAAGAAGAAAGCTTTGTCTGCGCCATCAAAGCCGTGGTAAGCGACAGTGTCAGGGCGGTAGTAGCCACAGTCACCACCGTTGTCACCGCATTCCTTGTCGGTGAAGATGACCACCTCGGCGCTGGAAGGCAGCGTTGTTGACTGGAGTGTGGTGGCATTCGAGGCGCCACTGCAGCCGTCCTCGCTGGCGTATGAAAGGGAGTTGCCGAAAGAGGTGTCCCATGTGCCGGAGCCGGCGCCACCGTAATGGTTCAAGAAGACGAGGCCTTCTGAGGTGGTTGAGGAAGCGTCATAATAGGCGTTGCGGGTCCAGCCGCTGCCATCGGAGCTGGAGCTTGAGCTTGAGCTCGAGCTCGAAGATGAGTAGGAGGTAGGCGCTGATGATGTCGATGTCTCTGAGCCATATTCATATGCGGCAGGTGCAGAGGTGGTTGATGGCCATGACGCCGGCCAAGTCGGGGTTGCGTATGCTGCCGGCGCGGAAGTAGTAGCTGATTCGCCACTCCACTGGTTAATCCAGGACACCACAGCTCCGTCGATTGTAGCAATCACCTCGGCGCCAAGATGTCGCTTCTCGTGCGCGCCATGCGCATGGGCATGGCCGTGAGCGTGCGCATGACGTCGCACGTGCTCCTCACGCTTGCTCTTCTTGGATGATGAAGAGCTAGGAGTGTATGCGGCAAACTGGAATAACTGCAGAGGTCCGCGGAAATGCACTGAAACCTGCGACTCATCCATCAATGCTTGCGTCTCGGAAGATGGCTGGTATACGGTTCGCTACTTACCTCTCCATCCAATGGTGATAGATTGCCAGAGTATGACTGTCCACTTTGGGAACAGCTGCCAGAGTTGGGATCCATGTTGGTCACTCGCTGGTATGTACCCTCGCCGCCGACGCCAGTGTACGTGATTGCGGTGACCTTCTGACAGTACCAATTTCCATTATCATCGACGCTGCCATCGCCGCAAAGGTCTCGCTTGTTGGCAACAGCACTTGCGGCAAAGAGGGCCGCGGCAGTGAGGGAGTATCTCATGTTCGGTTTTGGTGTCGATTTTGAACGATCGGAAAGCTTGTCGCGATGTCAAGAGTCGTTTCTGATGTTACGAATCTGTCGCGCTTGGTTCCGTATATGATACACCCCTCCTATTGATACTGTCGCCCACTATTGTCCAGCATAAACGACTGTACAAACACCACTTCACTTTCACCCCGCGGCCCAAAAAACGATCGACTGTAGTGAGGAATGTCGGCGCGACAGTGAAGATGTGGACGGGGGTTCAAGGGACAATGCTTCCGAGTGGGACACCGCAAGGGAGCGAGGAATGTGAAACGAGCGATACAGTCTAAATAAGGGAGCGAGTGCTTGAGTGTTACACCCGTTCACTGCGCATGGTCTTGGCTGTTCTGCGCATCGCGACGGCGCTCTGATTGGTACGCTGCGCTACTGCAGGTACCCTCGCGCGTTCATTTCGGGGTGATGATCGGGTTGTACTACGCTTCATGTGCGCTAGGCAATGAGGATGTGCTCGTGAAGGTCACGGGTTGTCTGGTTTGGCTCATCAGAACTGGGGATGCGTCTGGAGGCTCATGCGATCCAGGTGACGCACGCATGAATTGGCGTGAATCTGGCCACGTAAAAAGGAATGCAGGATGCAAGTGCTTGTGTTTTGATTCACTACGGCTCTGGCCGAACCGGTCGTTGTGTAACAAATGTAGATCGCAAGTTGGCATGTTTCTAAAAGGAAGATGTCATGTCGCGATCCATAGGCAGTCCGAGTCAAGACTCTCGCGAAGAGGAAGAAAACCCGGTTGGCGACAAAGAAGGAAGGCACGCTCGCAATAAGCATAAAATGGCTTGCTGGATGTGGCTTGATGACAGAACTCAAAACTCCAGACGGACCCCACGTTTCGGAAGCAAACGAGGATCGACGGCCGGCTATCTGCAGCCGAGAAGATTGCCTATCTGCAGCCTGCTTCTCCATTGCTGCAAGCAGGCACAAGACCTCCCGGAAGATATTATGGCTCCGGGAATCTAGAGTTTTCCAAACAGTCAAGGGTTGCTGAATGGTCGCAAACGACGACGTCAGTTCAGATTTTGCTTTCCTGAGTCGAGAACAGCAAGTCACCCTGCCATTGCTGGTTGTCAAAAAAGCTAAGCCTCTAGGCGGCGGCCTAAGGTCTGGAGTGATATTGTCAGAGGATCAGGATCGTCCTGTTCATCTCCGCTATACGAAGTGCGTCTATCTTGCGGCTGGTACCTGCTGTACACTACAGTCTGAATCACGTCTATGCACCAACGCCGAACGATGCGGAGCAACATCAGAAGATCACATTCATCGCTTGCTGCTCTTAATCTCGTCCTCGTCCTCAGTCTCGCCGTCCCCTTCGTCGAAGACATCTCGTTGGCGGGCGTCCTCGTCATCCGTGAATTCATCCGTGAAGACTCCACCACTTTCCAAATCATCGTCGTAAGTCGTATGCAACGACACATCGTCTGGACTCTGCCTCAAATCATCCACGGCAGCCTGTTCGTCGGGGTCATCAATGTACTCCGTCCCTCCAACGGACGTCCGTCTGCCCGTTCTAGCTGCCACCGCCTCTTCAGCTTCCAGCTGTTTCGCTCGCGCCTGTGTGCGCACGTAGATAAAGTATCCTGTTGCGATCCCAGCGACTACGCCAATCAAGATACTAAGATAGGAAACCACTTTCGTGCTGAAAGCCATCTTGTCGCCATTCTCCGCGATATCTCCTAATCGGCTTCCAACAAAGATATGGAGCAACAGTTTCGGTGAAGCTATCGCAGTCGCGATCATAAAGTTCCACCACGTCACGGTTGGGATCGTGCTGATGGCTCCATTACTTATGCTGTAAGGCAACGGACATAGCCTGATCATAATCAGGAGTTTCAGCCCATCATGCTTCAGCACCAGGCTCAAAGCGTTGAACTTCTTATTCTTCTCCGTCAATCTGCTGACGAAAGGCCGAAGCACTGTCCTACTGGCCAGAAAGGCTACTGTTGAGCCCACAACTGATGCAGTACTCATGATGAACCATCCTTTCATTCCAAACACAAAGCCCGCGATCGTGACGCAGGTTGAGTATCCGATCATGGGAGGAAAGGACACGAAGAAGGTCATAAACCAGAGTATTAGCCATCCTGCTGGCATCTCTCTCCATCTCTTCGCGGCGGGCGCCAGCGCGTGGAATATGCGCTCATTGTAGACCAATCCCAGTACTACTATCACGAATAGTACAGTACTCGATATGACGAGCCCAGCTCTTTGCAACGGCGTGAAGTGGAACCAGAGTTTCAATGCTTTTCGCTGCAGACTTTCTGCATTCTGTCGCCATTTCGGCATCGGGTAATCTCGTGGTTGTGATGTGGATCGTCGCTGCCATATAGGTGAAGTAGAACCTGATCTTCTAGTTTGCGCTGACAGGCGTGGCTCGTCCTCTTCGTCGTGGTATTCTGAGGCTAGCGCGCGAGCTGTGTCGGAGTAATTATTGGGGCCTGCCATGGCGGGAAAGCCGGATCTGACTGAAACCTTGCCGGCAGACAATGCGAAGTTGAGTTGAGTAATGTATGTATATTGTTGCGACGCTCCAGGCGCCAAAGTATTGTTATTGCCGCATCGAGCGGCTACCGGAGTTTAGTTTGATCGATGATGGCCGTTGTCGTGACACAGGTGCAACGCCGCATCCACATGCATCCGAGAGCGCGTGGCTAGCTTCCAGGTCCCGACGACCAATGATGTAGATCCCGTCGCCGCTACGGTGACGGAACAATGGATGACCCTTCCGCGTATGACACTCGAGTTCTGGAGTGCCAAATCTCCTGCACCGAGCGACAGGAGACACCTCAGTCACTACTGATGAGCAGCTGTCGCTGTGCCTGTCGAACCTCAACGAGGCATGCATTCAAGAAGAGCGCTGATGTCTGGCACATTATTACCTACGATAACACATCGTCCTGGGTCGGACTTTGGGCGTCGCCCTAATAATGGCAATCTTGGAGCCCTGCAATCACTGTCGAAGGCGCGTCTTCCATTCTCCAAGCCATGACTGAAGTACGGAGTGCAGTAGATGAAGTCTGCAGTTATACAAACCATCCAGCGCTCTCAGGCTACAGAACGACCCGCGAGTTGCCATCCCTCATGAGCCTAAAGTAGGTCTAGCTCGATCGTGGCTGTGCTGCCCAAATCTCAGTCAGGGCAAGGCTGTAGGGAATCTAACTTTACACAAAGACAGGGTGACTGCCAATCTATGGAGGTAGAAGCGTACACATGGAACCACCAGATTGCAAAACCTTCCCACAAGATCTGGAGGAAAATCTGCGAGCGTCCTCTCGCAGCTGCGGCCAATGGGCTCGAGACCTCTGTGACTGCTGCCGATGGATCTTGACCGATCCCGCAGGGGCAGGAGACCGCACGACAAGGCAGCATCACGATGTCTTCGCGCTTCGAGCGTGTGCCCTGGGAGATCTGGAAATTGGCAAAGAATGTCCTATTTGCCTATGGCTCTGGCACCGGCTTATGCAGGGCTGGACACAGTACGATGATCGCAGTGATGATGATGACAGTCGAGAACTGATTTATGGATCTGTTCGGCTTGACCTCAAGTATGCCATGAAGTCATGCGCCAATCAAAACACGAAACTTGAGCTTCGAATTCCAAGTGCACAACTATTTCTCACCAGAGCTACTGTTGCAAAGTACGGCTGCTACAACGGCGAACGGGGACAGTATTGCTCGGGATTGAATATGCTGTGTCTGGACCTACGGGTCTATGCCCAGGAAACGCTTAGCGCACGCTATGCTGCCCCGGTTACAAGCTGTAAGATCGAGCTGGAGCCTTTTAATGAAAGCAATCCGAGAAAGAGAAGCACGCGCTTGCCTTTGCTCCAGCATTGGATCGCATCTTGTCGTCTCGAACATACAGCATGCCAGACCGTCAGGCCAAAGGCCGTCACAGACTGGCGACCAACCCGCTTGGTGCGTGTACAGCCTGACTTCATACATGCTAGACTCTGCGAAGCTTCCGACGGCGGTTATGATGAGACAGTCCAGTATATCGCTTTCAGTCATCGATGGGCGAACGCAAAGCAGCTGCAGCTGCAGACGACCAACCACGAGCGCTTTCGACACGAGATACCGGTTGATTTGCTGAAGACCTCAATACGTGATCTCATCAACCTTGCTGCACTGATAGGTGTTCAGTACCTGTGGATCGACACGCTATGCATCATCCAGGATGATGCTGGAGACAGAGACCGTGAAGTCGCACAGATGCACCTGATATATGGGTACTCAATGCTCACTGTAGCGGCGTCAGATGTAGACAATGACGAACAAGGCTTGGCGCCCAGAGCTTTTATACCCGCTGTCAACATACAGTTACCTGGGCTAGATGGACGACCGACTCGCCACTTGTTGAAGCATCGCAGCTTCACAAACCGGATGGTCGAGAATTTAATTGACACCTCTGTATTGGCGAGCCGTGCTTGGGTGTTCCAAGAGCGCATGCTCTCGCCTCGAGTGCTACACTGCTGCTTTTCAATGCTGAATTGGGAGTGCCGGACCTTCGAGGCCTCAGAAGAGCAGCCGGATGGTCCAGGACCCGAAAGTCGGATGTACCACCGGCGTTTCCAGGCCATGATGTCTGAGCCAAGCAAGCGCGACGATTGTGAGAACGACCGAGAGGATATGGACGATGAGCAAACGCAGTGGCGCCGAGTAATAGAGTCCTATTCGGTCTGCGAAATGACTCTAGTGGAAGACAAGCTACGAGCTCTGAGCGGTGTTGCCTCGCTTTGGCAGCGCCTTCATGGAGGTCGCTATGTGGCAGGACTTTGGGAGTCGACGCTCCTGAGTGACCTTTGCTGGAGAGGTGTGAAGAGACGACCTACAGATCCACATCCAAGACGTGTACCACCAGATCGGGCTACGGCACCTTCTTGGTCTTGGGCTTCTGTCCTGTCACCCGTGAGATTTGGACTATGCGGGAACGTAACGGAGCAGGATGTGGACCGCGAGACTCTCCAATTGGTGGCCATCCAACGAGGAGACGACGCAGGTCCTTCTACCACTCTGACTGTTGCCACGGATAGCTTCTCGTGTAGGAACCTGGTGCTCCGGCTCAAAGGTCACCTGAAAAAAGCACGATGGTGCTCGCTCGAGACATTTGACTATCTTGCCAGAGCTCGTTTGTTTCTGGATATGGGATCGTACTCCTCAAGTGTCGATGTGAAATGGGAAGATGGTGACGACTGGGTCGATTTCGATGATCACGTCGACCACGCTCCTCGTGAGATTTACTGCCTCCCAGTCGTGAGGGAGGACGACACCTACACTCTGGACATGGATGAGATCGTTTCCTGGGGCTTGGCTCTGGCTCAAGTTGACGCAAAGAAGAAACTGTATCGAAGGGTTGGTGTGTTTCTTACCTATCAGCAAGGAGCATTTGATGGTCCGTTGGAAGATATCGCAGTGTGCTGATCGCCTGCGCGAAAGCAAAAGCTTGCGACTATCACTGGCAGCCTCGGATCGGTGGTCACGAAAAGAAGAATTGGTGGCAGCCGTCCGGCTTCGGTCACGCCGAAGGAGGGCTGGCCAGGAGCATGCTTTTCAGGAGTTCATGCATCGCCGCTACTTTTGGCATCACTGCATCTGCTTCAACCAGGTTACTAGCGGTCCATGACCGGTCACTGTGCCACTACAACGAGCTCGCTTTCTGCAGAATTACGCAATACTAACAGATCAGACTTTTGAGTATCCGGGCAGATGGTGATATGATAAGCTGAATACTGAAATTGTGGCTCTGCCTTGTATTGACTTCGCGCCGAAAAGAAACAGTGAACGGAGATGGATACCAAGACAGTCTCGCAAACAAACGAGCGTCATTCTAGCCCGAGCTGTATCGGGCCCTACTTATTGATCAGCTACTCCTTGGGCCTGTCGCCTGCCTCGTCAGTACCACTCTCCCGTTCGGTCCACTGTCCTTTCTGGTGCAGGCAGCAAGTCTTCCGTCAGGCCCATAAACCATACTACTGAGCATAGATATACACATTCTCCGTGTACCCCGAACAGGATCCACAAGTGATGGGCTCACTGCCTTCAATCTCTGTCTCGCAGCTGGAATCCGTGAAGTACGGTCCGCATTGGTCCAAGGCCGTCCCGTCATCCGTTGTGATCTTCAAAGTATCGTAGTCATTGTTGACGGCGATGCAGTTGCCGTTGGCCTCTTTGGCGAGTGTGGTGGACTTTCCAGGGTCGTCGCCGGCGCTGCAGTCGTCATAAGAGGCCCAGAAATCGGCGACAATGTCGCCAAGAGCTGGCGCAATGAGAGCTGCGAGGCTGAGGACTTTGAGGTATTGCATCTGTTGGCGTCAGCAGTGATGAAATGAGATGAAGGCGCTCTGGTATCTTACGATGGGATGACGGCGCTGGGATGTCGATCTGTTGATCTTTTTCTTTTTGATGTATACTGGGCTCGAGAGAGCAGCAAGTGACGACCTTATATAGCATCGTCATCTCACTCGACCGGCATAATCGTGGCCCCCGGAAGACCGGTGAGACTCACGAGACCACTTGCTGGTCCTGAGGAAAGAGTGTCGTGTGCAGGTGCAGATCGTGGTTGGGATCAGGACACATGTCCGTCTCGAAGGATCAAACATCCACAGCACCTTCGAGCCGCTTGCTCCCCGGTTACACATGGCGTGGAGCATCGAGATGGGGGGTTCAATGCCAGCTACGACCTTCAAGTCTGGACGGCAGGTGATCAGAAACACTGCACAAGCTACTAGGCTTGGAAGCCGCTCCGGAACCTTTGCACATCAATGCAGTTCCTGACCACATCTGTTACGTCGGACTATGCAATCCAGTATTCGAAGAACAAACAAAATCCCTGTATGCCAGGAAGAGTTGCGCCGGTAGGATGCGCTTGTCTGGGTTTGAACGACCAACGTTTACAATCTTCAAGTCGTATGATGAGGGCCATGTCCAGATCTATGCCCAGGACTTGCCCGCCAAGTAATGCATTGTATCCCAGACTCTGGCTCGCAGAGATACCCACCAGGTTGTGGAAACGTGCAACGCGCAGTTGCGTGCCTCCAAAAGCATGATGGTCAGCCTCGAATACGATATTGGGCATCATGAACAGACTGTGCCGTGCACTTGCCGACTTTGGGCTCGTAGGCTCGAATGCTCTCATCCGTAGGACAGGAATACGGATAGTCGGCATCAAATCGATGATTTCTGTCGGACACTTGCTTTCGTCAACCTGGCGAGGATGTCGTCCAGTCTGGTGGTCGACGGCCCATGCCGAATCCTTCGCTGTAAAGGCAGATCCTTCTTGTGCTACTGCGGGCTACTTCTCAGCTCAGTGGCTGTGTTGACCGATCATGTGCCCCCTTCGAGCCATGTATGTCATGTACATGATCTGAAGCAAGCACGGTGCAAGGTTCTTTGTCTGTGTCACAGCTGTTCTGTCGATCAGATCCTACATGTAGCGCCGCTGAGCTTTCGCCCCACCAACATACCTTCCTTCAACTCGCACCGGCCGTCGTCCTTCCCTAGCACCATTATCGCGCAACAAATCTTGTTTCTCATCGCTGAACATGCCAACGGACACCGCACCAATCTTCACGCTACCAGTCGAGCTTCGTCTGCAGATCTACAACGCAGTCATTCATCTGGACCCCAAGTGGCGTGTTCTCGACGGCTTCTACACACTTCGCCATTATCCACGCACGCAGAACCAGGGCCGCTTCCCAGCCCTGCCGCTAGCAGAGCCACGCTCGCTGCGAGGCAGCTGGACTACGACGGAGAACATCCTCACTGCAGACTCCAACCCTCAGATACCATGGCTAAATCTGATGCTTACTTGCAAAGCCATTGCGACCGAGATGTTCTCTTACTTCGATTCGACGGAATACAGACACAACGATCATAATTACACCTATGAGCTTGACCTGGATCCTGTCAGCGAGCGCATGTGTACCGCAACATGGCGACGGATGCCTTGTCGAGCGTCCGAGGCGTCAACCCTTGCGATCAATTACTCTACAGGAACCTATAGTCTTCGACAAAGCTTCCTTGCAGTATTGAACGACTTCATGCACTTCGGACCAAGGATGAATCGGGATGTGCCGCTTCCCTCTCATAAGTTCCTTCGCAAGGTTATTGTCTTCATTGACGAGAACGTCGACGATGACATGCAGTCCATACCAAGCAATGGCTTTGATCAACTGTGCCGCGTGGTACAGGATATGTACGCTGGAGGCCGACTGCTGGGTCACGTTGGCAGGATATGTATCCGGGCGAACAAGAGTGGTGAGAGGGAGTGGGAGGTCAAGGACGATTCTGCGCAGAGTGCAGTGTGTCATTTCCAGTGGAAGACAGGACCATATTGTACACGGTCTGACTGTCATGATACTCCAGCCAACGCAAGTACTGCTACCTGAAACTCATCCATCATGATCACTGCTCTGCCTCTCATACTGAACTTGTCATGCTCAAGGCCACATACCCCTCGGCACCACCGCCTCAACAAACGCATCCCTTCCCACCAACCGACTAATGCCATCGTCAAATGTAACACCAGTATCCTTATGCACCACAAACCAAGGATCCATTGGCCTCCCATGATCCTCCAACCATTGATTCCTAGCCGACGCAATACCATAGCTGAAAGTACTGCTCGTAGCACCCCCGAATAGACTACATCGTTGCAAGACCTCAAGGTCAACTAGAGCTTGCTGATCGGGCGTGAGCTGCTTCAAACTTTCCAGCGCCGAGCCCGTTAGGAGGTCCTCCTTAGTCGTGACGTTGAGATATGGCATCGATGCAGTTCTGGCCTTCATCGCTTCCACTTCAGATCTGTCGTTGGAAGCGACATACATAACGCTCAACCCATGCGCAATAGCCTGCTTCAAATACCTCTCCCCCTGTTCCGTGGTATTCATACCCTCAATCCCCTGCCCCAACGCATGCAAATACGCCCCATAAACCCCACCCATCATCACCGCCCTCCCGCCACCCACGCGTACCCCAAATCTCCTCCCCAACTCCCTGACAACCACTCCCGCCACCCTCCCCACCCCTTCATTCCCCCTCAAAACCTGCCCCAAGCTCCTCCTCACTCCACCCGGCAACCCCCAAGTATCAACCCCAAACCTCCCTCTCTTCATATTCACCACCACTACCTCCTCCCCACCCGCTTTCCCACCCCCACCCGCACCAGTGACACCCTGCCTCCCCAACCACGCCTCAAACCTCTCCACCTCCTCCTCCCTCCTCCCCCGCCACAACGGCTCATACACCCCCCCAACCGCCTCAGGAACACTCTTCCCCTCTTCCGCCTCATAGACCACAAGCTGCGGACACGCCTCTGAGAACCTATCCAAAAACCAATCCCGATCAAACAACTCTTCAAACCCCACCACCACCTCCTCTTCCTCCGTCGTCCCACCAACTCTTCTCGTCAAACCCGGTAAAATAATCCCGACCCCCGCCTCAATACCCCTAACCACAAACTCCAGAACCTCCTGTCTCGCGTCCGCATAACTAGCGTTAGTAGTCCCTCCCCCTTCCATCCTAAATACCACCCCCTTTCTCCATACCCTCGTCTGCTCGCAAAACCGCCCCAGCGCACTCGGATTGAACGGTTCTACCAAGCGTGTTTCTAGCCAGGACTCCAGAAACTCTTCCCCATGGTTCGTAAGCTTCGAGGAAGAGGAGGAAGTAGTATAGGGGTGCGCAAGACGGTAGTGATAAGAAATAATATAGAGAGGGAGGAGCGTGAGGATCAGGAAAGCGGAGTAGAACCTAAACGACTTTTGGGTGAAGGAGGAGGTGAGGAGGTGGTGGAGTTTGCTGCTGCTGTAGGCGGTGTGCATGGTTGATTGACTGATCGCTTGATCGCTTGATTGAACTTCTTTCTGTAGAACTGTCGCAAAACTGCCACAGAGCTGGCCAAGTAGGTAGCAATCCCCGAAAAAGCTCACTCCTTACATGCCAACCAATCCAATCCAATCCAATCCCAATCCAATCCTCCACCCACCCCTTGCATCCCCACCCCTCCCTATGTCTAGATTCAAAAACATTAAAAACAAAACAAAACAAGGTCATTAGACTCATGAAAAACCTCTAGCAAATAGCATCAGCATCCAAACATCGCTATGCCCCCCCAAACCCCACAAAAACGACATAACCAAAAATGCATCCCAGAAAAACCCCCCACAATTTCCCCCAGACCCCCATCATCACCTCGTCGGCGCCCCCGCCTCCCCACCAAAAGGCGGACTCCCATTCGAATCCCCATGCGCCGTGACCAAACTCCCTACACTTCCCCTCTCCCCTTGCAGCGCTCTAGGATCCACCGGCGCCGATCCCCCGAATCCCTTACACTAACACCCCCACCACCACCAGGCGTCGTCCCACCCCCACCACCACCACCAACACCAGCGAGTAAATTCGGCATACTCCCCGCACTCGCCACCATACTCCCCTGATCATCACTAACCTCCCTCCTCAGACTGCCCAACCGGTCCCTTCCCGAGCCACCAGCGCCCCCACCACCTCCAACCGCCGCAAACGTCTGCAAATTCTCCGCCGTCAACTTATGATCCTCTACCGCCGAAATCTTCCCAGCCTGCCCTTTCTTCTGCCCCGCAACACCAACCCCTCTTGCACTACCGCCATGCTGGTGATGACCATGATGATGAGAATGATGATGATGCGCATGCGCCTCCTCGCCCCCCGACCGCCCCGTCTTAAACTTCGGATCATCCCCACTCTCAATTAACACATCATCGCGCAACGCAATCGCCTTCTCCTCCTGCTGCTGGCGGACCAGCGCCGCTTCCCCGGGGTCCTTCGTACTGCGATCAATAGCCGCGCGATGCGTGTACTCCAACCGATCGAGCTCTGACGCTAAATGCTCCTGCGTGCTCTGCGAGGATTCCGAGAACGAAGACGTGGTTCTGTTGTTGCCCGGTCGTGAGACCTTGCCTGGGTTCTTTTGGATTTCTGCTCGTTTTCTGCGGCCCTCAATGGCCCATTTGATGAGCATTTTTTCGAGGTTGGGTTTCTTGACTGGCTTGGCGAGGTAATCGTCCATACCCGCCATTTGGCACTTTTCTCGATCGCCTTGGATGGCTGAAGCGGTCATTGCTACGATGGGCAGGCCGTGTAGGTCGGCGTCGTTGGCGAAGGGCTTCGCGTTGCGGATAGTATACGTAGCGCGGTAGCCGTCCATTCTGCAGATCGTCAGCGTCAACCTTCATGCACATATTCCAAAGACGAATGCTCACATGGGCATCTGAACATCCATCAAAATAATGTCCGGCCTCGGATGCTCCGGCGTCGGCACTTGCTGCAAATACTCCAGCGCCTCCTTCCCATTCCACACCGCCTGCACCGGAAAACCAAGCTTCCGAATCGTCTTCAGCGCAATCTGCTGATTGATCGGATTATCCTCAACCACAAGCACATTCGTTTTCTTTCGTTCTTCCGCACTAAGCTCCAGCATCCCATCGTAACCACCCGTCCATCCATAGATCGCCGACACGCCGCTGGAAAGATCGCGGCTATGCGCCATGGCGCCTGGCTTTGCAGGTGTGACAGGAGTCGTTGGGCCAGAGTGCTCGGATGAGGCGCGGGAAATCGAGACATCAGACTGCAAGCGATCCGGGATACTTCCCAAATCCACAAGCGGCGATTCGCTACTCTGATATGGCGCCTTGTGGAACGGAATCCAGAAGGTCGCCTTCGTGCCAACTCCCAACTTCGACTCCAGCGAGATCTTACCATGCATGAGCTCCACAAGGTTCTTCGAGATGGTGAGACCAAGACCAGTACCGCCAAAGCGTCGCGCCGTACTCGAGTCTGCCTGGCTAAAAGGCTTGAAGAGCTTTCGTCGCACCTCCTCCTCGATGCCAATACCTGTGTCCTCGACTGTGAACGCCACTTCGAGCAAATCATCCGTCTCCTTCTGCTTCTTCACCCTCATCGTGACACTGCCTTCACTCGTGAACTTGATGGAATTGGTTAGCAGATTCGTGATGACCTGTCTCAATCGCCCGGGGTCACCCATGACCTTCCAGCTCTTCAAGTCTTGAATGTCGTCGATGTATTTCAGCCCTTTCCTCTCAGCGGCGAACGACAGCATTTTATTGACATCGCGTATGACCACCGAGAGATCGAACTGCACCTCTTCAATGTCCAGACGTCCCGACTCGACCTTGGAGAAGTCCAGAATGTCATTGATGACCGTCAACAAACCATTCGCGCTGCGCTGAATATTCTCCGCACACTCCCTCTGCTCACTCGTCAACTTGTCACTACTGTCGTCGTCAAGCAAGAGCTCCGACATGCCAATGACACCGGCGATAGGGGTTCTGATCTCATGCGACATATTCGCCAAGAACTGTGACTTCATCTTGCTCGCTTCTCTTGCCGCCACGCTCTGCGCCAGCAACTGTGCATTATCCCTGTCCCTCTGCTTCAACGCCTCAGCCTGCTGCCTCGTCTCCGTCACATCCATGCTAATGCCCACAACGCCATCGATGAAGGACTCGCCCTCGACACCACCAGTCCGGTCTTGCTTGAGCATAGGGAAGAGTCGGGTTCGGAACCAGCGACCCGTATTCTTGATCTGCACCTCAAGCGTTTCCTCTTCAACTTTGCCCGCAAGAATGTGCTCGACAGGCTTCTCATAGGACGCAGACTCATCGCCCCTGCCCTGCTCTGTCATGATCTCCCACAGATTCATGCCGAGGTAACTATTCCGGTTCCGGAATCGGGCAATATCTGCTGCGACCGGATGCTTTGGCAGGTACATTGGCTGGCCTTCGAAGATTGTGAGTCGTTCTTGCTTGTCGATGGCCCACAGGGTGATATGGGCATAGTGAATGACCCTTTCCAGCTGTGCCCGGGTCTGCCTAGCCTCTTCACGCGCGAGGACGAGGTCATGGATGTCGGTGCAGGTACCGAACCATTTGACAATCTTCCCACTGTCATCCCTCATTGGCACAGCCCTGCCCAGCATCCAGCGGTATTCGCCTCCATGCAATGCGCTCCTCAGCCGATACTCTGTGCGATACTCGGCACCCGTTGCCAGACTGTGCGCCCACTTCGGTTTCGCAATCTCGATGTCTTCTGGATGGAATGCCGCAATCCAGTTGTGTCCCTCACTCTCGGCGTGCGAGAGTCCGGTGTAGCTGTACCACCGGTCCGAATAATAATCATGATAACCTTCCGAGTCTGTGCGCCATATTATCTGCGGCACCATGTTCGTAATGTTCTCGAATTGCGCTTCGTTCTGTCGTTGCTGTCTCGAGATCGTCGTGGCATAGGATGTAATGTCATTAAACAGAACCAACCCTCCCAGGAACTCGCCCCGGTCATCTTTCAGCACTTCGCCAGTGACATCGAACAGCATCTGACTGTTATCCTTGGCACTATACATGCCGACCCGGTAGTTCTCAAATGGTAGACGCTCTCTCATCAAGCGCATGATTGGAAAGTCCTCCAACGGAATTTCGCTGGAGAAGTCGCCCTTGTACAGGACGTACCGGCTTAGGAAATCACGAGCCTGCTCACTCGAGTCGAAGAATCCGTCCTCCATCCAGGGATATATCAGTTTGATGGCGGCTTTGTTGGGGATGCCAAAAGTCTCGTCCTTCCACATGGCATATGCTGGGATGTTCATGCTGTTGAGAATGGCATCTTTCAGCCTGTTCGTCTTGGTGAACAACGTTGGCGCCACTGGAGCCCGGACAGGCGGGCCCCTAGGTGGAAACTCGATTGCTCTAGGACTGGTGAAGCCGGAACTGGACGTGGGCGTACACGACCCAGGTCGCTGACGTTTCGGGCCTCCTGATCCGGAGCCACTGCTCGAGCTCGAGCTCATTGCAGACCCGAGTTTGCCACTCGAGGTCATGGTCTGAGTGCGGACCACTGTCCGGGACGTAGTCTTGGCACTCTCATTGGGCGTCGATGGCTCGTTTTGCGTGGCTGTGAACGTGAGGGTAAAGTATTGTTCGTCTTCGGTGGCCCAAACGGAGACGATCATCTGCGCCGTGACATGGCCTGCGACGTCCTGCAGGCGTCCCTGTCTCGGCAGGCCAGTCTTCGGATCGCGATCGGTCGAGAAGACGACGTCGACGATGGAGTCGTGCACTTCTGTCCGTGATCCGGACATCTGACTGAGCCTGGCAGAAGATGCGGCAGATGTGGAGCGTCTGTGCTGGGAGGTGGGTGTGGTGTCATTGTCCTTGGTCCTCGGATGGTACATGTTGAGTTGTGTCACGGAACTTTGGGCGCGGGAGGCGTCGTCGACGATGGTCTCAAGAAACTCCTCCCACGCCATGAAGACCGCGCTGCCATTCTGCAGCAGGTCGATGCCCAACTGCGCCAACGACACGCCGTACAGCAGATCCGTCGCGCTCTTGACATCACGGCTCTCCAGCTTCGTGAGCAAATCGGCGTCGTCGGCCTCATCCTGCGTCGCGCTCAAGTCAATGCCGAACAGGCGGCCCACGGCTTCGTTGGCCAGCACCACCGTCTTCTGACTCGACAAGACCAGCACCGGCATCGGCAAGTACTGCAGCGCGGTGAATGCCATGTCTGCTTTGGCCTGCGTCGGTGGTATCCGAATCGACAGCGAGGCGCGCCGTCTGGGCGACAGGTCGCCGACGCTGCCGCCGTCCGCCGAGAAATAGTCGTCCGCCTGCACATCCTCTTGCCGCGCCGCCACGCTCCGGGATCGCGCGGAAGAAGGCCGCCGCCGCCTGCTGCCTTCCTCGAACGAGACGCGCCCTCGTGACATGGTGAGTTTCCTCCGCTTCGGCCCTCTCAGGCTGCTTGGCCGCCCGCCGGCCTGCTCTGTCCGCGACGACTCCCTTGCCCGTGGTGCAGACGCGCACTCATCGGGCCGTCCGCCTCGTTGCTCCAATGCGGCGCGGGGAGGGATGGGTGATGTGGAATGCGGAGGGTCGCCAGTGCGTCTCGTTCATGCGTCCTCCTCAAAACGCCGCTTTGTGTGAGATGCGAAAGTCAGTTCGCAGCCATGATGATCAGTGCGTCTGTCCAAACACACGAAACGCCAGCGCAGAGACTGGTCGTTGTTGAAGCCCTTTCTCGCGCAAGTCATCGGATAGAGTTGAAGCTAGCCATCATCCCGCATCAGGAAACGGCCATTCGATGTCGGTGGTTTGCTACTGTGAAACGTTGCTACGAACATGTGATACCTTATTGATTGGAAATGATGGGGTGGGAGATCGTGGAGCGATATGCCCGACTGACCTACCCAAGCTCATCGAAAGGCGACCAACCTGCGGTGCGTCGTGCATGAAGCCCATGTGAGGAAACACTGCAGAGAAGTTCTAGAACTTCCAAAGTCAGGGACGGCCGGCGAGCTAACACACAAGACATCCATCCCGAGCGACCCGGTGCCGTAGCCGAGAGGGATCGCATCAACTTCTGCACGTCCTCGTGCTCATCGTGTATAGCTGACGAACGAACATATTCATCCATGGCAAGAAGACGCCAGAGTATTCGCGTGATGTATGCGCCAGCATTGCGTGGAGCCAAGCTGTCAATTCGGGTGCCTTCGACTCACTGACCAAACTTTATTAATGTGAATGTCTTGGACTTGTAATCTGAGGCTGCTGTATTGCGTACGCACCGCCACTCGAGCCACCAACACTTCCTGCATCCATCCAACATACACGCAAGTCTGCTAATCCGCAGCGCTTTCTGTAGATGGGCTCGAAGCGGAAAGACCGAGTACAGCGATACAGGCCTCCTGTTCTGTAAGCGAGGCAGCATCGGTCTACACTATCCGCACTCAACCCCAACTCCATTTGCCACAAACACGACATGGCTGTACCATCGTACACCGGTCGCAACCGCCCAGTCTCTAAGGGAGGCCCGAGTGGTGTGCACCGTTCATATGCGTCGCAGCTCCGAGAGACCGAGGCTTCATTCAACAGTTACGAGCACCTACAAGGACTACCTCGAGGAGATGCAGCACTCACAATGCTTCGCAAGGTGGCGTCGATGGTTAAACCCATCATGCGCAAGCGAGGATGGAAGGTGCAAATTCTGGCCGAGTTCCTTCCCGCCGAGCAAAATCTCTTGGGCCTGAATATCAACAAAGGATACAAAATCTGCATACGGCTACGCTATCACAACAATCCCGATCTGTTTCTCCCCATCGAGGAGGTCATCGACACCATGCTCCACGAACTCTCGCACAATGTTTGGGGTGATCATGACAGCAACTTCCATCGGCTGTGGGACGAGCTGCGAGACGAGCAGGAGGTTCTGATCCGCAAAGGCTTTACTGGCGAAGGATTTCTCAGCGAGGGCCACAGACTCGGTGGCGGCCGATATGGTGTGCCTCCGCCGCACGAAATGCGCAGACTTGCGAGGGCAAGTGCGGAGAAGCGACAAGCTCAAGGTACGCTCGGCAAGGGCTCAGGACAGCGACTGGGCGGTACACCGCTGCATCGTCAAGGCGGCGACATACGCAGTGTGATTGCGGACCAGGTGACACGACGCAACAACATTGACAGAGGATGTGCTTCCGGTAGAGGTGACGCCAATAAGCTGTCCGAGCAGTCTGCGAGCAACACATTCAAGACGAAAGCTGAGGAAGATGATGCGAATGACAGAGCCATCGCTCAGGCGCTATATGAGCTCATAGAAGAAGAGGAAGAGCGGAAGCTGCAAGGCACTTACTCCGCTGCTCCTCCTGGTGGCGGGCTTGCCTGGAATCCAACTACTGGCCTCTACCATGCGGACGAAGCATCAGATGGCAACCATCCGAGCGAAGAAGAACAGCTGAAATGGGCAATGCAAGAGAGCACAGCCGTCGCCGGAACCAGCAAGTACTCCACCATAGGCTTATCACCCGTCTCGCCACTCACACCCGACACATGGACCCAGCGCTCCAGCTCCGCCCCACCAGTACCCACGCAAACCAGACCAAACATCGCTAGCACCATGCATCCGCCATCATCCGCCGCAAAGTCCAAACCGCTCTCTCGCCTCGTTAAGCACGCAGACGAGCAAGCGGAAGCCTCGAAACGGAAGAAAACCACCACAATTCCCTCCAACCCTCCCCCTACCTCCGACTCATCCACCACCAAATTCCCCCTCATCGACCTCTCCGAGCCCTTCAACCCGGATGAATGGGCCTGCGAACTCTGCACCTGCATCAACCCGACACAATTCCTCGCCTGCGACGCTTGTGGCTCCGAGAGGCCGCAGACAATCACTTCAACCTCCAGATCCAGCGCTGGACGATCTCATTCGACGCCTAAAGTCTCGAGAGCGAATGCGCCGCAGCCGCCGCCACTGCAGCCACGGCAGGAAACGCAAAGGCTAGGCTGGAATTGCAGCAATTGCGGCAGTTTCATGGAGCATAAATGGTGGACGTGCTCGGCGTGTGGGGAGATGAAGGCGTCGTCTTAGCGGTGGAAAAGGAGGCTGGAGTTGAACCGATCAGGTCTTTCATCTGAGTGGGTCTGAGACATTTTGCGAGACGGAATTGGCGAGGGTGGATATTGTATCCAATTAGCGATTGCATTTTCAGGGTTGGTCGGTCGTCGGAAGCATTCTGGGCAACACGCGGCGTCATTATAGGCTGTTTTTATCTCTTGCTTCTCCCGTGGGTGTGGAGTAGTGCGAGGTACTGTTAATCAAGCGGCTTGTCTAGCATCGGTTTTAAGAATGAGATGTGCGAAGGATTGAGGTCCACATTGGGACCAAGCTTTGGTGTGGAAGTGGCGGAATAGGGATGAGTTGTGGGCAGGGATGTCATAATACTTCTCCAAAACCCCCTTTCTACCTTCCCGTTCTCCCTCTACTACGCCATCCTCTATAACAACCAGCTTCTCTACTACAACGCCTGACACCCATATCTCTACATCACTTCTCCCGTCCTCTCCCGTCCCTATTCCGCCTTTCTTCCTCCCTCCACTTCCACCCACCCCTCGATGCAGAGAACACAAGTCGGATTTGCGGGCTACCACCTGACGTGCCTTTCCAAAGCTACGGGGAATTGACAGTTCTCCCTGCTTGATTGACCTCGTTGCGAGATGATTTTTTTTGTTCATCTCCTGAATGGTTCTGCTTGTCTTGACTGGGAGGCAGCCGGACTTTTGAGCGGTGGCCGTGAGAGCGAGGGCGAGGGTCAGGGCTGGGAGGAGGGTGCTGAGGACAGGAGTCATAGTCATGGTAGCTGGCTCGTTGTTGAAGCCTGATATTGGTAAGGCTCCTGCGCGGGGGACCAGCGAGGAGGACTTCTGTACTGCTTATCGGCAGCGAAGTTCCAGCATCTTGGTCCCACGAGGTCTGTTTGGTCCGAAGAGTGGTCGTGCGACCCATGATTTGATGTTTTGTGGTCCAGTCATCTCGGGACACCATACTGGCTTATCCTGTATCCAGCCGGGTGCCTATTGTGGTCGATCCAGCGATGCCGAAACTGAACGGCAAGTCTCACAGCTCTGATCAGACGAGCAGATCTCTAGTGATGCAATCCTCAGACTCGCGACCAACCCTCTTCCTCAGCATCCTCTGCTGATACAGGCTGATCAACGAACCTCGCCGGCTCCCTCCTCACCCTATTGACTCTCAAATCAAACACGTCCAACCTCTGATACCCCCCAACAACATCATGATACTGCTTCCCCTCCACACACTCCGCCACATCCAGATCCGCATACAAAATCCCCTCCGTATCCTGCAAAAACTCCACTTCCTTCCTCTCCCCCGTCGACGCATCAACCGTATACCCCATCATCGCCGCACCCGTCGGATCCAAAAACATCGTCGCGCCCCGCTGCGACGCCTCCAGGCTCTCGCGCACGTGTGCCGAGCCCGCTGAAGAAATGTCAATAGCTTCCCGATCTAAATATCCCGAACACAAAATCCCGAAACACTTCGCCTCGAAGCAATGCGCCGCCGCTCTCGTCCGATTAGCAGCCACATTATCGTAATTCATACTTGCCCCCTTCCCACCCTCCCCCGCACTCATCTCGCCACCCACAGCTGCAGCTGTAGTAGCTTGCGTTAGAGCCCTCGTCGGCCACACCGCCGGCCACGTCGAAACATGCACCTGCTCCCCCTGCGCCATCAACGCATACCTCGCAAGGGGATTCGTATTCTCCCCGCAAATCAACGCGCCCACCCTCGTCCCCCCACCCACACCCGTCTCCACGACCCTCAACCCCGCACCATCCCCCGGCGCCCACGTCAATTTCTCAAAAAACGTCGCAACTAATTTCCTATGATGATTCAACACTTCCCCATCAGCACCAATGAATAAATTAGCATTCCACAATGTCGCACTACTATACCGCGCCTTCTCTGAAAACCCAAGCGAGACCATAACATTCGCTTGCTTAGCCGCGGCCCGGATGCGGGAGATCTCTGGTCCGTCGGCGTACACGGATTCCTGGACCATGCGGGAGAAGAGGTGGTGGTTGGAGGCTGGGGCGCGGAGGGAGGACCAATGGGGGAAGGCGGGGAGGAAGGATTCGGGGAAGATTACGAGGTTGGCGTTGTTTTGGGAGGCGAGGTGGATGAGGTGGATGGTTTTGGTGGTGGTGGCGGCGGCGTTGAGGAAGATGGGGGAGGCGTGGCAGGCTGCGGCGCGGAGGGTGGTGGTGGGGGTGGCCATTGTGGTGTTGGAAGTGCTGTAAGGGCCTGCGGGGATGCAGCGATTAATTCATGATTACTAGCAAGCAGTTCATGAATAGTTTAAATCTCGCATCGACACGATGAAACCGATTGAATTCCGTTTATGGGCGACAAAAGATGAAGATCAAATCGTTGGCACGACTTCCGAGGTACAGCTTCACCAACTCTCGGACGACCGCCAAGCCACAGATCTGGGGCTCATCAACCTCACAGCGAAGGGCTCCCCATTTCACAATACCTGCATCACTAACACAAGAAATCCCCCTCTGCATTCCCATACCAACGCATCGCTTCGTGATCCCCGAAAACACCCACGTCCCAAACACCGCCCAAACAATCCGCCAGCATACATACCGAACCATTCCCCCTACTCACAAACAACCTTAACCGACCGATCCATCCACGCCTCAATCTTCGGCAAAAAACTCAACATGACCTCCGCCACCGACCCGATGCCTCCACACAACAACGGATCCCCATTCCGCGCCTGATTTTGACTCTTAACCACCACCTCGATCCTATCCGCCCTCAAACTCCCATCCGCATTATAAATATCCAACGACATCTTACTCGGGACCTTCAACAACGGCCTCTCATCCCAGCAAGGACCCACAAGCAAAGAATCAAACTTCTCGTCGCACCCACAACCCTTCGACGTGCCAAACCCGCAGACAGCGCCTTTAGTATCGCAGGTGCCCCAGCGACAATACCCGGCATGCCGGCAGTTGAGGTACAGAGTTCCTTCCTGCTGGGAGATCTTATGAACCATTTCCCAAAGACTCTCGATAAGTTGGGCTCGGATATCCCATCCACTCACGCCTTCGATGGCGCCCCATCTCCCGGAATGCTCGATTTGCACATGCAGATCTTTGGGTTCCGGGTCTGAGCCATTGTCGACAAATTCTATGCATCGGACTTCTGCGCCGTTGACGTCGTAGGAATTGTCGGCTTCGAGTCCGGTCATGTCGGATTTGTCGTAGGCTTTGTTGCGGATGGCGTCCCAGAGCCATAGGTCGCCGACTTCGACGAAGCTGGGAGATAATCAGTTGATCCCACGTCAAACAAAAAACGAAATGGTTCCGTTTGAGTATGCTTACTCCTCGGTATGCCGGAATTCCATGTGGTATTTCGGCTTTGGCGGATCGGGCTCTACGGGTGCCCGTGTTCCTATGGGTTTGGCTCTGTTGAAATCACTGTCTCCCCTTCGTTCTGCTGATGATGCTTCTGAGGTGGCGGCGACCAAGCTCGTGAGAGCGAGAAATCGTGTCAGGAGCATTTTGAGAGCTCTGGAACTGGTCACCAGTGCAAAGTGGATGCGTGCAAAACGAGAGCGATGCACTTATTGTACACCTACTCTGGAATCTTTAAGAGGAGGCATGGCGAGTGATATCCATCAATGGAATCCCTCCAATCCTGCCACGCCTCTGCTCCTTCGATCATTTTTTCCATCGATCCTGATTTGCTCTCCAAAGTCCAATTTGCGTGCTAGAGCAACCGCACTTTACACAACAAGCAATGTCCTCGCTGAAGGCTCACATGAGCTCCAGTAGATCCTGAGAAGCTCAAATTCCTTGGCCACGTCCCAAACAATGCGACACACTAGTTTCAGACCAAGGCTGATCACGAGGATCCGCTTCGTATTCCCAAACTTGCTCGAGTGCCGAGGATTGATGACACATGGCGTCGATGGATCTCAGCATGAAATTCCTGGCCTGATATAGTTTTAGTCATAATAGTGCCGTGTGCGCTTGCGGGAAGGACAGATTTGATCGAGTATCTCAGACAGCCAGGATCCGCCATTCGGATAAAAACATTTCGCAATCGACCTGAACACTGCACTCGCACTCGCACGCACCAGAAATTCTGTACATCTGCCAATGCATAGCAGCGTATTGCTGCCGCGCGAAAAGCTATCATACCAGTAGCCAACAAGACCGAATGCTTATCGAGTTGCAGCCGCAGAAATTGAATAGCGAGTAGAACGACATTCGCCTCCATTACCTTCCAATCGTTAGCAGGAGAGACCAATTATTCAAGATCCACAATATTCCCCCCTGCTCGTCCTCACTCCCAATGGTCCCACACCCACAACCCACTCCCTACCCCGGCAAACCCTCCACCAACCTCACCCCCTCCACTCCGCCCCATCCACCCCCCAATCAACCCCCCACTCCACCACCGCATCCTCCACATCCCCCTCCACACCCAAAACCCCCCTTCTCCCCCTCTCCTCCCGTCCTTACCCAGCTCCTTCACACAGACCCACCCCCCTGCCCACCCCACCCAAGTGACCAGCGTAGCCCGATTCTGACAGTAAGCCCCTCGCCAACCAGCATCGATCTCGTCGTCGTCCTCGCTGTCGTCGTCGTCGTCGTTGGAGTAAGTAGAAGAAACATACCCATTACCCCACCCCCTGTTCATTGTATAGACAGAAATAGCCCATCTCTCGACGCTGACGGAGTGGATTTGAGCGGCTGGTAAGTTGTCTAAGCATCTTCAGCCACCGCCGACGACGAAGAGGGTGGAGGTAAGGTAGTCGTCGCACAGACAGATGTTTACAGGCACGAATCCACAGCAGTCAAACCGTATTTCCGTCCCTCCGCTTTCAAGAACCCCACCAACGAACATTCCCCTCCCCTTGCCATTGCCAGAGCCTACGAATAAATAAATAAATGAAACCGCAGTATACTATCCCTCCTTCACCCATCCTCAGCCCATGCTGAAACAGCTAACACAGCTAAAACAGCTCAGTAGCTGCACACAGCAACATCGAGCAGCTAGTAGTCGCGCGCGCTATAGCGCTCGTGAAATCGTGGTGAGTAATTTTTGTTCTGAAAGATACGAGAAAGATAGAGAGAGAGGGGGGTGGACTGCCGAGTAGGAGTAGGTGAATCTCATGCTTGTATTGGATAACGACGACGATGAGAGGTGCTTGAAGCGGTGATGTAGGTGTTTAAGCAGCGACAGACTGAGCGAGAAGTAAGTACCTATGGGGGTTTTTTTTTTTTATTTTTTTTTTGTTTTGGTGAGAATGCACATGTAAG